>CM060102.1:3865462-3930462 GCA_030522485.1 Stenchaetothrips biformis | reverse complement strand
TGCACACAGGGGTAGTAGCTTCGGCCTCATCTTCTGATTACATCTTGTGTCTACCGCGGCGGGCGTGGCGTTGTACCGCCGCCGCCGCCAAGACCCCCCGTGGTGCCTCCCGACTGCCAATAGCGATCCGGAGGACAGCGCGCAGTATTCGCCGCGGTGGCTAACGCAGTCACGCCGCGGTGCGAGGGAGACAGGAGCGCACAGTGGGTCAGATGACCGTTGAGGCGGCCCAAATTCCAGACGCGTTTTGAGCCTCAGAGTCGCTGAATGGGACTCGAATCGAACGTGTGACCCCACCAATGGATTGCTCTCCGAACGAGGAATCCATTGGTGTGGTCACACGTTCCATTCGCGTCCCATTTAGCGACACTAGAGCTCAAAACGCGTCTAGAATTTTGGCCGCCTCAACGGTCTTCTGACCCACTGTGCAGCGCTGTCCGGGCTACAGGCCATAACTGCCAATAATGACACGTTGGCGCGCGATCGCCGCTGCGATGCCCCAGGGGCAGTCCCTGGCGTGGCGCGCCCCAGTGCGGCGTAGCGGCGAGGAAAAATGATTTTAATTCTGGAGCCGCCAATCACCTCGCCGGCACTGAGTGCAGCAGCCATCAGGCGGATTATACCAGCTCGAGAGCTGTCCGTCAGGCGAAACAATCGGAAAACAATTTAGCCACCTCGCTGCAGCCGGCTACCTCGCCCGCGCAAGCCGCGTGCAAACATGCATGCAACTGCACTGTTAAAATAAAATCTTGAAATTCGCGGGAGAACAGGCTAAAGAAAAAATGTATAATACTAAAAAAAAAAAAACTTTTTGAAATGACGTTTTTGAATGTCTTATCCACCGCTTTGCCAAATCTTTCCGCAGCACGGTGCAAAAATTGGCGAATGCAACAATTTGTTTCCATTTCGGCGGATGCAAGACTGTGGCCGCTACGGGCGGCTAGCTGCACGGTTCCTTCGCCGCACCCCACGCACGCTGAGCGCATGCTGCAAGCACGCGGACAATTCCGGCAAGAGTACAGTACCCGTCCAAAAGAGTGGCGACAAAAAAAATAAAATGGAATGTCAGCACAGCACCGCGTCAGGTTTACAGGCGGTATTCATGAGTCTAAGAAACAGCGAAGTCAAGGTGAACAGTGCTAGACACTGCGTCGCCACAGTGATTCGAATGCTGCCATGTCCGCGATGATGAACTGTGCATATCAACGACGCAACACACACGTACAAGCGGGGCCGCCAAGGACACTAGGAAGACGACTCAACCATGCGGATGCTGGTCATCATGCTGGTCTACACTACCGGGGCACAGTGGGCCAGAAGACCGGGGCAGGCGGCCAAAACCCATTTAGAGTTTCGGCCGCCTGCGCCGGTCTTCTAGCCCACTGTGCCCAGTACGCGTAGGGTGGGTGGCCTACCCGCCAGTCCCTCGGCTCTCTATTCATTGTGTCTGTGTGGGTGTGTGACGCTGACAACAAGATGATGAGCGAGCAACTGGATCTGGACACACCTCCCCACACAAACGCACGTCAACAAAACACACGCGCGGCGAAGCGCACGCAATGCTGCGTGCCCGGTCCGGCCTCCGGGGATGCCAGCGCCTTTCTCTTCTCATTACTAAGGCAGAGAGACGGCGAACGCGGGTTCGAATCTCCAGCGCACCGTACATTTTTCATACCGCCCCCGCGAGCGCTCATTACATCATTTATTCTCCTTATATTCTGGAGGGCCCCATAGCGTCTTGCCGAGTAGTGCCTATCCAGTAACTCTGTGTGTGTGTGTGTGTGTGTGTGTGTGTGTGTGTGTGTGTGTGTGTGATGGGGGTGTGGGGCCCACTGTGGGCGCGTGCCGTGGCCCAGATACACCGCCACGCCCTCCACGGGGTGGAGCAGGTCATTAACGAACCCCATCCCACACGAACAATAAGTGCGTGAGTGTGTGCGAGAGTGTGTGTTTTCATGCGTCATCAGGCCCGTGAGACGGATGGTACCCGGAAAAGCAGCCGTCGGGTCGTCAAGTATCCAAATGACCGCACTTGTTAGGTGCCGCACTCATCCTCGGCATGGGACGGTCGGTGCGCCTGGTGGTGCTGGCTGGGGTGACCGGAGCCCAGGGGTGCGCAGTGGGTCAGAAGACCGTCGAGGCGGCCAAAATTCTAGACGCGTTTTGAGCTCCAGAGTCGCTAAATGGGACTCGAACCGAACTTGTGACCCCACCAATGGATTGCTCTCCGAACGAGGAATCCATTGGTGGGGTCACACGTTCGATTCGAGTCCCATTTAGCGGCTCTGAAGCTCAAAACGCGTCTAGAATTTAAGGCGCCTCAACGGTCTTCTGACCCACTGTGGGGTGGCGGCAGGACATTGTCCGAGACGGCTTCGCCGACTTTGTCCCCGGCTGTGTGGTCACGTGGTCACTGAGTTTAATCTGTGGCCGGTCCCGAACGACCCTCACTTTTCCCTTCAAGTGAGTCCTCCAGCCCTGGGCTCGGCCCTTGCCCGGCAAGCACTGTTTGCCGTCCGGCAGCACTGCACTACTATGCCATGAATAGCGAACCATTAAACTTCTCATCGTCGTCTTTTTTCCCCCGGACGCTCCATCAGTAAAAGGATCTGAGTGGACACAAGGGAGAGCGGTGAGTCCGCCGGTTGACCTCAGAGACCCTGCTAAAAGTCGCAACCAAATATTTAAAAAATACATTTATTTTAAAATTTTCTATTTTTTTAAAAAAATATTTTTTTATTGGTGAAGCGTGCTGTTATTTTGTTTTTCGTTTGTCCCCTGCGCCAGCAAACGACAGCCAGAGAGACTTGATGCCCTTTAAAAAGCGGGGAGAAAAAGAAACAGGCTTACACGACTGCAAGACGCAAACGCCCTGAATGATGTCGTCCCGACAGCTGCAGAGGCCCACACGATCAGTCTTGAGCCCCTCTCGTTTCATCGACGCTCTCAGCCGCGCACAAAATCGGCGGCAGCCTCATTTTCTTACGTCTGTCTGTCTGTCTGTTCGTCGCACCCCGCGCTGCGTCTCACACTCCCATTGCTCTGCTCGATTTCACCCCATGAATATGAATAATGACCGAATCTCGAAATCCTTCGCTGCCAACGCGTCGTTCGTCAGACGCGTCCCTGTTTGGTTCGCCTTCGCGGTCGGTGCGGACAACAACAGTGCGGGTTGAGAATGGATGGAATGGATTCTTCACTATAGGACATTGAGGTTGCTCTTCGAAACACAACTCAAATTTTGTTGTTAGCGGTGGATGTCGTTGCTAGTTTTTTTTTTAAATGGCTGACCGTGATTGCCGACGTGGACAACTGCCACACATCAGCCACCCGAACAGCGCATCCAAAAAATTAAAAACCTTCGACAAAAAAATAAATAAAATAAAAACGCCCTGAAAAAAAAACAAACAAATGTCGGGGTAAGAAATCATGGCGATTACCCTGCGCGAGGGGAGAATGAGTGTCATTTGAATTAATATTTGGTCCGCTCCGTCCGAGGCCATGATTTATCACGAGGCAATGTGCGCGCGTCCCCAAAGTGATTCGTGACAGACACGACTCCATCCCGCGGCGTGGCGCGGCGCGGCGCTGCACGGCCCGTCACGCGCAGAGAGCGCTGCCCATTTGTCTCACATTCAAACCGGCAAAGGTGCAGGGCGGGGCGAGGCATCCCCCTCCCCCGCAACCACGCGCCGGCTCAGGCGAGCTCAGTCCGCATTACGGTTTGTGCCGTTCAATTTGGTCCAGGACGGGCTTAGGGGAGGCTGCACCGCCACACGGCCGCTCAGCGTCGCGCGGCCCACTGTGCCACCACCAGCGAGGACGACAAGAAGCGCCGATCGTCGCCAAGTGGACGCATCCGTCCCCGATGCGTCTCGACGGCTCGGCTCGGCTCGGCCGCCGTCTCTCTCGCACTCCAGCAGCGAGCCGGGAGGGAGCGAGAGAGACAGACTGTTGCCCACTGTGCGGCTTGCCTGGTTGATGGGCGCGCCAGACGCAGGCGTGCATCTGTTCAGCGCTACAGCGTCATGTATGTGTGATTTCGCACATGTTGTGCGGTTTGCCTCCGCACTCGCGCGCACACAGACAGACACACACACACGCGCGCGCGCGCGTGCACCGATATCAGCGCCCAGGAGGATCCTTGCGGTCCCATCCTTGTTTGCTCGTCCCCGTGGCGTGGCTATAGCGCAAGGTGTGCGGCCAGCCGAAGCGTGTGCACAAACACAGGGCAGTGCTCCACCGAGGCTCGGCGCACCCAAAACGCAGCGCGGCAAGACGACGGTCGCGGGTTCGAAACCCGCCGCGTGCCCGCGTTTTTGTGCCGGTGATATTTCGTATTCCATTCGGGGCGCCCTCCGCTGATCAGGGTCGGAACACCGCCGACGCCGCGGGCCGATGTTTCACATTTTCGTGGGTTCGAATCCCGCCGCCGGCGACAATTTATTTTTCCGCGGGTCGCGTTCCACATCGCGTTCCGCCTAAATAGAGGGCCATATCCATGCATATGCCGTTCGCGTTTTCGCGTCTCGGGAGTGCTTGGCAGTGCTATGTGCAGTAAAATATAAAAATACATCCCCCCCTGAGCCCCATGTATTACAGCTGTCCGTGCGGGTGCGACAAAGAGGGGCGCCGCTCACAATGCAAAAGCAGAGAGAGAGAGAGAGAGAGAGAGAGAGAGAGAGAGAGAGAGAGAGAGAGAGAGAGAGAGAGAGAGAGAGAGAGAGAGAGAGAGAAGGGGGAGGGGGAGAGACACACGCAATGCCTCCAGAGTCACGTAGCAAGTTCCTTGCAGTGTACCAACGTGATTCCATTGCAAAAAAAAGAAACAAAAAATGTAAATTAAAATGACGTCTCATCAAAGATGACCGGCGAGACGCCACCAGAATTAGCAGCGATTCAAAGCCACCCTTGCATTTCCAAGCCGCACGCACCCACGCACACACATCAAAGCGAGAAAAAGGGGGAAAAATCGGCGGACAAAGGGAAACCTCGACACCCCAATTACACTCACTCTCTCTCTCTCTCTCTCTCTCTCTCCCTCTCTCTCTCTCTCTCTCTCTCTCGCACACACACACACACACGCGCGCGCGCGCGCACACACCCCTTTCGTCTTACACTCACACCAGCCGTGAGGCTGAGAGCCCGGCAAAGCAAGAGAGAGGGATGGAGGCGGTGTTTGAGAGGATGGGAGCGATCGGCGCGCTCCCTTGTTTGCAAGTCAGTACGGTGCGGACAGGCGCACAGTGGACCAGAAGACCGTGTCGGAGCGGCCAAAATTCTGGACGCGTTTTGGGCCCCAGAGTCGCTCAGTGGGACTCGAATCGAACGTGTGACCCCACCGATGGATTGCTCTCCAAACGGAGAATTCATTGGAGGGGTCACACGTTCGATTCGAGTCGCCATTTAGCGACTCTGAAGCTCGAAACGCGTCCGGGATTTTTGCCGCCTCAACGACGGTCTTCTGGCCCACTGTGAGGCGCCGCCCCTACACTGCCCTTGCAGGGCTCACAGTGCCCCTGTCCCCCCGCAGCCCCGCTGGCCCCCCCCGGCCGCCGCCCACTAAAATTTCATAAGGCACGGGGTCCCGCCAGGGGCTTTTCGGCATGCATGCCATATGATTAACTTCGCGAATGAGCCCGGCGCCGACACACACGCACACACACACACCCACACACACTCAGAGTGAGGCGTGATGAACCAGTGGCGTTGAACTACAGGGAGGAGGCGGGGGTGGACTCGCGCGTACAATGGCACGGCTAACGAGACGCCTAAAGCAGCCTTCAAGCAGCAGTCTGGCCGCCCCCGTCACACCAAGGGCAGCCACCCAAAAAAAAAAAAAAAAAAAAAAAAAAAAAAAATACTTTTTCTTACAGCGAGTCTGCGGCGAGAAGGCCAGCATGGTGATAAGGCCGCGCGCACACATACGCACACACACACACACACACACACACGCGCGCGCGCGACCAAACAGCCGCGAGGTGACATTCTAATTGCAGCAAAGCTCAGGCCCTTCGGACAGACTTTGTTTGACCTCGATTAATTCCGCCAACGTGTGTACAGGCCCACCTTGTGCGGACTAAAAAAAAAAAAAAATACTGCCGCGCACATTTGCCCCGCGGGGAGAGCCAATCACAAATGACACCACCCTTGAAACGGGAAAAAAAAATGTTGGTGGGATTTGAACCCGGGTCCCGCAACACTGCCCGCGAGTCACGAAGACGCGACGCGAGAAAATAAAAAGAGATCGGCAGTAAAGGGGAGGCGAAGGGCCGCCACTATATAAATTTCACCGCAGAAAAAGTGAATTTATGGGCGGCTTTATTGACCGACCCCCGAATCAATTTCGCTCTTCCCGCCAAAAATGACCCGGGAGGAAATGTAGAAGCGAGCAAAGAAGCACGCCAGGAGGTGTTAGATTTTTTTTATTATTATTTTTTTTTTTTGCTTCCAGCGGAAGAAAAAAAAACAAAAAAAACTTTGAGATGTTAAAGCGCGAGGGGTGAGGGATGGAAATTGGCGCTCAAGGACCTCGGCCCCAGGTCTCCCTTTCCCTTTCCCTGCAATGCAAGACTGGGAGGCGGTCGTTCGTTGCTCCCAACAGCTTTGTTCTCGCGATACCAATGGGGCGTGGGGGAGCAAGCTCTCTCACTGTCGCACCGAGACGCGTTCCAGATCGGTAAAAATCTCAATTAAACAAAGAATTGCGAAATAAAACACTTTCGCAGGTTAAATTTTTCCGGTGATCAACTGAAAAGCGGTGAAAACTGCAACTGTTTCGTGTCCGATTGATACCGCTGAAAAAGGGTTCCCGCTAAGAGGGCGGTGCTGTGAAAATCGAGCAGCTCAGTTGGACGGGATCCAGAGAAATGGGCGAGGCAAGCCAGCCCGACAGTCAGTCAGACAGACAGACAGACAGACAGCGAGCAAACGCGTGCGTTTTACTGTGCAGCCCCGCCCCACTGTCCAATTTGTCCTTGAAACCTGCGAACCAGCAGCTCGGCCAGTGCGGTGGCCGGATCCAACCCACTTGGGATATGTAGAAAAAGACGGGGCCCAACCAGAGAGCAGCAGGTAGTACAGGGCGGCCGCGGAACCACTAGTCCGTCAGACGGACGCCAGACGGACAGACACGTATTATGTTTGCGCAGCTGGAACCATAGGGTACAATGAGCTTTTATGGTATTACGAATAGATTTCACCGTAGAACATTTAGAGTGAGCTCAAAACGCGTCCAGAGTTCTGGCCGCCGGTCTTGTGGCCCACCGTGGCGCGTTGGACTCCAGCTCCAACATTAGCATAGGCTAACTACACGTTCTTCGCCTGCCTCGGAGTGTTGAATTTGAAGGCAGGCGGCGGCACCGTCGGGAGAGAGGAAAAGGTGACACGCCGGGCGCGCGCAACAAAACTAGTTTTAAAAACCGCGGCGTGAAGTCGCTCAGGCGGAACATTTCGAGATGGGACTACGTCTCGTGTGAAAGGGCGAAAGGGGGTGGGGGAGGGGGAGGGAGGGGGAAGGGGGAGGGAAGGGGGGCTGCTTCTCATCACGCAGCCCGACAGCTATTCAGAGCAGACGATGCGTGGTCGCGGCGCCGCAACTCAGTACACCGCGCACGCCATTCACGGAGTCTAGTGGGGCGACGGCGCTGCCGCCTCGCCGGCCGCCTCGCCTAGCATCGCCGACGCAGGGCGTACCTGGAACACAGGCAGACGAGCCGACCGTTAGAAGGAGCCGCGTCAGTTCGAACACGTTTCACTGTTCACTACTTGACGTACGCGCGCGGCATTTTCAGCCCTGCGGTGCACTCTAGATGTCTTATGGTGAAAGGCTGCACCATAACATATTATGATGCGGATGTTCTCCATAACACAAGGAAAACTCCACAAAATATTTATAAGGTACAAAGAATTTTCAAAGGCATGTTACAAAGGCAGCTGCACAATATACACAATTTTCTCTATAATATGGAGAATTTTCGCCATAAGACATTGACGGCGTGCACAGTGGATCAGAAGACCGTTGAGGCGGCGGGAAAAAATAGAACAGAAAGTATTTTGGCTGTTGACGGTGGGGGGGAGGGGTGGCAGCCAGCCCCCCGGGACTTCCCTCCCGACTTCCTTCCTTTCCCCGCAATTATATCCCTACGCGACGCCGCCGCCGTGTCGCCATACTTTCATTGCGTTTTAATAGGGCTGCGATGCGGGGCTGCGCGCCGATTGTGCGCCGCCGCCGGTCTCTAAAGCAAAGCGCACGCACACACACACACACACACACACACACTCGCACGCTGAAGGGATCCGTGACTGACGGCACGCTTCGTCACCGCGTCACGTGACCGCCGCCCCCACCGAGAGGAGGAAAGAAAAAGGGGCGCGAAGAAACAGTAGCGCGCGCGGCGTCGCCCGCGGCGGGTGTCGAACCCCGGACCGACCGACCGTCCGACCGACGATAACTCACTTTCGGAGCATACTGAACCCGTCACCCCTGGCGTGCGGGTGTGACACGGCGTGGTGCGGGTTACGGCGGGAGGCCGTTTTAAATGCTTTACTTGAAACTATTAACATGTCACCATGCCGGAGGGAGAGGGACACACACACACACACACACACACACACACACAGAGTGGCGCAGCCGGGGGAGCAGCCCTCGTTCGCAATCCCAAAGGAACCCAAAGCGAGTCCCTGCCTGGAGGCTGGTGCCGTGGCTGGAGAGCTTGGAGCCGGGGGTGTCAACTGCTGCGGGCCGACAGTGCAATGTGTCAATTACCGCGAGCTGTGTGTTTGGCCTGTCGTCTAGATAAATGGATCCCTTGCACGGCAGACAGGCAGGCAGGCAGCGACGCGGCCAGAATTAGCAGTAGCCGTCGCGCCTTTGGCACCGGCAGCGCCCGGAACTCGTTACTCAACCGGACGCGTCCGGAAAAGAAAGAAAAAAAAAACAAAAAAAAAAAACACTTGCCCATATCATGCCAAATTTGCCTGCACTGGAGCGAAAGAGTACATCATTCGGCTTCTCAATCCCGGATAAAAATTGGATTCAAGTCAAGGGGGAAACAACTCAAAATTTTTGTGTACGTTTTTAGAAAATTTCTTGAGCTGTTTTTGAATTTTTTGAAATTTTTGGTGTTTGGATATGGGGAACGGTGGTGTACCCGGGCGGTGGCGATCGTGTTTAACTAAAAATAAATTTTAAAAATGGAACTCTACACCCCCTCCCCAGTCTTAATGGGGAGGCCTCCTGCTTTACTTCGGTGTTCGGGATGGGAACCGGTGCTATCAGGTAACTGGGGTTAATCCGATCCAGCGACTTCGATATCGTACGCCGGGGGACCCAGTAGGACCCGAGCCACCGACACGGCCCAACATGGGCAGAGTAGAGTAAGGCAGAGACGATAGAGAGACAGAGAAAGAAAGAAAGAGAGAGAGTGTAGTTTTGGGAGCTTTTGTTTGCGCAGGGTGGTCGGTACCCAAATGGTACACCCGCTGTCCGGCGCTCCCAGACCCGAACATGCAGTCAGTGGGCCAGCTTCAAAGGACTTATCAACTCCATCCGACGAATCGGAATGGACCCACTCGCGACCAATTTCGAGTGGCTGGCTCGATCGGGGATCGAACCAGTGCCGAGGCCAATCCGCCGAAGCGGACTGCTTTTTAGACACCCGGGTGTAATGGCCTGGATTGAGCCTAGACCACTACACCACCCTGACTTGCACGTCTGCCGAGTGTTGGAGGACGGGTTTGAGTCGCAGTGGGAGGAATCCAGTCGAAAAATGAAAGGCGTTATTGGGATTCGATCCCCGGACGTTTAGGCCAGGGGTCGACGCCTCTCCACTCTCAGCCACCACGGCTCATGTCTGAGGCCGATTGAAGCGGCCTCTTGACGTGACAATGAGCAGCGGTCAGAGAAAAAAGATGTTGGGTGATAAGATTTGAACCGCCGATTCTCGTGCCGTGAAACCGACGTATCGACACCTCCAGCCACCACGGCAGATGATGGACACATCGCATTGCTGTGGCTTTGAAGCACACTGGGGAGGGCAGTCGCTGATTGGGGCTCGAATCGAACGTGTGACCCCACCAATGGATTCCTCGTTCGGAGAGCAATCCATTAATGGGGTCACACGTTCGATTCGAGTCCTATTGAGCGACTCTGAAGCTCGAAAGGCGTCTACACTTTTGGCCGCCCCGACGGTCTTCTGACCCACAGTGCGCGGGGCGTGACGCCCCGATGACAGCGCCGCCGCAGCGCAGCGCGCGCACCGCGTGCCGAAGACAGTTTTATCGCCAGAAAAGCTCCGCCTTCTTTTTTTTTTCTCTCTTTTTTTTCTGTCCGTCTCGGTGGAGTCAGCGAGCAGGGGATGCCGCGGCGGAGGGTTCGCCTGATGCGATTGACCTCTTTCTGCTTGTTTGGCGTCGAGGTGTCTGTCCCCATGTCGACAGCGGGGACGTCCCGGGCGGTGCGGGACCTCCGCGACGACGAGGCAAAGTGCCTTTACAAGATTGGCCGGCCTGGCGGGCCTGGCCGGGGCCGCGCTGCTGGCAGGGAGGCTGGCGCTGCAACTGATTCGCCGGCGGTGGGGGTGCACACGTGGGCGGGGGTGGGCGGGGGTGGGCGGGGGTGGGCGGGGTGGGCTGCACGTGTCAGCCTGGACACCACTTCCCAATTACCAAGGGACGCCGGGACCCTGGTCAGCGAACAGGCCCCGCCGGGACACGGCCCCGGCTGCGGTCCTCGGACACCTGGCACGGCTCTCGCGCCGGCCCCGGCCACACGGCACCCACCGCACAGTGGGCCAGAAGACCGGCGCAGGCGGACAAAATTCTGGACGCGTTTTGAGCTCCCACAGTCGCGCTAAAAAAAGGACTCGAACCGAACGTGTGAACCCACCAATGGATGGCTCGTTCGGAGAGCAATTCACTCGTTCTCTTTGAGTCTCATTTAGCGACTCTGGGGCTCAAACCGCGTCTGGAGTTTTGGCCGCCTGCGCCAGTCTTCTGGCCCACTGTGTCCTGGCCACACGGTCCCGGCCACACGGCCACGGCCACACGGCCACGGCCTCGGGCGGGGACGCGCGCGTTCATGGCCGTTCTACTCGCAATCTCGGCCAGCCAGTTTACTTACTGGCGGAGTATAAAAGACTTGTTTTTCTATAATTCCCACTCTCCAGGGCTCTCTAACGAAGGCAGACGCGTGAGACAAAACACGCACACATACATACACACACACACACACACACACACACACGATAGGGGCTTGCAGTTCATCCCCAAAAGGGTTGCGGGGATGAGGGTAGAGAGGGTACTGCGGCCTCTTGACGGCTGCCTGAGGGCGGGGCGGGCCGAGTCGAGGCGGGGCGGGGCGGGCGGGGCGGGGCGGGGCGGGCGGGGCCGGGCGGGGGGTACACGTGGGAAACTGCACACCCTTTGGCCCACCGCAGCAAGGGGCACCCCCACTGGCAATTAACCTCCAAGCCGTACGACAAATTGGCGACGAATTGACGCTTAATTGACTGAATTGACACTTGACAATTGACGCTACTTGGATAGGCACTGATCTTACCATGAGGTCATGAAGGAGAAACATGAAAAATTCATTTTTTCAGCCGTATTTACGGATAAGCACCCCAACGGTCAGGACACTACCACCATCAACACACACACACACACACACACACACACACACACACACAACGCCGCATTTCTTCTCTGCTGCGTGCGTTATGGGTGTGATTGTAGCGACATACCGCGGTGTGTGTGTGTGTGTGTGTGTGTGTGTGTGTGTGTGTGCGTGTGTGCGTGTACCTGATGGGGTTGCTGGGGGTGACGCCGGCCTTGTTAGCGGCGTGCGATGGCAGTGCGTAACGCGAGCCCCCTCGCACACACAGGCGCCTTAAAAGGCCGGCTTGAGTTTCTCAACTGTCATTCGCAAGGGCTGTGGCTGCCTGGCTGGCTGCTCGGTCTGCGCGGCGCTCACCTGGACCGGAACGGACCGTGCGGATGACACCCCGAGACGCTCCAATACCCATCGTGACCCTAACGAAGCGAGCCGAGCGCGCCGAGCGACCCCGCTGCTGTCCCGACCACGCCGCACGGCCAGCCGGTACGGACGCCACTCACACGCGTGCTCGTGACGGCCTCGTGCGTGTGTGTGTGTGTGTGTGTGTGTGTGTGTGTGTGTGTGTGTGTGTGCGTGCGTGTGTGTGTGTGTGTGTGTGTGTGTGTGTGTGTGTGTGTGTGTGTGTGTGTGTGTGTGTGTGTGAGTGCCAATGTGTGGCGATGATGGGCGCCTTGCACGGGCTGACCACCATTAGGGTAATCATCTATGCAAATGCGAGCTGGTCGCGCGCGTTAGTTTTCGTGGCCGCCGCACTTGACGCGCGCGCGGAGCGGCCGGCTGGTCTTCACACTCCTCTTAACACGCGGGCTGTCAGTCCTAATCGATCGAGGCGATGAACGAGAGCGTGCAGAGGCCAACTCGTTGGACGGAATCCTCCGGTCGATGCACCCCGCCCAGGAGGGGGAGGTCGGGGTGTAAAGGCGTGCTAGACCGAGAAAGAGAGAAAGCGTCCACAAAATTCAACGACAATTGCCCAATAAATACCAGCGGCCTGCCTCATAGGCAGACCGCATGGCGTGGCTCAGGCGCCGTGGCGGCCCAGCCGGCCAGCCGTGGCCCAGGGAGGGGCGGGGGATTCAAATGCTGAGCCTGCTCTTTAAGGAAGCGGGGGCGGGGTGGGGTGGGGCCCGCTCACCAAATGGCTGGCCTTGAAGGGGCGGCAGTCAGGCCAGGGGGCTGCAGGGGGCCGGGGGTGTCAGACGTTTTCCGCCTCGGATCTATCCACCCCACCAGGGCCAGCTGCAAGCCAGGAATTTTTTCCTCCATTCGCGAACCCCCTTGGTTTCCTTCCCCTGCTTGTATATCAGCCCGCCCCGCAATCGATTTACTCACAAATGGCACACCTTGCGACTCTGTCTGTCTGTCTGTCTCTCTCTCTCTCTCTCTCTCTCTCTCTCTCTCTCTCTCTCTCTCTCTCTCTCTCTCTCTCTCTCTCTCTCTCTCTCTCTCTCTCTCTCTCTCTTCCCGGGCGCTACCAGTGCGTGCGGGCCCCGCCGACTCGCGCGGCAAAACCGCGATGCCGCAGCTCGGCCAAGGCCGGGCCACGCCACCGCGACACTGCGCGATGTCTGGGAGACCCAGCCGCCTTCCAGTCCAAGTGGAACCACCTCCAGGCCGTGCGCCCCGCGCACAGTGGGCCAGAAGACCGCGCAGGCGGCCAACACTCTAGACGCGCTTTCAGCTCAGTCCCAGAGTCCGGCAAACAGGACTCGAACCGAATGACGTCGTGTGACCCCACCTACGGATTCCTCGTTCGGAGAGCAATCTGTTGGTGTGTCCACACGTTCGGTTCGAGTCCCATTTAGCGACTCTGGAAGCTCAAAACGCGTCTAGAGTTTTAGCCGCCTTCGCCCGGTCGTCTGGCTGACTGTGCCGCGCCCCACGACCCGCCGGCACCAAATTAATAACACATCGCGTCCCGGATCAATTACTAATAGCACTTCGGCGGGACCTAATGCACTGCAAAACATTCCGTGATGATTGGGTACGGGAAATGGGGTACAGAAAAGGTACGGACGATCCGTACTGGTTCTCTGTGGTCCCCATAAAGATCTCATGTAGACTGCTACGGAAAACATGTACGGAACCTCCGTGGTTGGCAAGGTACGGACGGTCCAGGTAAAAAAAAAATGACCAGACATTTTTCCTGTAATTTCTGTCCTTTTTTCCATCAGTGTGGGCCCCACCTTTCGCTAAAAAGAATTATCAAAAGTGTTTCTCTTGCGGTAATTGGGGCACGCGTGGGGCGTTGACAGCCGCGTGTTTTGCCACCACCGAGTCAGTGGCGAGGCTGATAGATTCTCCCCCGGTGCCGCAGGCGCGCCGCGGGGCGAGGGGAGCCCCGCCGGGGGGCGAGGGGAGCCCCGCCGGGGACACCGGGGACCATTTATCGGCGATAAGAAGTTGCATAACAGATTAGTCTCCTTCGGCACCGCGTCGCGCGGCGGCCAAGGCAGCCAAGACAGACTCCAGACGGCATCGGCCACGACGCCGCTGCCGATCTAGATCCACGTTTACCGAAATACTTTCTCGGCTCCTCATGCGTTGAGTCTTGTCAGCAAATTTTAGCTGAGATTACTTCAATGACTCCTGCGCAGTAATAATACCACGCAAAATTTCTCTCTTTGTTCTATTTTCAAAAACCCGTTCGCAGTGTTGCCAGATAAGTAGGCAAAAAGTAGCCCAAACACACAGGGGTGCGGCAGGCTGCATCTCCTCCTGCCTACTAGGCGACTTCTCGCCACAGCCGTTCAGTAGCTGCCTAGTAGGCAGGAGGAGATGCAGCCCACCGCACACCTGAGTGTTTGGGCTACTTTTTGCCTACTTTTCTGGCCACACTGCCCGTTCGTGTCGTGTTTGCGCAATTTACTTCGTAAAATGGGAATTATTTATTTTTTTTCGCAACACTTTTGGCGCGTTGGCGCTTTTCCGGTGGGGAGTGAAGGCTTTTTCCCGAAAGGCTGCAGCAGCGGCGGCAAGCACCTCTTTGGCGCAGGCAACCCGCTCTGCTGCATAAAGGCGCCGTCAAGTACACATGGACCGAAAGGTCTTTCAGCGCGGCCTACTTGCAGCGCACCACCCCACAGTGGGCCACAAGACCGTCGAGGTGGCCTGGATTCCAGACGCGTTTTGAGCTCCAGAGTCGCTAAATGGGACTCGAATCGAACTTGTGACCCCACCAATGAATCGCTCTCCAGACAATGAATCCATTGGTGGGGTCACGCGTTCGATTCGAGTCTCATTTAGCCGACTCTGGAGCTCAAAACGTGTCCGGGATTTCGGCCGCCTCAGTAGTCTTCTGGCCCACTGTGCACCCCGTCCCCTACCGCAAGCGCGCGAAAAATAAGCAAAATCAATTACTTGGAACTGATCCGACTTGTAATTCCAATCAGGAGCCTCATTATCGGTGTAATTGTGGCGGTGCGCGCGTCCCCGCGTCTTATAGAGAAATCCATCAAGGCAGTGTTATTGGTTCGCGACCTACCGCATGCAACTAATCGAGTTGTGCAGTGCTGCCGCCGGAGTGACCGGAGTGCAGCAACGCGAGCATGATAGACTGGACCATCCTCTGCCGACCCAGACTGGGCTTCAAACTTTGCAGCGTTAAATTAAAAGGACGAAATCCCCCTTTTCTGTCTCTTAAGCTGCTTTTCGACCTAAACAATATTTTTTTTTTTAGCAGATGATACCTTTTTTTTTTTTTTTTTAAATATATTTTTGTTTTGTCCTTTTCCGCCGTTCCTTTTCTCCGTCCTCCGCCTGCTGCGGGTTCAAAACCCCCCCGCGCCGCAATTTACACCGTGTCGGCCGCCCCACACGACGACCGCCCTTACGACGCCATAAGCTTTTTTTATCGGTACGTCGCAGCAAAAACAACATCAACAACAAAAAAAGCCAATAAATCCGGGCAATGACACGAAGGGCTTTCGCACCTCTAATGACCGCGCTTACGTCATTTAAAAATCATCAGTCAGTTCCCCCACCCCCCGTCGTGTCACTCTTTTTTTTCCCGGGCCTCCCTTTCTGAATTAATGCTCCATCTTGGCGACAACGCGGTCCGAACGCATTACCAGCGCCAGACAAACAGAAACACGCTGCTAATTATTTGTCAATTACGTCACATGGAAATCAATGAGCTAATTGATGCCCTGTCATCGCACCTCCGATCAGATACAAACTCACACACACACACACACACACGTTCGCCTTGCCTCCGTTTCCTGCAACATCCATCCAAGTTTGGCCGAGCCTCTTTTTTTCACATCACCCTTCCAACAAATGATGGCAGATAACGCGTTTGTGTGAGTATGTGTGTGTTGACTGACCGCGTTGCTCCACACCCTGATTTTCCGCTACACTCTCGTCGGCGGCTGGGATACTTTGAGCCGCGCCACCGCGGACTTTTCGGTCGAATGCGAATATGAATCGCATTAACTCTATCGCGCCGACACCACATTCGCATCGGCATTGCGACGACACTAATCCCCCAGGCGACCACTGGACCCGATAAGGGAGTGTCGCAGCCCCTCCCTGCCTCCCCTTCCAACCCGCGGTCACGTCAACCCGATGAGATCCCATCAATTTCTCCTCGGGTAATGATGTTTTTCGCACCTTTAATTGGAACCGGCTGAGCGCTGCAGCCTCCACTGTGGAAAAATGTGGAAATTCTCACTTTTTCTCAATTTCTCGATTCTCAATTTTTCTTTTGGAAGCGTGTAATTATGTCTGAAACCCAGTTCGGGGTGTAGGTTTGGCTCCCCAATGGCGGCTGCACGCGTCACAGTGGGCCGTTGATGTGAGGTTCGGCCGCGCTGTATTATACGACATGAAACTTTCATCGCCTTCTTTGCCGATACGCCATTCGGCAGCGGCCCTTCGCACCTGAGCAATCCCATTAGGGCTCGCCACCTGCGCCGGAGTGTCGCGGGTTCGACCACCGCCCGCGCCCTGAAAAATACCACCTTTTTCAGAGGCCACCGTACAGTGCGTCGAAGACCGTTGAGGCGGCCGAAATTCTAGACGCGTTTTGAGCTTCAGAGTCGCTAAATGCGACTCGAATCGAACGTGTGACCCCCACCAATGGATTCCTCGTTCGGAGAGCAATCCATTGGAGAGGTCACACGTTCGATTCGAGTCCTGTGTCCGGAATTTTGTCCGCCTCAACGGTCTTCTGACCCACTGTGCACCGCGCCGGAGGACGTTTAAAACCACATCAGAGGGGCGAGGGCTCTGGTTGGTATCCCACACGCGACCACTTCATTCCCACCCCCTGTATCTCCTCAAATACACCAACAATAATAACAGTCTCTCTCTTTAAGCACCCCTGGCCCCGGTCCAAGCTGAGCCAGCGGGTCGCTCCCCTAACTACATGCAACGACTCGGTGCGTGTCCCAGTGCTCACACGGGACGGTTTTACAACTTGGGAGTTTGAATACAAGCCGCTGTGTCCGCACTGAATCGCGGACAGCGATCCCACACAGTTCCAGTAAACTACATGTGATGAATGGAAATCGGATCCGTTGTTTTTACTCGAAAAAAAAATAAAAATATCTTTTTAAGTGTCCCCATTTTTTTTTTCAGTACTCGGTGTATTTCCTGTTCTAGGGCAATCACCCAGCAATGTCCCTCCAGTCCGTTGATGCTTTCCTCGGGGTGAACCATAAATGTTCCCTCGTTTAAGGGCCGCCCCTTCCTACTACAATTCGCCGTGTTGGGCCCACCCGGCCGCCTAGCGAGCCTAGCGCCGCGAAACCCGACCTCAACCATTTTCGCAGCGGATGACCGCGGTCTGGCCGGCCTAAAGCCTCCAGGCGACCCAAATGACTTCCAGAGTTTCGGTTACAACGCAGGAGTGCGCTCTAAATTGGTTGTGGTAATTGGTGTCCGTTTCGGCGTGTCCGTCCTCGCAGCCCTTCAGGGTCGAGGGCCGAGCTCATATTCTAGGGGCGGTAAAGGGCTGTAATGCAGGCGGGCCTCGAGCCCTGCATGCCCCGCGGGGCAAGGCCTTTCCATTCGATCGCAGTGCCAAGTTCGTTAGGTTGCCTCACTGGGCCGCATCTGGCCATCCCATCAGCGCACAGTGGGTCAGAAGACCGTTGAGGCAGCCAAAAGTCTCGACGCGTTTTATGCGATCCAAGAGGCTGCGCGGATAGTCTGCATGGTCTGCAGGTCTCTGCAGGTCGCGGTTTTGCGATCCAAGAGGCTGCGCGGATAGTCTGCATGGTCTGCAGGTCTCTGCAGGTCGCGGTTTTGCGATCCAAGAGGCTGCGCGGATAGTCTGCATGGTCTGCAGGTCTCTGCAGGTCGCGGTTTTGCGATCCAAGAGGCTGCCGCGGATAGTCTGCATGGTCTGCAGGTCTCTGCAGGTCGCGGTTTTGCGATCCAAGAGGCTGCGCGGATAGTCTGCATGGTCTGCAGGTCTCTGCAGGTCGCGGTTTTGCGATCCAAGAGGCTGCGCGGATAGTCTGCATGGTCTGCAGGTCTCTGCAGGTCGCGGTTTTGCGATCCAAGAGGCTGCGCGGATAGTCTGCATGGTCTGCAGGCCAGGGGGCAACGACTTCAGTTGTCCGGCCCCTCGGCAGTCCCGAACCACCGGCGGGAGCGAAGCGGAACAGTGTCAGAGTCAACAAGCCTCGTCGACAGGTGGCATTATGACGTCACCGGCAACTTACAATGACACAGTTTATGCAAATCCGGCGTGTCCCAAAGTAGTTGGGGCACCACCGTAAGCCCCGCCGACAGCAAGGGCTGCGGGGCTGGAGGGGCCCACAGCACAGGGGGTCAGAAGACCGTCGAGGCAGCCAAAATTCTGGACGCGTTTTGAGGTCTAGAGTCGCTCTCGAACGTGTTGTGACCCCACCAATGGATTCCTCGTTCGGAGAGCAATCCATTGGCGGGGTAGTTCGGTTCGAGTCCCATTTAGCGACACTGGAGCTCAAAACGCGTCTAGAATTTTGGCCGCCTGCGCCGGTCTTCTGACCCACTGTGCGGCCTGCCCAGCCCGCAACCGCGCTGCCTCGTGTCGCGGAAAGAACTGAATAAAACGCCAATTAACATAAACTTTTTGCTCTTCCCGCGGGAGATGGTCCACTTCGCGACCTGCCTCACAGCGGCGCGCAGAAAAACGAGAACGGGGCTCCTTACTTCCCACGGCAACGCGAACGCCGCGCCGCCCTTCTGGCCCACTGTGCGCTCGCGTGCGCACACCTTGTGGCCTCATCGCCGGCGACCCATGCTAATGCACTGCGACACTGGCAACAGCGGCGGAATTAACAAAGTCCGTCTCTCCTCCGCCGCGTTTCGGGTTCAAATTCAAACAAATTTTGGGAAAGCCCAACAACACGAGAAAACATACGCACGCACACACACACACGCACACACACACACATACGAAAAAAAACGCACCTTGCGAGGCTGCGTCTCCTCGATGCGGTGATAGTGGTCTGCGCGCGCGCGCGCGTGTGTGCGTGTGTGTGTGTGTGTGTGTGTGCGTGTGTGTTTTGCACGGGAGCCGCCTGTTATTAAAACGCTATCAGATGGGGCGGGGCCGTGCGCGGCGTTTTCTGCATCGCTCAGTGACAAGAAGCCGCGTGAAAGAAAACGCCGTTAGCGCGACCGGTCCGCCCCACCCCACCTCGCCCCGCCCCGCCACGCCCAACGCTCACTAATATTTAATTTCTCGGATCAATTTGACGTGTGCTTGCGTAAGGCCGTGCCGCTGGAGACTGCGGCATCCTGGCCTCGCGGGACGCCGCCCTGACCGAGCTGGCGACGCCGTTTCGTAAGGGACCTCATTCATCACCTCATCACCGATATCTCGCCGTGTGTGTGTGTGTGTGTGTGTGTGTGTGTGTGTGTGTGTGTGTGTGTGTGTGTCTATTCAAACCGTCTACCAACAAGGAGACGGTATGCGGGTGGGACCTTCCTTGGCGAAGTCATGACAGCGAAGGTTACGTGTGTTGCTCATTTGCATTCTGGCCAACATTAATAATTTTTAAAAAAAGTATTTTTTTTTAAGTCAAAACAAAAAATTATTTCACATTTTTTTAAATTTTACAGGCTGCCGCTTGGAACTGCATGTCTTCTTTACAGGACCTCAGAATAATAAATGTTTTCTTTGTATCTTTGCGCGCCTGAGAGTCTGATCAGTATAAACGGTTGGCGTGAAATTGTCTTTCGGTGACTATGTTTCAGCTTTCGAGGAGTAACATCGCTCTCGGTGTGGGCTTCCCTTCCTGAGAGTGTCGATCGGGGGAGCCGGGAGCGCACCCCTTTGGCTGCTAAGTGACGCTTCCTCCTTGCTTTCCTTTCCTTGGCTCCCCCTCCAGGCTGCAGCCCTGCACCCTGCCACTCCTGCCCGGCGTCTGGCCGAAATAATGAGCGGATAATTCGTCACGACCGCGCCGCCACTTTGGGGAGGCTGCAATGCCCCCAATTATCCACCAGCAGTACAGGCCCAGGCAAAACCTTGGCCAGAGCCGGGATCAAGGTTCCGTCGCAGCAAAAACAATCCCAGTGAGAGCCAGCCGGGCGGACCAGTCCTACCAAGCACCTCAAGAAGGGCTTCATTTAATACGCATGAATATTTAAATTGCTCATTATGCTCATGAACACACGGAAAGAGGAAAAAAGGAAGGGATTCGCCATTAATGCGGGCTGCGTCGCGTGCTTAGCGAAGAACCTTCCCTCTCGGAATGAGGCAGCCGCTTCATCCAGGCAGGGGCAAATAATACACCGGGGCAGCGGGGGTCGAACCAGCGACCCTGCTCTCCGGGAGCAGCGGCCGACCGCGCTCGGCCACCAAAAACAACATCAACAACCAAGCGGCGGAGGCCGTTCGATAAAACTGTGACGTCGCACGATCTACTTACGGTGCACTAAAACACTAACCTCTCTTTTCGGGTTACGAATAATGCAAGCGAGACGGCGGCCCTGGGTAAGGGCTGTGCGAGGGGCGCGGCGTGCCGCCCTACGGCCCTATAACCCGGCCTCGTAAAGGGAGCACAGACTGTCTGGCATTCGGACACACACACACACACACACACACTGACGATACTCGAACACTGCGCCGAGGAGTCTCTTATATTGTGGAACGTATACGGGTTACGGCAGCAGGATTAGGGAGGAAACTGACGAGCAGACACAAAGCACGCCACCGTCTGTCTGTCTGTCTGTCTGTCTGCGAGTCTTAGGCCCGCTCTCTAATAAGTGAGCTAAGCGCCGCCCCCGGTGCACCACCTGCACTGCAATCCCCTTGTCTGCAGGGAAATGAGAGAGTGAGAAAGAAAGTGAAAACAACAACAACAACAACAACAACAACAACAACAGCAACACGCAGACTATATTAGACACTCGGGCAGACGGACAGACGGACAGACGGACGGACAGACGGACGGACGGGCGGAGATCCGCACGGATAGGCTGCATTAGCATAATAACACTAGTGCGTCTGCGGTAGGTGCCGTTGCGATGCAGCCGCGTTCGGCCTGCCTGTATCTTCCCGACAGCCGCGCGTTTAGATCGGCATCGCGCATCCCTCTGGACGCGTATCGCTTAATTGCGGCAGTGCTGCCACCGCACCGGACCCGAGCTGCGCGACACAGGGCTGCCAACCTCAGAGAGCCTTGCATCACCCGCAGATAAAAGCAATGATGACAGTGTTTATCGGTCACCAACCAACGGCCAGCGACTCGTGCAGCAGAGAGGGGTGCATGGAGGAGACACAAGTACCAACCAAAAAAAAATAAATAATAATAATAATAATAATAATAATAATAATAATTGGAGCAAACAGTTATGGATAGAAAATATTATTGATTTCCTCGGGCGTGTCTTCACCACTGTCTTCAGGAAATAAAATCGACCAGAGCTTGGTTTTTATTTTTCCAGATACAAGTGTTTGTCTTAGAAAGCGACCTGAGATGACCACTGAGATTTCCTCACAACAAAAGAACTCCAACTGTCAGTTCGACTTTTCCTGAGCGCTGTGAAGAACGCCTCCGATGATACGCCGCGAGCGAGGAGGTGTCTCCCACGCCGCGACCCAACGAGGCAAAAAATGACTGACCGATACCGCGCGAGCCGCGGCGCAACCCCCTTATAATCGTCACCCTTATCTCCGCCAATTTCACAGCCGGGTGGCAACCCACAAAGCCGCGCGTCTAGAGTGGCCACTCGGCGCTGTGTACCCAGCCGGGAAATCAATTTGAATTTGCCGCGCCGGCAGCGCAGCGGCATGGCGCAGCGCGCAACCGTCGCGGGACGCGTCGGCAACAGAAACAGTCACTCACAGTGGGTTGCCGCAAGGAGCAGCGCGTCTACGCCAACTCACCTGGAAAGAAAGAGAACAGTCGGATTAGTCCGGCAAGGCAGCCAGCGGCCACGCAAGGCAACAGCAACAACACTCTCGGCATCTAACTGACTTCATTGTCAGTAACCAGGTACTATCGCCTACGACAATAATATTTAGTATATTCGTCTTAGATACGTAAAATTTACTTCATGTAATTATTTAGGATTTTTTTTTTAGTCAATAAGTACTAACACATACGTAAATAATTATTACAAAAGGGAAAAGTACGTATTATTGTTGCACAAATTACTGGAGGTGCTACTAGCTAGATGTCAATACCATGTACAAAAAGTCACTTTCGATTCTGAGAGTGGAGGAGGGGGACGAGGAGGAGGAGAAGGAGGAGAAATGGGCAAAGTAATGAGAGTTAATTGGATTGTTCACGCTGTCGGACCTGCTCAATGTCCACCCACACCCTTTTACTCTTTTCTATCCTTCTTCTTGCTCTTCTTGCTCTCCTACTTCTCCTCCTCCTTCGTGCTCTTCCGCCCCTTCACCTCTCACTCACTTGCAGTCAAAGTAGCTCTTAAGTCGCGGCGGCGCGTGGATCCTCAAAGTGACCGAGTTTCGCACACGGCACGGGCTCTATTCCCATAAGAAAAAAATCGCCGAAAAAATTGTACAATACGCGGTCTCGAACCCGGGACCAGTCCCTTCCCAGCCCAAGCCCCTGACCACTCGGCTACCAGGGTGAAGTACCATAAACTGTGCCAGCGCCGGTCTTGAAACTCGTCGAACTACAAATTTAAGTGTACCAAATTACATCGGTATGAAAACGTCCTTACAATAAATCCTCCGAAAAATTCTACGACGAAAAAAAAGTTGCTGCAGAATTTTTACTGTACGTGCTTCGACAAATAGACCAGCGAGTGCATTCTTCGGCCAAGCAGGCCATGCACACTGCAGACCGGATGCAGGGCGACTGATGAAGATTGTCATACGGACTAGCCTCGATGGTCAATGGCCAGTGCGAGAGAGAGGGAGGGGGGGGGGGACGGACAACGATGCTTCATCAAACAAGGCGGCACGGGCAGGAGTCGAGCCAACGGTCCAAACGGACAAGTCTAGAGCACGGGCAAATAAAGTTCTAAATACGGCAATAGGAAACAATTGATAAATGTGTGGAAAGTTAGTTAGTTTTTTTTTTGTTTTTTTTTTTTTGTCTTTTTTTATCTAGTTTCTTGACCTGGCGGTTGACATCGCTTCTTGAAAGACTATATCCGACGTCCGACGCGAGGTCTATTTTTCCGCTCGCCACGTTCGACCGGCCAATTGCACGAAACGGCTGCAAGCCAGCGGCAACCACTTGCCGCGCATGGTCGGCCGCCAAACGCGGCCAACTCGACCGCATCGCTCCGTCTCGCTCGCACCGGGTGGCACTGGGTCCACTGGGCCCACGGACGGGGCGCGAGTGGGACAGAGCAACGCAGACCGCTCCACGCTCGCCCGAGGCGTGCGCGGGGCAGCTCCCACTTATTACTATCGCCGAGTGACATCTCGTGTCCAGCTGCCGGGCCTGCCGGGCCTGCCGGGCACACAGTGTAGGCGCATCGGGAGTGCACTTGAAAGCCAATACATGTCACTGCAATGGCAGTGCCCATGGCAGTGCAGGCTAGGGGTGGCTGCTCTCTAGCTCTCTCTCTCTCTCTCTCTCTCTCTCTCTCTCTCTCTCTCTCTCTCTCTCTCTCTCTCTCTCTCTCTCTCTCTCTCTCTCTCTCTTTCTCTCTCTCTCTCTCTCTCTCTCTCTCTTTCTCTTTCTCTCTCTCTCTCTCTCTCTCTCTCTCTCTCTCTCTCTCTCTCTCTCTCTCTCTCTCTCTCTCTCTCTCTCAACGAAGACGCTGATGAGAGCGGCCGATAGCAGTGGACGGGATGAGGACGCGCGCGGCGAAACGTAATAAAATAAAGAATCAAATTAATTTCTCGCCGCGAATTTGGCTCATCCCTAATCCGCCTATCGCCGGTAGCGCTGTCCGCCGCACGCAAGGAGCGCCAATTGGATAATCGAGGGGGAGAGAGAGAGAGAGAGAGAGAGAGAGAGAGAGAGAGAGAGAGAGAGAGAGAGAGAGAGAGAGAGAGAGAGAGAGAGAGAGAGAGAGAGGGGAGCACACAGCGAACGCAGCAACAGGGTACGGGCCGGCGCCCCGCCAGGTAGGCAGTCTGGATGCTGGCCTGTCGTCGGGGAGGCCTTCCTGCCGGGGGTTCTCGCCCGCACAGACCGCCTGCCCGCTGGGCAGTGTTGCCAGATAAGTAGGCAAAAAGTAGCCCAAACACACAGGTGTGCGGTGGGCTGCATCTCCTCCTGCCTACTAGGCAGCTACTGAACAGCTGTGGCGAGAAGTCGCCTAGTAGGCAGGAGGAGATGCAGCCCACCGCACACCTGTGTGTTTGGGCTACTTTTTGCCTACTTATCTGGCAACACTGCCGCTGGGCGCAGCGTGGCGGCGCGCACACAGCCCAAAAGTGCATCCACCGCACCGCGCCTGTCGACAAATGTCAGAAAAAGGGCAGCTGCGGCGTGGGGCGAGGTGGCTCGCTCCCTGGAGGACGGATTAAGGGAAGCCCTGATTGGCAGCAGCGCGGCCCTGGCAGCAACAACAACAACAACAAGACGAAAAAGGCGCAATCAATTTGCAAACACGCGCGGATTAAACCATAAGCACGGGACGCATGACTGCGCGATGCAATTATTAGACGAGTCACTATGCCGGTTGGAGGAGGAGAAAGAAAAGAATAAGAAGGCCGGGGGGGGGAGGCCGGGGGGGGGGGGAGGCGGCGGCACCGGCGCTATGATTCGCCAGTAATCGGATTTGCGGGCCGCACGCAGCACCACCGCCGGGAAATCTTCCAAGACAGGGCATAGAGTTTCATTTTTGGGCCGGCCGGTCTGAGCGGGGCTCCGGGGCGCAGCAGCAGCAGCCAGGCCAAGCCCGGCGAAGCCTCTATCTGCGCCCCGGCCGCCCCGTCGCGAGGATGGCGCCCTCTATGTCTATCTCACCGCGCTGGAGGTGATGGGCTCCAGGCCACTGGCCCCATTGTCCAGCAGAGAGAGAAAACAAAAACAAAAAGGACTTTTTATATTGAAAGCCTCCTCCTCACCACCCCCCCTCCCCCGCCAAGTTTAACCGTCGTACCATAAATTGAGGACGCAAACAGAGTGTCGGGGACCTTTATAGGAAGGATTCTTATCAAAACGTCCAGTAAGCGGTTCCGGGCGACGCATATATCGATAGCCAAACGGCGCCGGCGCCGCACAGCCCACCCCTTCACTGTTAAAAGGAAGGGAGGGGCGCGCGAGGCGGAAGACAAACCACGCGACCAATCCCCTCGCACCTGGCTGCCTGGCTGCCTGCCTGCCTGCCTGGCTGGCTGGCTGAGGGCGGCCACCTCATCTCAGAGTGGCCGTTTCTTAGTCTTTTGGATCTCGGCCGCGCGTTGCGTAAAGTGAGAGAGAGAGAGAGAAGAAGAGAGAGAGCAGAGATCAGCCGGCACAATACGGGGCGCGGGAGATGAGGAGTGTAAATAAGAGAAAAGGAGAGGGGAGCAAAAGTAACGCCCGCCACAAAACCATTGCCCTCTGGAAGAACATCCAAAGCGCGCCAAACACAGAGAGAGAGAGAGAGAGAGAGAGAGAGAGAGAGAGAGAGAGAGAGAGAGAGAGAGAGAGAGAGAGAGAGAGAGAGAGAGAGAGAGAGAGAGAGAGAGAGAGAGAGAGAGTAGAGAGAGAGAGAGGCCTGATACAACCACGGCCCCGTTCAATATTAATCCATTTTGACGGCGGGGCAGCCGGGGGTCAATCTCTGTCGCAGCCATCGGCCTTGCCTAGGCGGGTCTGAAAATTAAATTACAACCGATATGCCTGGCCCGTTCGCCCGGCCGCCTCCCTCACCCCGGGTCTCTGCAGCACCCCAGTCTCCGGCGGCTTCAGGCTTCACACACAATCCGGCGATATGGCCGCACCCTCTTCCTTCATCCCCAAAGGAGCAGTTGGCTGCGGATCTCAAACAGAATCCCAATCACAAGGCGGCCCATCGTCTGCGAGCCCCGCCCCGCCCCGCCCCGCCCCACCTCACACCGTCACCCTTCCCAATCTGTTGGTAATTTGCTTATCCAGCGCAGAGCGACGCCAAGCCTAGACAGCTGCGGGGCGCTGTGCGGCCCACTGGGCGGCCTAACTCCGGCCGGCTTCTTGGTCGCGCCGCCGAAACCGAACTGCCGAACAAGTCGAACCATCGCCGCCCACCGCCCGGAACACCACTTTTTGTTCAAAAATTTGACTAGTTTTGTCCGTCGTGTTAAGCAAAAAAAAAATATTTAAATGCTGTTTTAAATACTTCAGAAACGCTTCGACGCTTTCTATCTTTCAAACGTACGTCATTTATAAAGGTTTACACAATTTTGTTTGTGTGGGTGAGTTACCCGGGGGTAGCAAAAACTTGGTCCGTAAGCCCCCGGTCCAAAGGCCCGCTCTGAGCCCACGCGCGCTGCCCGGCCTATCACATCGCTATCAGACAGCAATCTAAGTCCCCCTTGGACCGACGCGCCCGACGCCTTCTTGTGTTCCTCCCTCTTTTTTTCCGCCTCTCTCTCTCTCTCTCTCTCTCTCTCTCTCTCTCTCTCTCTCTCTCTCTCTCTCTCTCTCTCTCTCTCTCTCTCTCTCTCTCTGTCTCTCTCTCCCCCTCCCTCCCTGGTCATCAATCCCACGCGCCGCCTCCCGAATTTGCAGCATTACATGGCAATGGCGCTGCAATCAGGCGCACGCGCCGCGTGGCCGAGGGCGCAGCGCCACCGCGTCGCGAGCGCAAGGTCGCAGGTTCGCATCCCACCGGCGGTAAGACGATAACCGTTTGCGGGCCCGGCGTCAGGAAGCACAGCAGCATCATCCGGTTATCGAGGGCTTATCGAAGCCCGGCCGCGACAAAGGCCGCCCCTCCAACTACCCCTTCCAAATCTATGCAAATGGGGCTCATTCCGTGTGAACGCAACTAAGACGGCACGATTTGCTGCCTGCGACGATACACCCACCGTCTCCTTGCAAGAGCCTCGGAGCCCCGCGGAATGGCGCGCGTATCTCGCCGACGATCGGGACCACAGTCCCAACGCCCAGTGGGCCACAGTCCCAACGCACAGAACGAGAAACATCACGAATTGTGTTCCCGCACCGTTCTTCCCATACGCAAAAAGCGCGTATCTGTCACGGTTCGCGCACAAAAACCCCCCGGATTTATGAAAAAAGCCGATTGTAAACCGAGACGGCGGCGTCGTGGCTTTCCCCGGCATAGGAGGGCCTCGCCGTTAGTTCGCCTTGGCGCCGCCACTGCGTGGAGAATACAGAGAAGGGAAGGAATCCGGGGCGACACTATCTTCTGATTCCGAAAGCCGCCACGTCCGTCCGCGGGCGGGCGGTAACGAACCGCCACCGCCATGCAAATGGAGGGGAGGGAGGGAGAGAGAGAGAGAGAGAGAGAGAGAGAGAGAGAGAGAGAGAGAGAGAGAGAGAGAGAGAGAGAGAGAGAGAGAGAGAGAGAGAGAGAGAGAGAGAGAGAGAGAGAGAGAGAGAGAGAGAGAGAGAGAGAGCGAGCGCAAATCCGCCGTTCATACGAACCAACAGGCCCAAGCTGGTGCCAAGTCCAGCACGAAGGTTCAACTTTAAAAAGAAATAAGATTTTTATTTTTATTTTGACGCCGACATGCGAGAGCCAAGACGCGTACTCGGAGAAGTCCCCGCCAAATCCTCGCGGTGAAACTGATTGATTTCCCCGGGCAGCCCCACGCGTCTTGCTTCGACTGGGCAAAGCGCGCGAATCCCCGCGCGAGAACTGCATGTCATTTATCCCGGCCGGCTCACAAGAGTTTGCCGCAGTCGCATTTTTTCCCCTTCCGGAATCCATTTTATTTATTTTTTTTGGTCACTTCTGTGGCCCAGTTTTGGCGCGCCTTCGCGTGCGGCCCGCCACCGAGCGGCTGTTTAAACTTTTTCCCTCGCCTAGTATGAGAAATTGCTCGCTGGCATGGAGGCGCTTGACGGGGATTCCGCGCGACCCCGGCGGCGTCGCTCTGGAGACCCTGGAGACGTTTAGGCGACACGAACCCGACCACACTGTCAAAGTTCCTGGCCCACTGTGCAGTGTGTCTCAACGATGCCGTCCCCGGTAACCGGATTGGTGCCGTACCGAACACGCACCGCCTGGCCGGGCGGGCCGGGCGGCGGCACAGGGACGCCAGCCTCGCCGCGCCGCGCCGCCGGCCCAATGAGCCAGCGGGTTTAGTGCGCTTGGGCGACCCAGTCACATTGACAATCGCATCAGAGGGGGAGGCGATCAAGTTAGGCCTCCAATGCGACGGGCGGCGTGCCGTACCGGCGCTGCCGGTCAGGCGGCGCGAACCAGCTACTGCCGCGCAGTGGGTCAGAAGACCGTTGCGGCGGTCGAAATTCGGGACGCGTTTTGAGCTCCAGAGTCGCTAAATGGGACTCGAACCGAACGTGCGACCCCGCCAATGGATGCCTCGTTTGGAGAGCAATCCATTGGTGGGGTCACACGTTCGATTCGAGTCCCATTTAGCGACTCTGGAGCTCAAAACGCGTCTAGGATTTGATGATGCCTGTCGTCTGGCCCTCTGTGTGCCGGTGACACCGTCAATGCCTAAATACGGAATTTGGCTGTGCGGACGGTACTCGGCGAGCGGCGCGGCTTAAAGCGGAAGTGGCCCTCTGGCCGCGCCCTTAAAGAAGAACACCCAGCGGGCCGCTCCGCCGGGCCACGCTGCCGGGCCGCCGCCCACCGCCTCAGGTCACCGCCTCGGCGCCGTAGGTCTTCATTCGCGGGGAGAATTATGGCGATTAGGCTCAGCCGTTCCAGGACTACCAACGTCCGGAAAAATAAAAAGGGGAAAAAAAAAGAACGGAATGGAAATGGGAATGGAGAGGCGGCAGGTAAGCGACCGCGGCCCCCCGCCAATCCGAGCGCTCACCGCGTCCACAACAGGTGCGGGCGTGTTCTCGATGAAGGGGAGAACCAGGTGCCCGCGGCTACCCGCTGTGCAGTGGGCCAGAGGACCAGCGCGACGCGTTTAGAGGCCCACCGTGCACCGCCGCCGTCGTATCAAGACGGCCGTCAGAAAGCGGAAACGGCTCGACCACAAGGTTCCAAATGCGGACACGTCGTTTGTTGGCTGCCGGCGGGAGACACACCGCCGGCACACAGTGGGCCAGAAGTCCGGTCTTCCAGCCCACAGTGCACCGCCAAGTGCGTCGTGGCGGTGCGTGGTTATCGGTGGTGCACCGTTCCACACCCAGAAAACTGTCTTCTAGTTTCTTGATCTTTTCAAGAATATATTCTTGATTCGACACATTTTTTCTGGGTCCAAGAAAAAATGTGTCGAATCAAGAATATATTCTTGAAAAGATCAAGAAACTAGAAGACAGTTTTCTGGGTGCACGATCCCACGGTGGGGGCAGCGGGTGGGGGACACGCCGGGGGGACAGGCCGGGGCTGCATCTTCCTATCACGCCGCGAACATCCCCTGGGAGGTAGGCAACTGCTCCCTAATTGTATCGAAGCACGCATTCCCCCTCCCCCGGCGCCAACTACGCCAGAATTATTATCAGTATTCGCCCGCACACAACACCGTCAAATTGTTTTTGTTCGCCGCAGTGGTTGTTGCTGTCTGCCACCAATACTAGGTGCTGTTGTTGCTTCCTTGAAAAATGGTGAAGTGAGAGAAGAAAAAAAAATGTGAAAAAAAGAAGTTAACACGTACGCGTTCCAATTATTGGCTTTACAAGGGGACCCGTCACCCCTCGCCATACGAGGGGAACAGGGCGTTTTGTCAAGTTTTTCATAGTGCCTCCCTTGACAGTGGCGTGCGTTCGAGTGCGTGGTGTGTGTGTGTGTGTGTGTGTGTGTGTGTGTGTGTGTGTGTGTGTGAGAGAGAGAGAGAGAGAGAGAGAGAGAGAGAGAGAGAGAGAGAGAGAGAGAGAGAGAGAGAGGAGACCGGGTAAGTGTGAATGTCTGCGTTGTGCGCGCGGCAGGGTCGGGTCGGGCCCCGCGGAATAAAAGACAGGTGTCCGTCTGGGCTGCAAAGCCCCGCCAAGCTGCGAGAACGAATAACGAGATTTCGACGGCTTATTGGCGAGGAGAGGAAGGGACGCAATGGAGAGAGAGAGAGAGAGAGGGAGGGAGAGGGATACAAACGTCTTCCCCTACCCCCCTTTTTTTTGTGTCCCTCCTCACCCTCGTCGCAGCCAGCGCTGCGCGGGGCCGACCTACAAAACCAATCACCCAGACTCCCACCCGCCTCCGCCCCTCCACTTGGGGCTGATGTCTGTGTCAACCTGTAAACCTGCCTCCTGATTGGAGAGAGAGAGAGAGAGAGAGAGAGAGAGAGAGAGAGAGAGAGAGAGAGAGAGAGAGAGAGAGAGAGAGAGAGAGAGAGAGAGAGAGCTGCATCGAGGGCCAGCCGGCCGCCTGCAGGGTAGGCAGCCACAACGCAGTCCTGTGCGCAGTGTCCATGGCTGCCTACCAAGCCGGGCGCTCCCTTCTCCCGGCCAAATGTTTGTGACTCCACGGGCTGGTAACACACACACACATACACACAACCACACACACACACACACGCGCGCGCGCCCGCGCTCACACGCGGAGCACGAGGTCCGGGAACTACTTTGCTGCTCGTTTTCCAGCGTAAAACACGTATAGCATTCTAATTGTTTCGTGCAACACACCGGGGCACACAGCGCGTGCCTCACCGGTACTTGGGCCGGTTTAGTTTGGACTCTGCTGCTTCTTGTTTGATCTGTTGGCCTCCTTGTGTGTGTGTGAGAGAGAGAGAGGGGGGGGAGAGGAGGGGGGAGAGAGAGAGAGAGAGAGAGAGAGAGAGAGAGAGAGAGAGAGAGAGAGAGAGAGAGAGAGAGGAGAGAGAGCATGGCCACCTCAAGACTTCACCAAAGAATATGGCTGCGTAATAAGGCAACCGGCGCCCCGTTTAGCGTCTGAATTGCTCCGCAAGCGGAGGGGCCGTCGACGGCAGCCCGATGCAACCCTTGCGGCGGCTTGCATCGCCGCCTGTCTCTCTCGCACCCACGGGGCCTGCCGCGGGGCGCGCGAGAGAGACGGAGCACGGCACTTGTTGGGCGGCAGCAGCACCCTAACGACGTTGAACAATAGCCATTGTACAAAGCGATGCGCCCTGCCCCGCCACCGGCCCCGCCGCACCGGCTCACAGTGGGCCAGAAGACTGTTGAGGCGGCCAAAATTCTAGACGCGTTTTGAGCTCCAGAGGCGCTGAATGGGACTCGAACCGAACGTGTGACCCCACCAATGGATTCCTCGTTCGGAGAGCAATCCATTGGTGGGGTCACACGTTCGATTCGAGTCCCATTTAGCGACTCTGGGGCTCACAATACGCGTCTAGAGTGTCTGCCGCCTCAACGTTCTTCCGGCCCACTGTGCGCCGCCACTCGGCAACAAATGGGCGCCATGCAGAAGCAGCATGCCCTGCAGACTGAGAGTCGTTTTGGTGGCTCGCTCGCTGCGGTGCGGGACGCGCCAAGAGTGCGAGAGAGACGGCTGCCGAGAGAAAGGGCGAGGTGAACTTGAACTGCAGTGTCGCGCTGCAGCCGGGCCATCCGTACATGGACGCCGATCGATCAACGTCTGGCCGTCTGGCCGACAAAACACGTACATCTGAGCTGCTCAGGCGCACAGTGGGCCAGAGGACAGCCGCTGGCGGCCCAAATTCTAGACGGGTTTCGAGCTCCAGAGTCGCCGGATGGGACTCGAACTGAACGTGTGACCTCACCAATGGATGGCTCTCCGAACGAGGAATCCATTGGTCGGGTCACACGTTCGGTTTGTGTCCTTTTCAGCGACTCTAGAGCTCAAAACGCGTTAAGAATGCCACCCGCCTGCTCCGGTCATCCGGCCCACTGTGGTCCGGCCGCCTTTCCGGGCCGCCCGGCACAAAGGCAGAAAGAGATCCGGGCGATTACCCCCGCCGGGGTTCGAACCCCGAAATCTGATGAACCTGAATGGCAGCACAGTGTGCCGCAGCCGGGCGCGCACATGCGATCCATTTCGGGTGGGCCCCTCGAGGGGCGCGCTGAGGTGGAATATGCACGGCGTCCGAGTCTGAAGGGCGCTTCGCCTCGCGGTCGCCGACCGAGCTCTCAACTTCGATATTACGCGGTGGGGGCCCAGTCAGGATTAGAACCCCCATCTCCAGGAGGAGCCCCCTCCCCCGCGAGCACCTAAGCACAGCACGGGGCCTAAAGAGCAGAGCCGGCTTCTAATGAAAACGCAGCCCCCCCCCACCTCAGTCACCGAAACGCCTTTATCACCGTGGCGGCGTCTCGCTGTGTGACCTTCCCAAAGCGCGACTGTCGGGGTGACAAACTTCACACAATTACACAGAAAAATCATTTTTAATTTTTTTTTTGTTTTGGTCTTTTATGTACCATGTACATACATTTTATTGTGTTTCCATGACAATCATTTCGTAATTTATTCACGGTGTTTCTTGAAAACATAATACCCTTCTCGTCTTTTAACCCTATTTATTTTTTCCAGGGTTGTCCCTTTGGCTGCAGTTCCTTTCGGCCTCAAGGAGCTTCATTTCGCAAACTTGGCTTATTGTTTTTCTTTGCGGGCGGCGCGCCCCACACACGCCAACCGCGGCACAAAGCGCACCAAACCGCCAAGCCACGCGAAGCGCCGAGCGACGCACAGTGGGCCAGGGCACCGTTGAAGCGGCCAAAAACACGGACACGTTTTGAGCTCCAGAGTCGCTACATGGGACTCGAATCGAACGCGTGACCCCCACCAATGGATTCCTCGTTCGGAGAGCAATCCATTGGTGGGGTCACACACGTTCGAGTCCTACTTAGCGACTCTGGAGCTCAAGACGCGTCTCGTGTTTTGGTCGCCTCAACGGTCTTATGGCCCACCACGCTTTCAGGAGGGACGGGAAAGCGCAGAGGCGCAAAGCGCGTGCAGCGCACCTGGCTGGCCCGAAAATAACAGGGGGCCGCTTAATTTTCAAGCGCTGCCAACTTCTGCAGATCGTAAATAATCCGGTTCCAGCAGCCAAGACCAGCCTGCTGGCTTGCTGCAAGGCGCGCTAGCCAGTCTCTGGAGGAAAATCTGGCGCGCGCGCGCGCGTGTGTGTGTGTGTGTGTGTGTGTGTGTGTTGGCCAACTTGTCGCTTGCCTTATCGAGGCTCCTTTAGCGCGACACTCGCAAAATTTCAGTATCGGTACCTTTGCGCTATCTTCCTGCGCGCGTATCACTTTCTGCCCCTGTGTGTGAGTGTGTGTATGTGTTGGGGGGGGGGATTTCCAGAGACGGTTCGCGAGGCACTTCAAAGGCGCCTCTCACCACCCCGGTACACACCGGCACAGAAGTACTTGCCCAGAAGGCGGCGGTGTTTTCGAGGCGCGCGCTGAGACGCGCTGAGACGCGAGGCGCGGGTGTGGTGCCCACCCTGAGGGCGCTGCGGGGGACCGGGGGGGGGGGGGGGAAGGCCCACACAGTCAGTGTAATGTCTCGTGAAATTCAGGCGACGCCTCCCGCGGCGCTTCGGTACCGCCGCTCGCTACATCGGGGAACATCTTGGCGTGAAGTAACGTCCACACGCACGCACGCACAGAGAGAGAGAGAGAGAGAGAGAGAGAGAGAGAGAGAGAGAGAGAGAGAGAGAGAGAGAGAGAGAGAGAGAGAGAGAGAGAGAGAGAGAGAGACACGCAGTCAACAAAAACGGCGAACCAAATAGTTATCGAAATGGAGACAGTCGAGAGGATCGACGTCGTCGCACCTTTTTGGCCATAAACGCCAAACAGCGTCAAAACTAGAAACGCTAGAAAAAAAGGAGTGGGATTGTAAAAAAGAAGGCCGTCTCTAGGGCAATTACCGGCGAGGCCGTCGTCTCGCTGACACGTCACTATAAAGGCGGTCGCATCCCCGTTTTTACTATCCCCCTTACACTTTGAAGGCGAGGCGGGGATCGGGGCTGCCGCGTCATTTTACGGGCTAGATTTACTGGGCACCTCCTAGCGATACGGAACCGGGCCTTTCCGTGTTCCGGCGCGATCGGCTGGACGCAGCGCACAGTGGGCCAGAAGACCGTTGAGGCGGCCGAAAGTCTGGACGTGTTTTGAGCTCCAGAGTCGCTGAATGGGACTCGAATCGAACGTCTGATCCCACCAATCGATTCCTCGTTTGAAGAGCATAACCCATTGGTGGGGTCACACGTTCGATTCGAGTCCCATTTTGATACTCTGAGGCTCAAAACGCGACTAGAATTTTGGCTGACTCCCACTATGCAGTGTAAGGGTTGCGTCTGCATGTCCCTCACGACAATGACGGGAGGAAACTGACCGTTTTCCCGCGACTTTCTCCCCGTGCGAAATGGACGACAACAAGTGCAACTGCGAGGCGTGTTTTGACGGGCCTGCACACGTCCAGTAATGATGCAGAAGGAGCGAGAGAGACAGACTGCCGTCATTACCGGCGCATCAGTTTAGAGTGGGGTGGGGAATGACAAAATGACGGCCTGGGGAAAGAGAGAAAAACATCAAGGGACAGTGAAAGAAGCGAGACAAAAAACGAAAAAATAAAAAGAACAGACAGGCTGGTGACGGCGGCGGCGCGGCCTGCCGTGACAATAACACCGCGTAGCGGAGAGGGTCGCAAACTCAGCAGGCTTATAAGCGGACGAACAATTATTACACTTGCCGTCTAGTTGCGACAAAGAAAACGCAAACTACTTTGCGCCGCTGATTCGACTATAAAATCCGGAGCACCCCACCGCACCGCACCCCACCGCACCCCACCGCACCCCACCGCACTCCACCGCACCCCACCGCACCCCACCGCACCCCGAACACTGCCTGTTTCGAGGGCTGCTTCCGGTATTAAAAGGGGCCGCCTTGGAAACAAATTAATTTACTGACAAAAAAAAGTTTTAAAATTGGTATTTTGAAAAGACGTTTCGTGGGCAAGAAATTTTTTTTTTTTTAATATTTTTTGCCACCTGCCCTGCCATCTTACGCCACATGAAACATTTGACCATTCTACAATTACAGAGGACATGATCTTGGAATCTAGGAGGACGTAAAAATATATGCGCAGGATACTCGGGGGAGGGGGGGGGGAAATTGGAGCACGACCTCACATTCCGGGGCAAAGACCCGGCGGAGACATGATGATGAGCAGGCAAGAGTGGGCCCCGGCGACGACTAGCGATGCGGTGTGCTAGTGCGAGCGAGAGGCGCGTCGGGACGGACGGAGAGGGGCGAGGCCAGCTCCCACGACGCGTGGCTGACACGGACCAGACAATGGCATCTCTGTCGGAGAGACCACCAACGACTATTGCAAACGTCCCCGCGGAGCGACGGACCAATACGACGCCAGAAATAACTGACGATTTTTCTGCCAAGTTCCTGTCCGGGGACACACACGCATCGCCAAGCAGGTGAGTCCCGACGCGACACCGAACCCGAGAGCCGAACGTAGTTTCGAATCGGCTCGGCGAGAGTTGGGCCGTTCGGAGAAGGCCAGTCATCAGGCGGAGTGGAGTGGCATCGAATACCGACAAGGCCTCAACGTCGCCCGTCGGATAGGCATAGGGCGAGATGGTCTCGTCTCGGAGTGACAGTTGCAAGCGAGGGCAGCGAATTGGTTCTGTCGCCACCCCAGCCACACTGTCCCGAGTCACGGGTTCAAATACGCGCAACAATTTTTTTTTCTTTTTTTTTTGCGGTATTTTTTTTTTGGGTTATTAAAACATTTTTTTTTTGCCACTGGTCTCCCGCAAATAAAAAAAATCCTTCACGAAGAACCGTGCTGCTTTTGCGGTGCGGACAAACGAAGGTGAGGGGCTTGATCCTTGTTTGGCATCGACCCGAGGTAATTGTTGACAGAGTACCGTTTGGCCGCGAGAGGGCTGCGTGGTTCGACAAACACCTCAGTCCATTTCATTTAGCGTCAGGGTGCGTCGGGGCAACCGAGTGGATCAGTGTTTGTCCTCAGGAGAGCCGCGGGCGGTGCGTTGGGGGTGAGGGTGGTGGGGGGAGGGGGGAGGGGGGAGGGGTGTACCTTCCCCGTCTTCCGGCCCCTTCCGGGTCCCCAATCCATTACCAACCTCTGTATTCACACTCGCGGTACCGAACTCACGGTAGGGCCAGGCTATGCGTCCATTGTCTCCCAAGTTGGCACGCCCCTCTCCGGGTTTTCGTATCTTCGCCCTCTTTCGCACCGCTGCCGCCGAAATTAAGCGCCGCAGAATATCTTTTGCAACAACAAGAGCCGTCTTTCGCACCCTTATCACCGAGCCCTTACACTTGGCCGCCTTGTCTGCGCTGGACGCCTTTCTCTCTCTCTCTCTCTCTCTCTCTCTCTCTCTCTCTCTCTCTCTCTCTCTCTCTCTCTCTCTCTCTCTCTCTCTCTCTCTCTCTCTCTCTCTCTCGCCGCCAGGGCGCGCCTTAACGCCGAGGCTAACTTTTAGCCCGAGAGCGGCCAACCTCCAAATTGCCATGCAAGAAAAACTCGTCGCCAGTTCCAACTACTTTAAGCTCTGCCTGGCGAGGTCGACCCGAGTACTGCAGGAGTATCATCCAAGCGCAGGGGTGGTGTCGAGCTGCCCAACTACGTGGACACTCCATTCAATTTGGGGATCAAGTTGGGCCGTCCAGAGAAGCATGGCGGCTCCACCTTCAGACCTCGGCCGCCCTCGTTAATTTAGCGGCATTTACAAAAATGAGTTCGCCCGCGGTCCAAGACCCACTGAGACTGCTGTTGGGGGACGTCGTGCATTTTCTTCTTTCCTAATTCTTCTTCTTTTCCAGGATTTTGGTGAAAACTTTTCCCCCTCATAATAAAGCTTGTTTCTAGTTATTTACAGTTGATGAAATCCGTCAAATTCGCGGCGCCCCGTGCCGGGGCACCGAGGGGCCCCTTCGGGGGCTCGGGGGCTCGGGGGCCCCACAGTGGGCCGCCCCCAACGAGGCGGTGCCGAGGCGCCAGCCCAACCCGTTCATTACCAACTTCCGCGGCCGCATTCAATCACATTTACTCTGAGATTCATCGACCCTCTTTTTTTTTCCTTTTTTTTTATTAGCCGCAGTGCCGTTGTTTGCCGGGAATATTGGAAGAGTGACGCGCAGTATCGTCGTCGGCGCCTCATTTTCGAAGACGGTGCACATGGTGCACGAAGTGCCAACTCAAATAATTTTAAAAAAAATGAACAAAAAATGAAAAAAATCTGGTGTCAACATTTTTGGAACTGTGGTGCTCCTCGGTACGCTGCGTTACGTGATTCATGGACGCCCCTTGCAGTGCTCGGCGGGGCCGCGGTTCGATGCCAACCGGGGCCGGAACGGGGCGCCATCTCTACCCAGAGCACGGAATTAATTTATTCGAAGCGCAGTGATTTCGAGATCTCGTTTGGATAACTGAACCGCGGCCCAGGATATCATTCCAGGGCGGGCCGCCCCCCAGGATGCCCCTGGAGGACGTGGACGCGGCGGGGTTCACGCAGGCCAGCCTCCTGGAGAGAGGACAGCACTTCGTTTATCACTGCAGATCCGCCAAACTCGATTGTTCATTTAACTTTCGTCAAAGGCAGCGTTCCCACCGTCTCTTTCAAACCGACCGCGCCATCTTTCCGACCATTTTCCCATCTTGGCCAGGCGCGGCATGGCGTGGCGTGGCGTGGCGTGGCGTGGCGTGGCGTGGCGTGGCGTGGCGTGGCAGGGCGGGGCGAGGCGGTCGACAATTAGATCGATACTGCCGCAAACAAACAGAGTACTCTACTTTTAGGGGAACAAGCCGCCTACATTAAGATGGCGTCCGAGATAGCCGCTGCGAAGAGGCTATTCCGATGACGTCACAGCAGAGTCACAGGTCGAGGGGGAGGGGGGCTCTTTGTGGCCGACGCTTCATTAGGGCCGGCAAAGCACGCGGGAAGCAGAACGAAAATCTACATCTCAACACGAGATAGTCAAGTTTAACAATATTATTCACATTGATTTTTTGGGAGTGTTTTGCGGACACTTTATGTGACGCTTTTTCCTTTTTTTGTGGAATCCTCGTGGGTCCGTCCCGTTAGCGACCGCCACGGCGCCTCGCTCGCAGGGCAATAAGCCTGCTCCTTTTTCCGGGACGGGTCATTTGTCAAGGACCGGGCAAGAAGTCGCCATGCACCCCTCGCCCCGCCGTGCTGTCCTCGGACGTGGCGGCGGCACACGCACACTGCCCGGGTTCGATACCCGCCCGGGGCGCGCGGTTTTCGTCCTTTTTCGCGGGCTGCCACCGCGCTCCGGGGGAGTTCCGTGTCGTCCGGTGAGCGAGGGGAAGGCCCCGCGGTATTCCCTGCATGCGTCGTTCGATCGGCCGCGGTCTTCTGGCCCACTGTGCTGCGGTCTTCTGGCCCACTGCCCGCGACACCAAGTCCGGCAGTCAGACGCGAGTGCAGACGCACGCGAAGGAAAGTCGGCCTCCCTTGTTCTTTTGCCTTTCGGGGCTCCGGAGGTCTCCGGGGGCCTCGGGGGGCCTCGGGGGGCCTCGGGGGCCTGGCCCCGGACACGCACTCGTCGCGGCACAGACTGCGCGAGGATGTGCGGGAACTGGATGGCCGTTGCGTGCGCGCGGCTACTCTCCGCGAGAGGACCAACTTGAACAAGACAACAAGGAGAATTATGTCCAAAAAAAGGTTAACAAAAAAAACTTTTAAAAATGTAAAAAAAACAGAAGAATTTTTTTTATTTTTGTAAAAAAATTTGAAATATCTCAAAACTAGTTATTTGCGACATTTTTTTAAAATGTAAGTAACTATTGTTTTGGCGAATTTTAGTCATTTTTTTTTTTCATTTTCTTGTCGGACATCGGTACGGCATTGCTAAAAAAAAAAAAGGTCCTAGGAGCGGGAGACAGGAGGGGATATGCCCCTCTAGCGGGTCGCCGAACAGGCGGCAAGAAATCTCGGCCCTGATTGATTGCTTCCGATTGAGGCGGCGTCGCTGCCCGCGGCGCTCAACGGCGTCCCCGACAGCGTCCCCGACACGCATGCACGCCGCCGGCGCACAGTGGGCCAGAGGATCGGGCTGGCCGGCGTCAAGCCCACGCCTTTTTTTTTTTTTCGCCCGCTTCTTCGACACTATCCCTCCGCCGCTGTTCTCGATAGTGGCCGCGTCCGCCCGGAAGCGCAGTGGGCAAGAACGGCGGCGGCGATCGAAGAGGCTCGGCTCATCACTGTAAACGAGGCGGCACTGCACCCAAAGGGTGGCCGGCCGGACTTTCTCCTTCGGGACGACACTCAGGGAAACATGCGCCGCCGCTGCCTGCCTCGCTGCCTGTCCGTCCGTCTGTCCGTCCGCCTGTCTGCCTGCCTGTCTTGCCGCCCGCGTGTCGCGATACGTCACGCGACTCACGGTCAGTAAGGCATTGGAAGGGCGCACTCGTGACCGAGGCGTATCGGCTGCACGGCTGCCAACTGCGCGAAAAAACAAAACAACAACAACAACAACAACAGCGGACCGCCGCCTTCGAGGTAGGCCGCGCGGTGCAGAGCGACTCGGCGGGTTTGCCTACCCCGACCATGGCAGGCGCCTACCGCAGGCAGGGAGGGGAAAAGAAGGAGGAAAAAAAAAAAACGTGTCCTCTCGATTATCAAACAGCAAGTTATGAGGAACGGGAGAAATTTTCCTCGAATTTAAGAAATCTTGTGAACGAACTTGAATAGAAGCGGTGGCTGAGTGCGTGGGTGGCCGCCGCTGCCGCTGCTGCCATCTGACGCGCAGAAAGCGCCCCGCGGCACGTGCCGACGGGCCCACTGTGCGCTTTCGCCTCCAGATGCACCGCCAGCTGGGGATGCGCCAGCTGCGCCATTACCGTCGCCGCCGCCGCCGCCGCCGCCGCTGCGGTCGCGGGGCGGGGCGGGGTGGGCCCTTCCTGGTCGGTCGCATCGGGATCAGGGACTGCAGGGCCCGGAATCGGCCTCCAATCACTCACGGCAATCAGGAGCTAGCCGCTCTGGGGCTGGGGTGGGGGGGCGTCTACCTCACCCACACTATCGAGGCTCGTCGTTGTAAAGGGGTTGCCGCGGCCAATCACACTGATCATCGGTGTCAGTTATGAACTGAAGGGGTTCAGTTACCGGACTGATAATCAAGCGTGTGTGTGTGTGTGTGCGCTCCACACTCCCCTTTAGCCAATTCCCCCTGGAGGCCAGTGCTCATTCCCCCCCTCCTCCCTCTCTCTGCTGCCGTGGTGCTACGTATACTGCAGACGCCGTAACTCCTCCAGCGCCTGGCATTGCAGCTCCAGCCAAAGAGGATGCACCTAGCGTCATTACGTGATCGAGCGTGTGAGAGAGACACGCTCTGTCATCGGCACGCTTCCAACACGTCGGTAATGACAATGACAGATTCGGCGTGCACCTTCTTTCTCTCTCTCTCTCTCTCTCTCTCTCTCTCTCTCTCTCTCTCTCTCTCTCTCTCTCTCTCTCTCTCTCTCTCTCTCTCTCTCTCTCTCTCTCTCTCCCTCTCTCTCCCTCGGCCGTCTTCGACGCGGTGCGCGCCGTCGTCCGGGTGGCGGACAAGCCCCTCGTTACGCTGCTAATTGATCGTCCAGACAATTGGCAAAGAAATTCCCTTTTGCTATCTCTCTCTCTCTCCCTCTCTCTCTCTCTCTCTCTCTCTCTCTCTCTCTCTCTCTCTCTCTCTCTCTCTCGCGGGGCGCGGCTCTGCGATACGCGGCGCATAAGTGAGAGAGGAAGAGAGAGACAGAGAGAGAGAGAGAGAGAGAGAGAGAGAGAGAGAGAGAGAGAGAGAGAGAGAGAGAGAGAGAGAGAGAGAGAGAGAGAGAGAGAGACAAGACAGAGGCTTGCAAATGCAGGCAGCTCGATGAGGCGGCTGGCCAGCGCGTGCACGGTGCCCTATGCGGCCCCTTGATGGATGAGCCGCGTGGAGATTGATCGGACACAATCAAAGGGTCGCAGCGTCCGGCGGCTCGATCGCGAGGCGGGAAATGACAGGCGTGGTGGGAAAGCGACGCGGGAAGTTCATACCGACATACCGCACGACGCCATGCCGGGGGAAATTCAAAGCGGCGCGCGCGGTTGGTGCCGGCAATTTTCTCGAGAAAAACGGCGCGTACCGAGAGCCGTGACGCCGCCACAAAAGACTGGAGCAGCACTCCAGCGGCGGGGGCGGCGGGGGCGGCGGGGGCGGCGGGGGCGCACGGCAGTGGCGCTGCGGGCCGAGGGGTCTTTCTGCGACGGTAACTCACGGGCACCCCCTTTTCACGTGAGAAGTCGCGGCCGGCTTAAATCTCCATCCTACTGAACGCTCTTCTGCCGTGTGTGTGTGTGTGTGTGTGTGTGTGTGTGTGTATGTGTGAGTGAGTGTGTGTGTGTGTGGGAGTGCGCGCGCCAGGCCATTTCTAAGCCCAGCAAGGCTATTTCAGAGCGACAATCCTTTTTCCCACGAACTGCAATGCAGCTATTGTCATCTCCAACGTGAGGTGGGTGCGGCCCGCCCCGCCCCACCCCGCCCCGCCTCGGCCCGCAGTGGTATTGGCATCCCGTGCTGCACTATCTCTGTACGCCTCCACGGCCGCGTCGCGGCGACAGCGCGGCCGCCCGCTCTCTCTATCTCTTTTTCGCCTTCTCGGTCAGTGTCACGCCACGGCGTTATATTCGGCGTCCCCCTGCCTCCACCCCCTGCAGCCAGCGGGGTGGTTTGACAGCGGTACGGAAGCGAGCAGCGATAGGGTGTGCCCTATCAGCCTCCCCCCCCCCTTTACACCCGGAGCGGCGCCCTCAGTGCCCCCAGAGGCAGATTAAGCGATGCGAGAAAAATACCTCTCTCGGCACACCGCAGGAAATGGCCCCGGGCGCAATGCGGCATATCACGCCCCGGTGGCTCAGCCGGCTGAGAGGCGTGATTTCGCCGGCCAAGGTCCTGGGTGCGAGACCCAGCCCCGGCGGACTGTTTTTTCACTTTGAGATAGACTCACCAGAGGGAATGATTTTACAAAAAAATAAAAATGAAATATAATCAAGGTGGCTCAGTTGACTGCGAGACGTGATTACGCACCCCAAGGTTCCGGGTTCAAGACCACGCCCCGGTGGGCTGTTTTTTATTGTTTTTTTTTTTTAAAATTTAAATTTATTTATTTATTTATTTATTTTTAAATTTTATTTTACACTCACCATAGGGGATGACGAGTCGAGCGGGCACATCCTGGACCCAGGCGCCGCCGACGACGGCCCCGACCAGCGCGACGACGGCGAGCAGGCTGAGCTGCAGCAGGGAGGCCCTGGGGCCGGCCATGTCACCGCGTCAGCCGCGTCTAGCGGTCCCCTGGAGGGGCGCTGGGCTCGCGGGGGCTCTCCCTGGGCTGGGCCGGTATCAGCATCTCGCTAACAACCGGGGCCGCTCCTGGAACAAATCGAAGCAGTCGGTAACGGTTAGCCGAGCGGTCAGCCCGTCGGACTGCCGTATCACAGGACAGCGGTTCGAGTCCTCTGTGCTCCCTCTTTTTTTTTATCGCCACGACGGCACGAAGAGAGCAAGACGACCCCGTGAGAAAGCAGCCGGGTGGCAGAGGGAGAGGGAGGGAGAGAGAGAGAGAGAGAGAGAGAGAGAGAGAGAGAGAGAGAGAGAGAGAGAGAGAGAGAGAGAGAGAGAGAGAGAGAGAGAGGGGGGGGAGTGGGGGAGGGGAAGTTGAGCACAGCGAGAATTATCGGGGAACGAGACGTATCACGTATCCGAAATGTGGGAAGAAGACAAGTGTGCCAAAAACGGCGAAGGCCTCCTAGAAAGGAGACACCAGCGCGGCAAACGGTGCCTCGCAAAAGTCCCGCCAAAACGGGTGGTGTGGGGTGTGGGGGCTCGGCAGCCCAGCCAATGACTGCTGCCCCCGCGTCACAAAGAAGCGCGGCATCAGCACCCGAACAGATTCCGGCGAGTGACCGACGTTTCCCCGTCTCTGCAATGAAAAGCACCCGGAAAAGGTCCACCGCCCGCTCGTCCGGCCCGTCTGTCTGTCTGTTTTTCTGTCTGTCCGTCTGTCTGTCCGCTACGAAATTATCATGCGGACGGGCGGGGAGCCTTTAGTGACTCGGCAGGGGGTGCCTCTCTCCCTTCGCCGAAAAATCCCCGACCTTCTACCGCCTTTTCCCGGCCGGGACATGCTTGGGGCCTCCGCAGAAATCCAACTTGGGATGTCGAAACATCTCTGAAAAGGAGACCGTTCCGCCGCACCTCTTGCGTACAAGTCCTGCATTAAATTTTAATTTTCTAATTTTGTTTGTCCTTGCACGCGGTTCATGTAACATAAACCAAGGACTACTTTTTTTTTTTTTTTTTTTTTTTGTTTTGCGAAGTTGGCTGCTTGACGGTGCTGCGGCTCGCCGGCAGGTGGCAGGCCTGTCCGTGGGGAGGCGGGCGCCTGTCAGTAGGGGAGGCGGTCGCCGGGCTGACCAACCGAGCACGGCCTAATGAACTGCCAATAATGTGTCTCATTAAGGAGCAACCGCTATTCGCAGGAGAAAATCACGTCTCGCGCTCGCTGGTCTTCACGGAGCTGTGCACACTAGACCCAGCTCTTTCCCATGGTGCGTGCGCACCCTTGGGCACCGTATGTATCGTCATGGGCTTGGAGTCGTCTAACACTTTCATGGATGGGAAGGATGACTATCGTTAAAGACAACTCGAGATTTTTTTTTCTGCGTGGGAAAACTGAACGAATTAGAAAGTCTCCGGGCGAACACACACACACATACACACACGCAAACGCCCAACGTTAAAAGGTTCAGAAGTAACTCCAAATCTTGATCACCTACTTCCGATAAAGAAAGACTTCTCTTCTCTCTCTCTCCCTCTCATGTGGGGCCCTGGGGCGCCGTCACCCGGGGGCCCTCATCCAACCAGTCACTCTGGGAGTCCGGGGCAGTGGGGCCGGTCGGCCGGCGGGGCCCAGGGCCTTGACTGACAGCGCGTTCGGCTTTCATCCATTACGCCCCTTCCAGGAATGCCCCCTCCCACACGTGCCGGTGCATATGCGTGCTGCAGGCCCTCTCTCTCTCTCTCTCTTCTTCTCTCTCTCTCTCTCTCTTCTTCTTCTCTCTCTCTCTCTCGCTCTCTCTCTCTCTCTCTCTCTCTCTCTCTCTTTCTCTCTCTCTTCCGACAGAGACAGAGCGCTGTTGGGAACAAGCCCGTAGGCGTAGGCCGCGGTGAGGTAGGGTCGACACACAGTGGGTACATTTCGTTGCGTCAAGTTCAGCCATCGGGCTTTCGATCGCCGCTCCGGGGCGACGGCGGCGCTGGCGGTGACACCGGAAGAAAAGTGACGTCAGGATTACCGAAATCACGGTCGGCCTGCCGGAAAATGGATCCCAAACTTGAGAGCCACACTCTTACCGGGCCGCTAGAGAGCCCCAAGAGACCTACAGTGGGAGAGAAACGTGAGCCCTGGGGCTCGCCCGAAAGGCGAACTTCTCATACTTTGGCCAAAACGGGAAAAGAGTTGCGTGTAGTTTTTCATCCGGGCTCGATTATCCTTAGTGGCCTAGACGCGGGGTAAGGTTAGGTTAGGCAACTGTATGAAAAACTACGCGCAACGTTTCCCCCGTTTTGGCCAAAGTAAGAGAAATAGTAAAGAGCATTTCGAGGGTGGCTAGCAATCAGTGTTTGGCAAAATCAGTTGGTTGGCGTTTCTCTCCCACTATGGGACTGTACCCCAAGGTGGGAAGCACAGCGACCGGAAGGCGGCCGAGATGAGCTGCGAAAAGAGACCCCCCCCCCCCCCTTCCCGGGGGGCACCCTCCAGCACCCCTAAAGAGAACTCCACGTCGACAAGAAAAACCACTCGAACTGCGCGTAGCTGCGCCTCCCTCCAGCGGCCTCTAGTCCCCCGCCTCTCTCGCACCCGGCGGACGCCCCGTGAGTGGGACGGAGAGGGCCCCGCGCACGGTGGGTCAGAGGACCGTTGAGGCGGCCAAAATCCCGGACGCGTTTTGAGCTCCAGAGTCGCTGAATGGGACTCGAATCGAACGTGTGACCCCACCAATGGATTGCTCTCCGAACGAGGAATCCATTGGTGGGGTCACACGTTCGATTCGAGTCCCATTTAGCGACTCTGGAGCTCAAAACGCGTCCGTGATTTTGGCCGCCTCAACGGTCTTCTGGCCCACTGTGCCGCGGCGGCCCCGGGCACGCCCAGCGACCGCGCTGCCGCGTTCAATGGAGTGGATTAAATCTTGCAACAACACGGCCACGAATTTTCAGCGCCGCCGGTCGGCATCGAACCCGCATCCACCGCTGGGCCGCTCCAGTAGGCCGAGGACGGGTGCGAAAATCGCGGCAACGCCGAAAAGCGCCATGAAAAAGGGCTTTCTCTCCCACCGGCCGCGGGCGAAACCAGCGCACCTGGCGTCCGCGAATTCGATAAGGCGGCCGCCGACTGTTCACTCCGTTCCCGGGAAACAGACATCGCGGCCATCATCTCACCTAACTGAACCACCCCCCGTCGTCGAGACATCGCTTCGAGATATCGCTTCGAGCCATCGCGCCGCGGATTAGAGACGCCACAGAGTCGTTAGGTGGCTAATTTCCGTTGTGCGGTCGCCCACACGATAAGGGGTCTCCTCGAGGTGGATCGGGCCGGACTGCGTGTGTGTGTGTGTGTGTGTGTGTGAGAGAGAGAGAGAGAGAGAGAGAGAGAGAGAGAGAGAGAGAGAGAGAGAGAGAGAGAGAGAGAGAGAGGGAGGGAGAGAAAGAGAGAGAGAGAGAGAGAGCGTGTGTGTGACGGGTGTCGGGGCGTCACTATCGTCGTCGCGAGGCCCTGGAACGGGCAAACTGCATCACGCTAACGACACAAGATTGGAACCCCAAATCGGCGAGGGTGGCGCGCAGACTCGCAGCACGTCGCAGACGGGGAGGCACAGCGGGGGAAGAGAGTACAGCGCCAAGCTCTAGACAAGTTGCTATTTTAAAAAAATTTAAGGGGTGCTGATCGGTTAGTTTTTTTTTTTTTTTGGAAATAGTTGATGGGTGAGACCTTCTATCCATTGAAAGTTGTTTTGGGGCCGCGGGCTGCCGGCCTGGCAAACTCGGATCCAGGGCGTCGGCGGCGGCGGCGACGCCGCGGTGGTGGAGAGCGCCCCACCCCGCCCCACCCCGCCCCACCCCGCCCCGCCGCCGCGACAGTCACGACGCGTATCATCCTCACACACGTCGCGGGCGGCGTCCACGGCGGCGTCCCTCCCCCAGTCCGGTCACGACGCCGGCCACGCCGCGCCACCAGCGCCGGAACTCGAGGCGGGGCGGGGCGGGGCGGGGCGAGGCGGGGCGGCACAGGCCCTGCCAAGGGAAAGGGCACCGCGACCGCGCCTCGCGGGGGCGACACACCGAGGGGGCGCGGGCGGGGCGCGGGCGGGGCGGCGGCAACGCGTGTTGCCAACTTGGGAATATTTTACATTCCTAGCGGCGACGGTGTGCCGCTGTCCACGAGGGGTTTCACTGCCCTACATCCGCGCGCCCTTTGTGTGTCTCAAACTCGCTTAGCGCGCTGAGTGAGGGCGGCAGTGCGCACACCCACACAGGGGCGGGACAACGCGGCGTTGCGCGCGCACGCCGCACATTTCTCGCGAATCATCGTCATCTAGCAAACGGTGTCGAAAACATGCGGACCGTTGCGCAACTTTGTCGCAAATCTGCCCCCCCCCCCACCCCCGAGTCGCCGACAGGTGTGCGGCCAAACAACGGGGCGCGCGACACACACACACACACAGACATACGGGCAGACACACACACACACACACACACACACACACACACACACACACACACACACACACACCGCGAGCAAACATCTCGTTCAATATTGCTTTGCAGAGGGAGCGAGAGGGCCGATCTGCAAAGGAACAAAGAACTACTGCAGGGCACCGCGATATTGCGATTCGTTCCGAACGCAACAACAACAACAACAGCCGCCGGCAGCATGCACTCTCCTCCAGCCGGCCCTCCCGGTCCCGGCAGCGCCGCGGGACACTTTTCCAGGAAATGCGCAGTACACTCCTCCGGGGAACACGCATGAGTACACTTCTCCAGAGAAACAAGAAAGTACTGAACCTCTCGTAGGAAAACAAGTTAAAGACAATTTTCCTTTTTTTTTTGTTGGTGTGTGTGTGTGTGTGTATGTGTGTGTGGTGTTTTTTTTTTTTGTTTTTGTTTAAATAATAATTTACAGGAAGCACCGATTGAGTAAGACGAGGCAACACCATGGAGTACACCTCTCCAGCCGACACGTACAGTTCCCTCCAGCCGTCCAGCGCCTCATCCAGCGGTACACTCCAGCCCGCGCTGCTTACGTATCCTCTCCTCCGAGACAAATCGCGGCTCGTTTCTCATTTGATTTTTTACGCGCAGGCATGGCGCCGACGCGGCGCCGAGCACACGCTCTTTATCCGTCCGTCCGTCCGTCCGCCTGTCTGTCTGTCCGTCCGTCCGTCCGATCGTCCGGGCTGAATCAAAGCAGGGCGTCACGTCGCGGTAACCCAACACAGCGGCGTGGAACGGCGACAGAACGGCACACAAACTAGCGCAATGCTTGGATTACCTCCGCTATGTCTTTTCCGGAATGCAAAACCTCTGCACGCACACACATACACAGACAGACAGACAGAAACACACACACACAGAGGGCGTTCGAGAAATCGATATGCCGTCGATAGGTCGACAGGCGCCGAACATCGATTCGCCTCGCCGACACAGCGCGCTCTATTTGGCGGAGCGTTGCGAGACTGTACGTTTTTTTTTGTCACGGCCCGACTTATGCACGGCTGCCCTTTCGGCGCGGTGACCGCGCCTTCCTTTGTGGGTCCGCCTCGCTCGCCCTCGCGCACAGTGGGTCAGAAGACGGTTGAGGCGGGCTAAAATTCTAGCCGCGTTTTGAGCTCCTCCAGAGTCGCTAAAAGGGGCTCCAATCGAACGTTTGACCCCATCAATGGCTTCCTCGTTCGGAGAGCAAGCCATTGGTGGGGTCACACGTTCGATTCGAGTCCCATTTAGCGACTCTGGAGCTGAAAAAGCGTCTCGAATTTTGTCCGCCTCAACGGTCTTCTGACCCATACGTCGCGGCGCGCGCGGGAGCGAGGGAGACAGAGCCCCCTCACAAGGCCGTATCTCTCTTGGGCCGCCGTTGCGCCGTACCGCGCCGTGTCGAGGTCGGCGCCCAAATTCATTTTCGGTATCGCCAGCCGGGGCGTCTCCCGGGAGCCACGCCCGGATTCGACGCCGCTCAGCAAGACAGATCTGGGTCGATCTCCGAGGCCCCACTGCGCGCCCCTGGACATCCCGGCACGCAGCGGGGGCCAACAACACGTTCGGCAGCAGCTTCCCTTTCAACACGGCCCACTGGATATTGATTCGCCCTTGCAAGCACCCGCCGCCAATGTTTGTTTTAATCCAGCGTTTTGAGATGAGATATAGAAAATTGTGTTTAATTTTAAATTTTAACTTTGAAAGTCATAATGTGGCTGATGTTCGTTGTGTGTTTTCTCTGGTAAGACCAGCCAGCGGTGTCGGCGGCCCGCGAGTCTGGCGCCGCGGCGCCGCGCACAGTGGGCCGTGCATGCCTCGATGACTGACTGCGCCACGCCGCGCCACTCCGCGTTTCGCGTCCCGAAGCGTTACGTCGTTACGGATGTGCTAACAACGAGACAGATCCCTCGGGCCGCTTTTCACACGGACGTGCTAAACAACAGTACTATCCCGCATCGCCCGGGGTGCGTGCGTCTCTCTGTCGGTCTCTCTCTCTCTCTCTCTCTCTCTCTCTCTCTCTCTCTCTCTCTCTCTCTCTCTCTCTCTCTCTCTCTCTCTCTCTCTCTCTCTCTCTCTCTCTCTCTCTCTCTGTATATGTCCGTCATCATCGGCGGGGACTCCTCAACGCCTGCCTTCTTCTCCGTCTGTCACACACTGTCACACTGTCACACCGTCACACGGCCGGTACACTGCGCTCCTCGTCCGTTGCGTTTCCGTTACGCCGAGGGCGTGACTGGTCTGACTCCGTGCACTTGTCACGGCCCTCATTTGCATAACGCGCGCACGCACACACACACACGCGCACACACACACGACCGCGTGTGGACTTTGGTGCCTCGGCTCGCACTCTCCGTCGGGCAGGTACAGTACGATAGTGCGATTGGGAGCGTTCGCGCGCGCCCCCTTCCGTATTTCGAATTTGAATCTCCCGCCTCTGCAGCTCAGCTAACAACAACAACGGCAGCAGCAGCAAGAGTCCCGGAATGCATCCCTGTAATTATTGTTGTTGGTCCCTGTCCCTACCTGCGGCGCCCTCCGGGCCTCCGTGCCTCGCCCGATGCAGTGATAAGCGAGGGTCGCCTCTTTGTTTTGACCACATTTTTCAATTTTCCCGCCCTGGCAGCCCCAACCGAATGCCTGATGGATGGAGAGTGCGTTGTTTTGACCTCTGCGGACGCCTTCTGCCCACCCCCCGGGGCACGCCCCCTCGCCTACCTGTGGCAGCCTTGTCTCTCTCTCTCTCTCTCTCTCTCTCTCTCTCTCTCTCTCTCTCTCTCTCTCTCTCTCTCTCTCTCTCTCTCTCTCTCTCTCTCTCTCTCTCTCTTTTTCTCTCTCTGTGCGAGAGACAGGGCGGCTACCTGGGCGGGGGGCAACACCATCATCGTCACACACGCGGTGAAACAAAAAGTGACCGCGGCTAGCTGGCTGCTGGCTGGCTGCTGGCTGGCTGCTGGCTGGCTGCTGGCTGGCTGCTGGCTGGCTGCTGGCTGGCTTGCCGGCAGCGTGGCCGCGCACCAAAGATAAAATAATTTACGAGTCCGGAAGACTCGAATTACAGTGAAGGGGAAATGGACTGTTTTACACATTCCCCTTTCAGCTTTTTACTGTCCTGCGTGCCCCTTCTCCTTCGCGCGGACCTTTCACCCCTTTTGCCCCATCCTTCGCGTCCATTCATTCTCCTTTGACGACCCCGGAAATCACTGTCCACATGACACCAGCAAAAACTGCCACTCTGGTACTTTGTCAGGCACGGTCGACCGTTTGCGAGTTTTGTGACTAACGAAATAAGAGTGAGATATGTTTCGGTTTCGGAATTATAGCGCAATTTTTCTTTGCTTTCGTGGGCTAACCTTGATCCTGCATTCGCTTCCTGCTCGATCCTCATGGCAATCAGCGAATCACACGAGAACCACAAACCCAATTTTCTCCCTCGCACCGCACACAAGGCGGAAGGGCGAGATTGGTCTAACGCCGTGCGTGTGCCCAGATACCCACGACACGCACACACACACAGACACACACACACGCACACACAGACACACACAGACACAATCACACACACTCACAGAGTCAGACACAGAGGCGTGAAACACTTAGCCGGGCCCTGCGGTGGGTACTTGGCGTGCGAGCGAGGTAACCTTGAATCCTTTCATCACGCGCGCGGGGTGTGCTGGTGTGCGTTGGCGTGTGTGTTCCGTCCGTCCGTGAGGGGTACGTGCAGACAGGTGGTGGTACGCCAAATCGCTCGGCCAGCCCGGCCCGCCGCGCTCCCTGACCTTCGCTTTGAAGTTCGGCCCGCACGTTTGTTTCCTTCACGCCCGCAGGCCACGGGAAGTGCCAACTTAACGAAATACGGATCGAATTGGGTCAGAGTCCTCGAACGGCGAGCATGAGCACCGACGAGACAGTGAGGAAGGGGCTCCAAACGCCCGCCTTAACGCGTAGACAAACACCCTAAGTCATTTTTTCAATTTTTTTTTTGTTATTGTTGCGTTGGCACTACTCCGCGGACTGTAGCTGAATCCGCGGGGGGATGACTCTCTGGCAGTGAAGCCGCAGTAAAGCCCTAGTGCTCATTAAGGCACTCATAAAACGGCCGGAAAAAGCTAACCCACTAACGCTAACGAGAAAGACGCACAGCCTGCTAGACACCTACGTTCCGCGGGTAGTTCGCGGCAGTGCTCCCGCAGCTAGGCACGGCGTGCGAGCGCTTTCCGCGCACAGTGGGTCAGAAGACCGTTGAGCCGGCCAAGATCCCGGACACGTTTTGAGCTCCAGAGTCGCAAAATGGCACTCAAATCTAACGCGTGGCCCCACCAATGGATTCCTCGTTTGGTGAGCAATCCATTGGTCGGGTCACTCGTTTGATTCGAGTCCCTTTTAGCGACTCCGGAGCTCGAAACGCGTCTGGAGCTTTTTGGCCACCTCAACGGTCCTCTGACCCACCGCGTCCCGCCATTACTTAGCAAGCAGGGTGGAGCACCAGCCGCCCAGGGCCTCGCCCAGGCCAGGCTAGCCAGACGCTGTCTGACTGTGTTTACGTGGACCGGCAAACTGCCCTCTGCGAATAGGCCCGCCAAGGTCAGCCACAGGAAGGTAACGAAACCGCCACACCTTTGCTTGTGGCAGTGGGCACCACGAGACCAAGAAAAAATAAAAATAAACGGTTAAACTGACTGATTTAACTTTGGGCAGAGACCTTGCTGGTTTCAAGTTGTCTTGCCGCTCGGTGCGGCCATTGCTTGATCCCCTGCAGAGCCAACACTGTCAGCATGTTTGTTGCATTGGATCCGTTTCCCGCCGCTTCTATCAAGGAGGCAAGGTGTCGACTTGAATCGCAAGGAAATAAAAATCAAAAAAGGCAGAGGGGAATAATCTTCTTAGAAGGGTGGTGCCTTGGAGGACTGACGCAAGGGGGGCGCTGAGGGTGATAAACGCTGCGAGGGGTTCAAAACGGGAGTGCTGGCGCCCCGCCCCGCCCCGCCACGCCCCGCCCCGCCCCGCCCCACCACGCCACGCGAAATGTTTTGTCCTCTCGCGGTTGCAGGAAAGAAAGGGGGCTATCCGGCATTAGCTGTCTCGCATTCGACAGCAGACAGACAGACAGACAGACAGATCGGCCACAGAGCTAGATGACACACACACAGGAGCGCCCAGCTGAACATCGTGGCGCACACAAAAGCAGACGACGCGGAATACAAATGGCGACCACGCCACAGCCTCGCCACAGCCTCGAGTCTGCTCCAAACACGCGATACATAATCAACACGGCACGGGGCCCCTTCGTTTACGGATTCGCACTTCTACTTGCTTTGGCCGGAACTTGCGTCACCAGAGCGTTTCTCTCTCTCTCTCTCTCTCTCTCTCTCTCTCTCTCTCTCTCTCTCTCTCTCTCTCTCTCTCTCTCTCTCTCTCTCTCTCTCTCTCTCTCTGTGTGTGTGTTAGTGTCCGACTGTGTAGAGAGTGCGCAAATTGTGTGCGCAGAACCGTCTAACAAAACAAAGGAGAAAACGAGAGTCGAACCTGGTGTCGCAGCGGTCCGTTTATGTTGCTGTGTATGAATACACACACACCCCTCTTTGTATGCGAGTTGCGCAACCTCCGGCCGAATACTAGCAAAGCCCCACCAAAGCCCCGGCAGGCAGGCAAGACACACACGAAGCGTCGGCCGGCCGGCCGTGTGATTCCAGAGATCGGCCAACACCGATTATTCGCCGCTCCTGACGCTTTAGCTAGCAGCGCCGGCCCACCGTGCGGCCCATAGGTGAGCCTACGGCAGTTATCCAACCGCGTCAGCAGAGGCCTGGCCGCGCCAAATTGGAGCGCGCAGTGGCACGCCAGGCTGCCTGCCCTCGGGCCTATACAAAGCGCGCATACATACAGTGCACATCATTTTCAAGCTTTTCCCCCGCCTTTTCCCGATTTTTTTTTTTTTTTTTTTTTTTTTTTGACATTGTGGCGTTTCAAGTTGTTGGAGTATGTGCACGTTGTTTCGATCGCGTCCATCCATCATAGAGTGCCACGCACGCACACAGACAGGCAGACACACACACACACACACACACACACACACACACACACACACACACACACACAGAGCCGACCGCATGTTTCCCTACTGTGTTGCGCAGCTTCTGCCGCGCGGCGTGAACCAGTGCCGTCCCGCTCGGCCGCAGCGGTGCATGTGTGCGTTGCAAAACACGCCGCGAAACAACAACAACAACAACAACAACAACAAAACAACAACAAAATCGACAAAAATAGCGCCAAATACGAGCGGACGCCGCTGACAGTTGGTGACTCCGACCGCACCTCCTCGCTGCTCTGACGCCGGGATGCTAATCCAACGGTGCGAGGGGCAGAGTCTTTGCGGGAGAGATTATCGTTTTATCAAGTCGGCGGCGCAGCAAAAAAAAAAAAAAACCTTCGCGAACAGTCGAAAACACACTCCGGTGCTCTCAAAACGAGCCACGATGAAAGTCGCCCGGCGATCATTACCTTCACTGAAAGAAAATCTGTAGAGGGAATCGAACCTGCACCCGGCGACAAGAGGGCTTCCGATATCGGGCTCCCATGTCAAATTAAGTGATCGGACACGGAGGGGGACTGGAGATGGAGACCAGCGCCAGCCGGCAAGAAATGACTACTTCTTCATGGCGGGCAAGGAAAAAAAAACACATCAACATGGAACTTAGACAAAGCCAGGCTTCGTCAGGGGAATCGAAACGCAGCTGCCAGACAAAAACTTGTAATCCACAGCGAGCAGCGGGCTCTCTGATTGGCTGGACGGAGTGAAGTGGGAAAGGATGCGAGAAGCGCATTCATTCGTTCATTCATCCGCTCTTTTATCCGCGCGCTCATTCATCGCGTCGGAGAATCCCGGAGGAGAATAGTTGGCGCAATAATAGCCAAACGCCATGCAGCTCACTGCAGGCCAGCACGCGGCGCGCACACCTCAACCACTCCATCACGTCACTGCCGGCCACTCCCCCAGTACACTGCTGCCAGACAGTCACAAACACCGCCTGAGTTTCACCGACACTTTTCGCACACAGAAGGCGATCGATCGAGCCAATCGGCCGTGAAGGTGTTGATTTTTAGCAGATGATACATTTATGTACAGAGCTATACGCTAAAGTAGAAATAGAAATTAAAATTATAAATGTGTCATAATGCTTGTACTCTCGTGTCGTGCGGGGAGAGCCAGCGGCTGGATGGCTAGGCTAGAAGATAGTATACGGGCAGCTGTGGGGGCTTGGGGAACAGCCCGCGCGCCAAGGCCGCGTGCCACGGCCGCGTGCCAAGGCCGCGTGCCCCGCATGGTGCCCCGGCGCGGCGGTGAGGACCAGCAGCGCAGCACCCTAGTCTTATTTGGTATCATTTTTGTCGTCGGAACGTGAGGATGCAGAATCCGGCATCCTTTTAACTATTTAACTGATACCCGCAAAAGTTCGCATTGGTACTAGGGCGGAACGGATGCGCGGCGTCCGTTTACAAGTGGCGCAGAGTGATAAGAGGAAGGTCTCCGCAGCGCAGGTCAAGTGGACGCCAGGGCCCGGGGCGCGTCTGGGGCGGCGTCTGGTTTCTGTCGGGCCTTCGCACCGCACCGATGGCCGGCCTAGTACTGAAAACCAATTTGACGGGTTTTGAGTATTCACGTGATTGGCCTACATATTGTGCATCCTCGCGTTGAAACAAAGAAAATGATACCCAACACAAGTGGTATTGGGGATATCAGTGTACTACCATCGACATTTTGAACATGTTAACAGAACACAATGTCACATTCAGATATCTAAAAGTTATATTAAAATTAACATTTTTTTTTTTTTGCATGGTGTAAAATCGATACGGAACTACCTTTTGTGTGTGTGTGTGTGTATGTGTGTGTGCGTGCGTGTGCGTGTGGCAGATGTGCCACAATCACGGCAATCCACTGAGTTGTGGTCAGCATCTTGCTCTTCCAATATCTCCCGCTCATCCAACCCCTGGCTAGTGCCTCCCTGCCCCGACCGCGCCGGCCGAATCTCATCAAACGGCGGGATGAGATTCTTGGCCCTCATAGGGGACCGGCTACACCCTCGAGCGGAGCGGCTGCTCCTGAATTTCTTCCGACACACGTCGTTAATTTTTCACGGCATTATTGCAGGACGTTCCACGGTGAAGGCGGCCGGAGTTTGCAGATAAATCAGCAGCACTTCTCGTGGGGCGCGCGCTGAGCTCTGGAGTCCGGGCCGGCAGTGTCAACACAGCGAGTCGAACTGCCTCGAGGCCGATTCGGGGCGAGTCGGGGCCGATTCGGGCCGAGCGCCCAGGACACAGAGAGCCAGAAGACCGGCGCGGGCGGCAAAAAAAATAATTCTAGACGCATTTTGAGCTCGAGAGTCGCTAAATAGGACTGGAACCGAACGTGTGACCCCACCAATGCATTCGATGGAAACAGCGCATTGCTGTTGGCTTTGAAGCACACTGGGGAGGGCAGTGAAAAATAATAAATGTTGGGTCGATCCTGGAAAGACAATTTCGTGATTTTTTTACCATAAACCATCAATTTTTTTAAAATTTTCAATAAAATTTTTTAATTTTTTTAAATTTTTTTTTTTAAATTTAATTTTTGGTGTACATGCTTTTGGCCAGTTATTTCCCCCTCGGGGTGCCCGCACCGCCCTACGCAGTCGCCGACAGTCTCTGTATGGCATTGGGTTGACTCATCGGCCGCCCTTCACTGCGAGTGCCCATCGCTTACACCGCACCTTCCATGTCACGGCATAGGCCGACCTGCCGCTCGCCGCCTACATCCATCACGCTCGTGTGTGTGTGTGTGTGTGTGTGTGTGTGTGTGTGTGTGTGTGTGTGTGTGTGTGTGTGCGTGCGTGTGTGTGTGTGTCACGTGGGCCAGACTATGAGCGTTGGCAGGCATCCCAAGGACCAGAGGCAGTCGTCACCAGCGATACTCCGATAAGCTGGACACAGGTTATCTACTCCGGACCATCGCGGGCCCACGCACGCGCTGTCCGGCCCGCTGTGACCGATGCCGCGGCTGGTCTTCTCGGTGGCCCAGTTACTTCCACACGCAGCGCCTTATTCAATATCCACTTAGCCCACGACTTCAGAAAACTCGTGAACTTACCAACTAAAGATTGCGTGGCGAGGCGGGCAGCGCGAGGGGAAAATCGGGTTCTGGGAGGGAGGGGGTGGGGGTCTCGGATAAGTAATGGGCATATAGGTTAGGGGTGAAATGTTGGCGGGGGGGGGGATATATACGGAAACGTGGAAACACCATGTTTTATACAGGGAGTCTCCGCAGACCCTGCGACCTATTACCATTCTTTGTGCACACACACACACTCTCTCACACACGCGGACACATATACAGGGAGCGTAGATCGGTACAGGGAGCCTCCCCTCTTTTCTTCAATTGTCCAAACACACACACACACACACAGCGTCGTTCGCATTACGCAGAAGAGGCCTCCATGGCCATCACAGCGCCGTCGTTTCCACCCCAAAATATACAAATTTCACAAAAAAAAAAAAAAAAAAAAAAACGAACAGTACATGGAAAAGCCTCAAGAGTGGAATGAAGGGAGAGAGGACGGACGAAAATTAAAAACAAAGAAGAGCAGCTTCCCATCGCTAGCGGATTGGATGAGAGTCCGTTTCGTGAAACACACACACACACACACACACACACACACACACACACACACACACACACACACACACACACACACACACACACACACACCACAAGGCGTGGGGCGACCCCGCCGGCCTCCTTCGACGCGATATTGAAAATTTGGCACGAGGTCCTCGCTGTGGCTTTCGGCCGAGGGTCGACCTCTCCATCCCCCACCCTTCGTCCTCCGGCCAATCGCACCAAGGCAAATACGGACGCGGACTGAGGACCGGGCATCCGGACCCGCAACCAGTGTCGCCTCGTCCGTCTCGCACTCGCAGGCCGTGCCGCAGGGGTGCGAGTGGGACGGAGCACTGCCGTCCCCAGGGGCGGTGAGGCCATCCACTGGCGTAGCCGCGCAGTCCTGGACCCGCCCCTGGCTGGACCCGCCCCTGGCTGGACCCGCCCCTGGCTGGACCCGCCCCTGGCTGGACCCGCCCCTGGCTGGACCCACCCCTGGCTGGACCCGCCCCTGGCTGGACCCGCCCCTGGCTGGACCCGCCCCTGGCTGGACCCGCCCCTAGCTGGACCCGCCCCTGGCTGGTCCCGCGCGCTGCTGGGAAGCTCCCCGGACAGATGACCCAGTTGATAGGGGTAGCCGGGCCCTCCCGTCTCAACTCGGTTGTTCTGCCGGCCGGGGGCCTTTGAGGCGCCAATACCGAATCAACGGCCTGCTCCTTGCATTCCCTCTGAACGCGCCCGCGCGTGTGTCTCTCTCTCTCTCTCTCTCTCTCTCTCTCTCTCTCTCTCTCTCTCTCTCTCTCTCTCTCTCTCTCTCTCTCTCTCTCTCTCTCTCTCACACAAACAAAGAAACGAGACTCTGTGTGCCACCAAATGTTATGTTTGTCCTTCCGTCTATAAGTACACGCGCACAAACAACGACCAGGTGAGTGCTGCCGTGGGCCGCTGCCGTGATGCAGGACTGAGACGAGAGAGAGAGAGAGAGAGAGAGAGAGAGAGAGAGAGAGAGAGAGAGAGAGAGAGAGAGAGAGAGAGAGAGAGAGAGAGAGAGAGAGAGAGAGAGAGAGAGGAAGGACGCGTGTGGGAGACAAAGAAGTGACAAAAACGTAAAGAAGATATAGAAGGAAGAAAAGGCGCCAGCAAACAAACCGAACGGCAAACATGGGTGCCGGATCTCTCTCTCTCTCTCTCTCTCTCTCTCTCTCTCTCTCTCTCTCTCTCTCACACACACACACAGAGTGACCCACACTGGACACTGCCCTGTTTCTTTGGGGCCCATAAATCGGGCCGACTCAATTAATTTAAATAAGGGCCGCGGTGCCCCCCCTGCGAGGCCCTCGGCGGCGGGGCCCATCCGTCTCGCGGCCAGTCACAACAGTTTCCTCGCGGCGGCAGAGGATAGCCACCTCAAGAAGCAAGTCAACTTGGCGCGGGAAAATGCAGCACAGTGGAGGGTGATATCCTCGGTGGGTAGGATTTCGGTTAGCTGCGGCTGCCAGCGCGCTGTGTGTATAAGTGTGTGTATGAGAGAGAGAGAGAGAGAGAGAGAGAGAGAGAGAGAGAGAGAGAGAGAGAGAGAGAGAGAGAGAGAGAGAGAGAGAGAGAGAGAGAGAGAGAGAGAGAGAGAGAGAGAGAGAGAGAGAGAGAGAGAGAGAGAGAGAGAGGGAGAGAGAGAGAGAGAGAGAGAGAGAGAGAGCGAGCGGCTTATTGGATAAGGCCTTCCATCATGTGGTGCCCTACTCGGTACTGAGCCCTCAAACCCTTTATGCGGCTCTGTGTTTCCGGGAACGTCAGATTCCAGCTCGCACCGATCCCTTATCAGGTTGCTGGAAAAACCCTTTTGACGGCCTGGCTGTCCTAAGCCCAACGCAGAGGACGAGGTTGCGACCCCACGGGACCGCGGAGCACCTTCCGGGGTGTTCAAACAGGTATTCGAACCTTGAACCTCGAACTCGGTTCGCTCAGAAAAAGGCCCGGCTGTTCACCTATCAACTTAAAGGTAGATTATTTTTTTTGATTTTTTTTTAAATTTTTAATTATTTTTTTTTTACCACGGTTGAAGCAAGATGTCATTTCTCTGGGCAAGCCCTTGCAGTGGGCAGGCTCGCGTTCAAGGCTGCGCACAATGACACTTTTTCTCCTCGGCTCGACAGCGCGGAACCCGGCCGGACACACTCGGAAAAAAAAAGGAAAAAAAAAAAGCGCGACAGAGAGGACGCAAAAAAAGCAGTTCTTGCGAACGATGGAGCGCTCGCCGCGGCTCGCCGTCAAAGTCTGCGCGACAGTCAGACCCCCCGGACCGATACACGCTCCAGATATCGTCGAATCAAGACACGCATCTACACACACGCACCAATACAAGGTCTACTGCAAAACGGCCCGCGCCTCACAGCACTCGCACGGCACCGCCCTTTTTCGGCCGTGGGCGACGGACAGACTGACAGACAGACAGACAGACAGACAGACAGACAGACACGGAGGTGGCAATGTGGGCGCGCGCCGCTGGCACCTCAGCGTCATCGAACAGGCCGTGATGATGACTATCACAAGGACGCAGGTACGCACCGCGACCTCGGATCGTATCCACACCGCGCCGTTTCGGCGGGCCCGGGTTCGATTCCCGGCGCGGCTCCCTTTTATTTTCTGCCGGCTCGTAATTCGCACGCTGCCGCTGCTTAATCTTATTAGCGCCGGCTAATGCGGCGCGCACCGCAACAACAAGCAAGCCACAGCCAAGCAGTGCCCAGGGGGCCGGCAGCCCCACGCAACCTACACCGACTGGCCACAATTAGCGCAACAAAACACTCACAGTGACGTGTGCAGTCGCGGGTTGCGAAAAAGAGAAACAGATATTTCAACGTTTAGTCTGAGTCTGAGCGTAAATTTGAACCTTGAAAACTTAAACTCTTGTTGCTGCTTTTCCAAAATGATTGCCTGCGAGCACAAAGATGCCATGGTGAGGCAGCTCGGGGCAACTCCCTTTGCAATCTCCGCTTGCGTAACGCTTTACGGACGCGTGTTCAAATTAGCGTCCCAACCGCTTCCGTCATGACACGCCTCATCGGGCGACCCGCCGGCCGTCTTCGAGACTATCGATTCGAGACTCTCGACGCGGAAGACGCGCGAGACAATCGAAGGGTCGAGGAAGCTGGGCAATTGATCGGTTATTGACGAAGCGATTGGTGCGCGAGGCCGCCCCGCCCGCCTTATATGCAGCGGGACCATTATTTCCAGGACTTCCACCCACCGCCAATTATGTACACGGCCAAGGTTCCGGGTTCAAATACTCAGCTGCATTTTCGTTCTTTTTCTTGTTGTTAGGTGGCAGGCTGGTTAGAAATCTAGCGGCAAAAAAAGACATCGTCCGGCGTACAGAGTCGCGGAGGTTGACGCCTTGGAGACTGCCAGTTTAAAACGGGGGCAATTTTCCGGTCGAGGGCGTGCCGTCCTCGGCGATCAATTAGCCGCGTCGGCATCCGGTCGCGGGTTCGACTACCGCCACTCCCTGTTCCTTTTTCTCGGTTCGAATGTCGCTGGAGTGCACAGTGCGACGGGTTCGGCGTATTTCCTTGATTTTCTCTATTTTTGATGTCTATTATGGGTGCGCCTGGCTTGTCTACGCAGCGGCACCGACAGCAGAGGTGCCAACATCTGAACCAAAAAATGGAAGCCCACTCTGCGTGGTCCTCTAAGATGCTGTGCCGGACCTCTACCCGCAGATCCGAATGTTAGCGCAACGGACAGCGCAGCCGTACATGGACCTGGAAATGCGGGTTCAACACCCATACGGGGGGATCAATTTTACAGTTGTTTCGTTTTTTTTCAGTTGGTACCACTGACTAAGGGGCGCAGACGTCACGATTTGGAGGCCGTGTTTCTTAGCATGGAGTTATCCCCCTTTGATTTTTGACGTGTGTTTTGCCCTCCCTTTTTTTGCGGTCCGCCCACCGATGTCCAGCCGCCCCGCCCCACCCCGCCCCGCGACGAGGCGCAGAGCGTTTCCTTCTAATTGACATTCGATAGGCGAGCCCGATAAGCAGCAGCGCCGCCAACGCCCTCGTCTTTTCGACAAAAGACTCGGGGCGAAAACCGAACGACGTCGAAAAGACGACATCAATGCCGGACGGGGCAAGGTGCACGCGTTGCACGAGTCACTTGTAACTTCAGCTGTTTAGCGCGTGTCCAGCTGCGGCCGTGTTGTCGCCACGGCGCTGTTCTGTCTCGGTTCCTGGACTCGGACGTTAAAATCTGCAGGTAATCACTGTGCCTGCGGGGAACACACACACACGCCGTAGCAGTTCCGCGGAGCGCATGAAAGCACTGCATAGCCACGCAGTGTGGCAGGCGCGCCGACACTCTGCAGCGGAGCGCGGCTCCAGAGGCGTCTAGCAGATGCCGCGCCGTCCGGAGTCCGTGTGTCCTTCGCACAGTGCCAAGAATGCGTCAGGCTTTGCCTCGCGGCGAACCGCCGCCAGAAAAACAACAACAACAACAAAATCAACAACGCGCGTTCCGAGAGCGTTTATTAATCCAACTAGTTATCCGAGGGGAAGTCCCATTAAGGTGAAACGCCACGAGCCTGGGTGTTCCTGCGGCTCACCCTCCGCGGGGACCTTTGCAGGGGGTCCCTGGGGGGCCCGCGGCCGGGTCCGGGGGGTCCCTTGGGGGCTCGAGGGGCCCGGGGGGCCTGGGGGGCCCCGCCGAATGCGGTCTGGCCCGCGGGCCCGCGAGGCTGGCTGGCTGGCTGACGCCGCGCCGCGGCGCTTACCCTCTGCGGTTCCCGGTTTGAACTTTGACACAACATTACCGACGTCATTAAGGGTCTTCATGCACGCACACTGCAAAAAACATAGCTCCCGTTACGCAACCCGTTGTGACGGCAGGCCACTTAAATGCATTAGACAGCGCCGTACAACAACACGCGTTTGCGCAAAATTTTTTAAAAAGCTTTTCTGTGCAGTTTTCTTTCCTCCGTTTCTTCCAAGCCCGTCATGTCGACGCTCGCTTGCAGGAAAGCCGGTTTGGCTGTAGCGTCGGCCAATCTCTGTCGAGCCGAGCCGAGCCGAGCGCGTACGGGGAGGTGCGGCTTGATTAACCGCGTCCACCATTCCGAATGGCGCGAAATTTGAATCAAGCCCACCGCAATCCTCGCACCATTCAAGGGGCAGCCAATCACAGCGCCGCGACAGACTTCTGCGCGGACAGCGAGCAATGCATAAATTACCTGCTGCGTTCAATGAGGATGTGGCTGCGGCCGGCGCGGTGCCCCAACTGTGCGTCTACGGGTAATGTGCGTCGCGACGCCGACCAGACAGCACACAGACAACAACGCGAAGTCCAGGAGGACGTCCTTCGCGGGTCAAGACAGTCCTGGAGCGGCGGCCCCACGTCCGGCTGTTGCAGCCGGGACGGTTCAATCGGCATTCGGGTTAATTGCCTCCCAGACGACGCGCGTGCGAGGAAGGGGCCAGAGAGAGAGAGAGAGAGAGAGAGAGAGAGAGAGAGAGAGAGAGAGAGAGAGAGAGAGAGAGAGAGAGAGAGAGAGAGAGAGAGAGAGAGAGAGAGGGGCACGCGCACGCGCCTGTCTTTCTAAACAGTGTGCGGCGGCTCTCGCCACGCCTAGCCTCGTACAGAGCCGCGCACACGCGGGGCGTCCAACGGTATCGGACACTGCCATCGGGGATAAAACACTCGCTGCGAAACTACAGGCCGTATCACAGGGCACACACACACACGCTCGCACACACACACACGCACAAATACACACATATGCAACAGTCCTTCCGCTGCAGCGTGCACCCCCCTCCCACCTCGGAGGACCCGTGGCCGCCAAACGGAGGTATAGTTAATTGAACGGTGCATTGGCGTGCCGTCCCGCCCGGCTGGGCATGTCGCCATTGATTGAAAAGGGGTTATCATCGCTGCACCGGCCGCACGAAAACAACAACAACAACCACCAACAGTTTGTTGCGTTCATGTTGTTGTTGTTGTTGTGAGGAAACTTTTTCTTTTTCTTTTCCGCGCGACATCCGCGCCGCGAAACGGACACGGGAAGCGGAGGTCGGCGTCGCCGGCCGTGCCGGAAACCTTCCATTGTACGTGCACCGCCACTCCAGGCCGACGGACGGACGGACGGACAGACGAACGGACAGACGGACGAAAGGACAGACGGACAGATAATTAAAATTGTAGACGTCAGCCGTAAGGCCCCGCGCTGCAGGACGCTGCACCCTGCGCAGTGGGACAGACTTCTCGTTTCGGCGTCCGCGGCGCACAGTGGGTCAGAGGACCGTTGAGGCGGCCAAAATGCTAGACGCGTTTTGAGCTCCAGAGTCGCTGAATGGGGCTCGAATCGAACGTGTGACCCCACCAATGGATTGCATCCTAACGAGGAATCCATTGGTGGGGGTCACACGTTCGATTCGAGTCCCATTTAGCGACTCTGGAGCTCAAAACGCGTCTAGAATTTTGTCCGCCTCAACGGTCTCCTGACTGTTCCACTGTGCGGCGTGGCCACTGCAAGGGGTTGGCACGCTCGGCGCGGCCCAACGGACAAAGTGCAGCGTCCTCGGCGAAAGCGCTCCCTTGATGTATCTCCGAGCAATTCCCGGGACGTTTATTGGCGGAGCGTCAAGGCTCTCCCTCCAGGCGGCGCGGCGCCAGCAGCTGGCCGAGTGGTCATCGGCGCAGCCCGCCGCGCGGGGGACGCGGGTTCGACCACCGCCCACCCCCGCGTCGTTTATCACGCTGGTCGGTGTCAAAGTGCAACACCCATGCACTGAGGGAGCTCCTCCCATTTTCCGTCGTATTGCCTACGCCATTCGTCCTGCCACTTTCTCCGTCTCTCTCCCACTCGCATAACCGCCACCCACCCGCCACACAGTGTGCCGTGCGCGACGAGAGGTCAGACACAACACGCGTGACCTACACGTGCGCGGCACGCACACACACAGCCATGTCGACTGGGCTGCAATCGTCCCAAGAGAATGCCTGCGCACACTCACAGAGAGAGAGAGAGAGAGAGAGAGAGAGAGAGAGAGAGAGAGAGAGAGAGAGAGAGAGAGAGAGAGAGAGAGAGAGAGAGAGAGAGAGAGAGAGAGAGAGAGAGAGCGGAAGTCACCACCGAGGGTGGCTCCCCTCCCACGGGACATGGCGACCACGCGAGGGCCTCGAATTATCATTATTGTGGCACTTCTAGCCAAACATTATTGTAGTGCGGAAATCGGAGAACGCGGCCACTGCTATGGCGGGACGATGGATCGGCCGAATATGAGAAGAGCGGCGACTCGCGTGCTGCAGTCACAGCACCGCGGCACCGTTACAGACGACGACACCGATTGTGGGCCGTGGCCTGTCTTTTCGGCAACGCCATGAATTATTCCATTTTTTTTTAAATTCACTCTTTTGGTCGAGGCGCCGCGCCAAAGCCGCCGCCGCCGCGCCAAGCAGCCGCAATTAAGTATGCTAATTACATCCCATGATGCGCACACCTTGAATCGGCGATCGGCACACAGAGAGAAAAGGGGAATGGCGGACAAGAAGAGAGAGAAGTTGAAAGGAACACATTGATGATAAAAAGCTGCTTCGGCCATGACTGTGCTGCCAATAATAACAATGTGCTACCGCCGCCCGCACCTGCTGTGGGGCTGTGTGTGTGTGTGTGTGTGTGTGTGTATGTGCCCCATGATGAGCACACAATGACCCAGCGACAGAGACAGAAAGACGTTAGTGGGTCATATACACACACAAACACACACACATACACACGACGGCATGTTTCGCGCGAAATGATCGGTCGCACTTTTCGCGAAACAATACCGGAGTGTTGCTTTGATCAAAACAAACCCCCCCCTCTCTTTCTCTCTCTCTCTCTCTCTCTCTCTCTCTCTCCCCCTCTCTCTCTCTCTCTCTCTCTCTCTCTCTCTCTCTCTCTCTCTCTCTCTCTCTCTCTCTCTCTCTCTCTCTCTCTCTCTCTCTCTCTCTCTCTCTCTCTGAGTGTGTGTGTGTATAATCCGCCACTAGGGGCAGTCACAATCATTTTCGCGTCCCATATTAGTAATCCTTCCGCTGGTCGCTCTTTCGCACATGCGGTATGCGCTCACACACATGCCCAGCGACACACGCACACAGCGCAGAAGCAACCAATTGTGCCGACTTTTCATTATGGCAGCCCCCAAAAGCGAGCGTCGGATTTTCAATCCGCCGCCGCCGATCACTCAATAGCCGATTATCCGTTTATTGGAGTGCGATATATGCGGACCGTCACCGCCTGCTCCGCGGCCCGGCGGCGCACAGTGGACCAGAAGCCCGTCAAGGCGGCCAAAATTCTAGGCGCGTTTTGAGATCCAGAGTCGCTAAATGGGACTCGAATCGGACGTGTGACCCCACCAATGGATTGCTCTCCGAACGCGGAAGCCATTGGTGGGGTCACACGTCCGATTCGAGTCCGCGCTGACCCACTGTCCCACTGTGCGGCGGCGTTCCTGGCTGTGTTCCTGGACGGCGTCATCGTCATCCTGGGCGCGCTAATTCGGGCGCGGCGCCCCGGCCGGCCAGGCGGCGGCGGCCCGGC
>CM060102.1:3548478-3864462 GCA_030522485.1 Stenchaetothrips biformis | reverse complement strand
TCACAGTGTGCCAGGCAGTAACAGTGTGTCGCCGAACACAACCACGCGGCTTTCGTTTTGTCCAAGGGCCTCCGGAAGGAGTGCGCGGGTTCGAGCCCCGCCGCCGCCGCCGCCCCGCCCGCGAGGCGCGGCCCCCCCCGTGGTGCAACGCCGAGCAGGTGCACCACCGCAACACATCGTGGCGGGGGGCGGGCGGGGCGGGGCGGGGCGGGGCCGGTGTGGGGGCGGGCGGGGGCGGGGGGCAGTGGGGCGGCCTGGGGACTCGGTAGCGGCTCGAGGCTGAGGCTGGGCAACCGGGTCAAGCGACGCCACTTACGAGGCGCGGAAGGGAAGTCCATCAGGGTTCAGCAAAGGATTGCACCGAGTGTGAGCGTGGTCTGTCTGTGCTGTCCATTCACACCTTGCATAAGCCTTTATGCTGCTGTTCTCCGGGGCCACCAACACTGGCACGCGCCAAAATGTTTCCTAATCAACCCCAGCGCTGAAGAAGACCTCCTTACGTGCAGCAGGCCTTGCGGTAGTTGTAGCCGTGGGGTCCATGGCGGGTCTGGGGGAGGAAGGGAAAATCCGGGAAGGAGGAGGAGGGGGGGGTGAAGGGGGCGAAAAAAAAGGGGATAGTCGTGGGACTTTGCGCAAAACAGGCCAAGCTTGTGCACTGACCCACTACCAATTTTAACCAACCGACAGCGGCTTGGCTCCGCCGCGGCTCCGCACTATGACCACCATTAACAGCTCGGGCAGCAGCATCCAAATTGACCGTAAAAGCCAAAGAGAGTCAAGTGGGGACGCTGCCTCGGTCTGTCTGTCTGTCTGTCTGTCTCTCTCTCTCTCTCTCTCTCTCTCTCTCTCTTGCACTCATGGGGCGGCCAGTCGGGGTGCGAGGGAGACAGGCGACGTATAGTAGCACTGTTCGAAATTAGCCCGCCGCTGACCGTCCGTGCCCGGGCATCGGTTGGTCGGATTCGGAGCCAGCCACTAAATGCACGCAGTGCAGGTGGCACACACGCACCACACACACACACACACACACACACGCACACACGCACACGCACCGGTGACTTGCTGCCGAGTCCAACACGCCTCGGAACGGCGACGGAGGCCGAGCCCGGCGAACCATCAGATCGGAAACTCTTGCTGGCAGTAACGCCCTAGTCTGTCTGTCTGTCTGTCCGTCCGTCCGCCGGCAGACCGCGTTGGCGAAATAAAGGCTCTGTTTATTCAAACACTTAGCGGGGCGACACTCGGGTCTAATGAACGCAGCGAGCCAAGACGCAGCCCGCCTGTAATTTCTCGTCTGTTTACTCTCCCATTTTTCGAGGCGGGCCGTCCGTCTCCAGTGACGAAAAACGGAATTACCGGCGAGAAAACAAAACCCGACTGCGTCGCGCGCTGACGCCTCGCTGGGTCTCGAACCCCTGACCTTGCGCCCCGCGGCCGCGCGCGTAGACCGACACGCCACGCCGCGGTGCATGTTGATGGTGCGCCCTGCAATTGTTTGGACGAAGGCCGTCACGTCGACAAGCGCGATGATGAATGCCTGATGAGCGAAAGGAGCGCAGTGCAACCAGCGCCATCTGCCAGCAGCCATGCAGCAGAACGACTGCGAGAAGGAACGACTGCAAGACGCCAAGGAACGACTTGCCAAAACACAGAGGAACAACTTGACTAGAACAAGCAGCCTTACGGAACAACCACCTGCCGAACGAACAACTCTATTCGCAAAGCCGCAACGGCTGCCGGCGCATAACAACTACATAGCGAAGCCTTAGATGTGTGCGAAGGGCCCCCGAGGGGGACAGGCCTGCCCGCAGGGGGCGGACTACCCACTCTGGGGCCCTGCCCACGCCCGGCCCACCTGGGCCAAAGTCCACATGATTCATATGATTCATAGCGAGGGTCTCTTGGACGCTACCACGCTACCGGCGGGTCGCTACGATTGGCCAGTCCAGGCACTGCACTGGAAGAGCAGGTGGCCGCTGCTAATTGGAGGCCGCACGGCTGGCCGGGCAAAAACCGGCAAAAACGCCAAAGGTCGAAGGGAGACGCAAGATGGCGGCGAGCAGCATCTCCGCCCAGTCATAGGGGGAAGGTGGGAGAACGGCCCTTGCGACGCGATAAGGAGGCAACCGTGTACTTCATCATGGCACAAATCGCAGCAATAAGGAACACACACGACGGGCAGACAGACGGACAGACAGACAGACCGCGGTGTCCGGCCATAGGGCGAACAGGAAAGGGGTGGGGTGGCCCGGCCCGTTTACTGGCCTCTGTTATCACACCTCTCCAGGCTGAAATATATGCGACCCCACCGCCACCTCCCGCGTGCGGACTGTGCCGTGTGTAATCAGCTTTAAACGACTTCGATATAGTGCATGCATCAAACGCTTCCGGACGCCGAGGCGGCGTGGCGGGAGTATACTCCCCGGAGCACTTAGCAGGGATGGACTACGCACCAACAAACGATCCCCTGGCAGCCCTTACAGTCTCTCTCTCTCTCTCTCTCTCTCTCTCTCTCTCTCTCTCTCTCTCTCTCTGAACGGCGACGACCGGCGAGACGACTGCGTTGCATTCCGTCACTTTGTTTCACCCCCTTATTTTTTTAAAAATATTTTTTCGTAACCCCGAGCCTGGGGCGCTATCTTACTCCCTTGCTTCCATCGGCAAACACATAAATTAAAAGGAATGCTCTTTTTCTCCACTCTCTGCTGCAAAGGCGGGCCATTTACACCCCCGCAATCAGCGGCAAAGGGGTGAACAGGACACACCCCCTGCACGGCCCTTGGCTGCCAGCCCTGCCTGGCCGTAGCCCCGGCTGCCAGCCCCGCCACCCCGGCGGCTGTGTCCGGCAAAGGGCCGCCCCTTTGCAGAGATACGAATTCATGCGTGCTTTTCACCGTCACACTTGTAACCCAGTTGGTCGGCACACACACATTACATACACGCACACACACACCAACACCAGGGGAGTCCCTAGAGAAGGGACACTACCACAGTTTAAGTGGCTGTGAATAAGTGTGTGTGTTTCGGTTTGTGTGTGTATGTGTGTGGAAGATGGCCAACACTGCCCTGGCCTTCCGGGACGAAGCGTTGTCCGTCCGGAACGAGCGGCTTAACGTTGGTACGAATGAGTGGCAAAATCCCCTTGCCACTGAACTCGGCCGTGAGAGCGCGCGACGCGGCGTGACACCGCGGGTCCATTGCCGAAAAAAAAACCAACGGGGAGAAAAGAAAAACCGCGGCAGCGAAAGAAAACATTTTAGAGAGGGACGGTTGGTGCAGTCATCCTCAGGCAAAAAGAAGAAAATATTTGGATTTTTCGCTATTTTTTCAGAATTTTTTTTTGCGGTAGGGATAATTTTTGGACTAAAAAACAAATATTATTTTAATTTTTTTATTGCGTGCTTAATTTTGGAGTTCGTGTACTACACTACGCTGCGGCGCTGCAGCCACGGAGTTAACGGCCGGCCTATATGATTTTCTTTTATTTTCATTTTTTATTACTTTTTGTTGGCGGGATGAGTAAGGGCGCGGGGGGTGAATTGCGATGCCGAGGTTGTAATCAGAGCACAGAGGGACGCAGGGCTTGGCCGTCCGCCGCCAGAGGCGCTGCCTGCCGCTACACTCGCCGCACCTTCATACGTCATCATTCATATTGCACACCCTGGCTGCGCTCTGCGGGATTGCCGCTGCTGTGTTCTCTCTCTCTCTCTCTCTCTCTCTCTCTCTCTCTCTCTCTCTCTCTCTCTCTCTCTCTCTCTCTCTCTCTCTCTCTCTCTCTCTCTCCTTTCCTGGTGCAAAACCGAGGACGCCGCCGGGGATCGAACCCGCGACCCCGCCCTCGCCGCGCCGCCCTCTGACCGTTGCGCTGCGGTGCAAACTCGCCAGGGGGAGCGTCGGAGCACCTTTGTGCCAAATTGGCCGTAGAAATTCGATTAGGCTGCCCTGTCCTGGGCGCGCGCCAACACGCAGCCATACGCCACCCTCCGTGTCCGGGCCCACCCCACACGTTGACACCCAAAGTGACACAGTCCCGCCAAACCCACCAATAATTCAGTTACAACCACCCTGTTGGAAAAAAAAGTACCCAAAGGCCCCAAAGGACTGGATGTTTTTGAAAAAAAACGACGCCTCCGGACGTTTCAAACGGAGCTTCAAAAGGCATTTTCCGGGCGAAAAGTCGAAAAAATAACGGAAATTCAGCGCAGCAAAGAGCGACACGCGTGAAAGCCTCTGAGCAGTGCGTCGTCGAGAAGCCCGCCTGAAACATTCATGTAAACGGACAGGCCAGTGGAGGGGAAAGGCAAGGGGAAGCCGCAGCAAGACAATGCCACGTCACTTCGAGGTGTGCCGCACACACTTCCCGCAACGAAAGGATAGAAATTGAGGAAATTGGGAGTGAGTTTTCGAATCCACAGCTCAATGGATGGGGGATCCAGTGGTGTGTGTGGTGCGCGATTGGTTCGCGTCCACTTTGAGAAGCGACCGAATCGAGGGGGCGAGTGAAGCGATTTCCACGAGCCGATCAATGCGGCACTCATTACGAGAGAGAGAGAGAGAGAGAGAGAGAGAGAGAGAGAGAGAGAGAGAGAGAGAGAGAGAGAGAGAGAGAGAGAGAGAGAGAGAGAGAGAGAGAGCGCACCACCGCAGCCAGTGCCGCCACCACTCAATCGCCGCCTCACTTCCCTCTCTAATAATCCGATCCTAACTTTCTCCGTAAGGGGGAAACCGCCGAGTTGGCCACACTGCGTCACATCGCGGAGTCAAACTTGCGAAGGGCCAACCAACAGGTAGATTCACCGCCAACAACGTGGCCTCCTCGGCTCGTTCGCTGGTGTCAATGTGTGCGTGCCGCGAGGGCAGACCACGCCCGTAACGACTCTAACGGGTCGGAGCGTTAAGACCGCCTGCCCGGCCGCCCTGCCCCGCCCGATCCTTAGGCCGGCCGGCCTGGCGCAGCAGGAGCATTAGGGGGGCTTTTTGGCAAGCTGCCTCTCTCTCTCTCTCTCTCTCTCTCTCTCTCTCTCTCTCTCTCTCTCTCTCTCTCTCTCTCTCTCTCTCTCACACACACACACACACGCTACCCCGATCGCACCAGCTGCAAACGCAAAAACACTGAGGTCTGGATGGCGAGCACGGCGCGGCGGCGGGGAGGCGGTTGTTCTGAGGTACCCTCGGCGAACTCGAGCGACGCGCCGCCGCTGAGTCTCTGTCTCGGTCGCCGCCGTGAGTTGGAACCCCTGAACTTGATCACAGTGGTACGACGCGCGCCGATACGCATTCCCGAAACCCGGGCACGCTGGCCAGCCTTCACCCTTCCCCCCAGGGCAGGGCCAGGGTTCGAGTCCCGCCGCAGCCGCAGTAGCAAAAACGCGGGGCGCGCGCGGTTTTAGTTGTTGCTGTTGTCGGACAGGTGGCGCTGGAGACGCTCAGGGGCGCTGCTTGTGCAACGGCAGGTGGGTGGTCCACTTTCAGCCGCAAAGCGCCACTCAATAATAGTGCAGGCAACGGACAGTCTCTGTCAAAAAAAACCATTCCCTGACCGCCGGACTGCCGCAGCGGCCGCCAAGAAAGCCCCCATGGTGGCCCAGAAAACCCCCGTCTGGAAACTCCTTGACGCTCTCGGAGCTCAAAGTCCGCAGACTCGTCCAAACTAGAGAGCTTGAGGACTTGAAACGGTCCCTCCGTCTCGTTGGCGGGCGATCCACTTCCCATCGACACGGCATTGTCTCCTCGGAAGCTCGGATCCGAGGATGAAAGTTGTCCAAGTGCGGTCGGCCGGTGTCGGTGAGGCACCTCGGCGCACTGCCTCTACCATTGCACACGCCGTTACGTAATGCGGCACTGCTTGTCGGCGAGCTCATCGTCGCTGCTCGTCCGGCCGACAGGACTCCGGCCAGGACTCCGGCCAGGGACTCCGGTCAGGACTGCGCCCAGGACTCCGACCAGGACTCCGACCAGGACTCCGACCAGGACTCCGACCAGGACTCCGACCAGGATGCCGACCAGGACTCCGACCAGGACTGCGCCCAGGACTCCGCGAGTCCGGCAGAGGGCGACGGCAGTCTTCCGGAACGGTGCCTTCCGGGCGGAGCGGGGCGAGCAAGACAGAGGGAAAGTGAAGAACAGCGCCGCGTTTAAACGGAGCGAGCCAAGCAAGCCCTTTTCGGTCCACACTTTGCACTGCAATAACCGCCGAAAACGGGGGCCGGCGAGCCAAGTGTCTGCAGCCTGCAGGCCCAAACGGGCGCGTGGATTGCCGTAACCGCTCCCCCTGTTGCTGGAGCAGCGTCCCGCAAATACGGTGCCAAAAACCAAATTTTAAACTTTAAAACTCACAAAAATTACATTTTTTTTAGTGATTTCATTTCCTTGCCATGCTTAAGTGTTATTTTTTGGTCTCAATTTTTACCAACACGACTTTGCCACGGTGGTTCAAAAACTTAAATATTTACGTACCACTTTGGGCAGTACTGGTGCAGGGGTTGGAGTGGCCCCGAGGCAAGTTCAAGTTAGACGTTCCAACTCCAGCGAATTCGTCAAGTTCTCCAGGACGCCCACGCGTGAACCCTTCCGGAGTCCGGAGTAAGCGGCAACACCGCCTGAGCCGGGGTACCGGCCGATCCGACACACCGGGTAAGGACCTCCGGCCGCCGAGCCGAGCGCAGCCGAGCCGAGCCGAGCGCAGCCGAGCCGAGCCGAGCGTAGCCGAGCCGAGCCGCAAAAAGAGGGTCTGGCCGATGTTCGCACGCCCTTGCTTTCCGTCAGAGCCGAGTTCCGTCAGAGTAATTATCGCGACTTGCAATCAAACGCGACTCGCTGTCTCACTCCAAATTGATATCATCTCTCTCCCTCTCTCTCCAAGTCCGTCCGACAGTCTGTCCCTCTCTGTCGCGAGGCGCCAGCAGCAACTTCACCTCCTGAACACACTAAATTGCTATGTAGTTTTTTGTGCACAGCTTTGAACGAAATTGAGCATTCGTTTGGAAATGCACGAATTCGTGCGTAGCTAAGCATGAAAATGTGCATTTTTATGCATCACCACGTGCGTTGTTGCGCACAAATCTGTGCATTCCACGCGTATGCTCAATATCGTGCAAAGCTATGCACGAAAAAAACTACATAGTAATTTAGTGTGAAGACGCTGCTCGCGCGCGCGCAGCGCCGCACACCGAGGCAAGAATAAAACGAAAATGACCGACCGGGCATAAAAACAGCCGCGGCTCACAAAATGAAAAACAAGAAAAAGTGGACATCCTTCCGGCGGGCAATAAGTCAGACCCTGGCGGGGTGGTCGGCCCGGCTGCCCGCAGTGCGAGGCGCCGAAGCCAACCTAACCTCACTTTCAGCGCGTTCAACAGCAAAAATGGAGAATGAGCATTGGTTCAACGATTCCCGGGGGAAGGGGGAAGGGAGGGGGGGAAGGCGTGGCGCTGCCAGCAGCGGATGTCATGGACTGGATGCCAAATTACAGCGAACAGCGAACAGACAACAACAACAACAACAACAACAACAACAACACGTGGATTACGGCCCTTGGAAGCGTGTGGCGCCACGCTGTCCCCCCTCTCTATTTCCAGTGGCCGTGGGTGCAGTGGCCAAGGCACACATTTTATAAAAGCAACTTGAAATACGACTCAATGCGCCAAGCATAGCAGAGGATTAGAATGGAGCTAATTAGCTGCACACACACACACACACACACACACACGAAGGGCCGCGGACCCGCCCACTTTGCGCGAGCCAGGCGAGCGTGCTGCAGCTACGTACGCCGCCCTAAATTGAATTAATTGAAATTTTTTAAAAACCCTAGAGAGCGCCGGCCACTAATAGTCTTGGTCCGTGCCTCGGGCGTGCCTTGGCCAGTCACGCTCGCGTACTTGGGGAGTACCTACGGGAGCACAGTGTGTACACAGGTTGCTCCTCTTTTTTTTTATCATCCCTTTTTTAGCCTGCAATGAAAATCTCCCCGTTCGTACGTACACGGCGCACAGCAAAGAATCTATCTCATACGAGGCCTGTTTGACTTCTGGGAGGCCCTCGCAGAACGTGTGGTTTCAACCGCAAAGTTCGGGCCCAGCAGAGGCACTGTGGAACATTTCTTCAAGTTTTTGAACAGCGTTCAGGCCGTCTCAGTGACACCGCTACACCGTAATGTCGACAGGGCGGCAAAAGAAGAGCCTCTCCTCGGTCAGGCCGGGCGGACAGACGGCCGGCTGGGGAGCCGTTCCAGCCGGGACGGGCATTATTTCGCCTTCTCCTGGAGCCTCTGGAGCCTCTGGAGCCTCTGCAGTTGGGGCAGGAGGGCCGTGACCCCCAGACAGGGCCTCGGTGGGGTCGCGGGGGCCTCTGTGAGGGCGGCGATGCACCGCACAGTGTACTAGGCCCTGGCTGACCGCGCCCGCCCGCGGACGGGAAGGTCTAAAACCGAACAAGGCGTTGATATGCACCCGTGCACACGCACACTCACGCTCACACACACACACACATACATACACACATAGCGCCCGCTTCGCGCTCCCACACGCCCACGACGTCCACAGCCCGGCCGCAAGCCTCGAGGCACAGGGCCCGTCTCAGAGCGCCGTCCGCAGCCAAACAAATCATCATCAGGATGGCACCCTCACAGACAGACAGACAGACAGAAGGGCAAAGACGAGCACGCACCGCCTTAAATCCACCTCCAAAGACCATCATTACTTAGATAACTCATTCTACATTCGGCACCGAAAGGCAAGCCGAGAGGCACCAACCCCTTTGCCTGGTCCGCCCCGCCCGCCTCTATGGGCCGGCATGGCATGGACGCCACGGCCGCCGGTTCCGGTCATTGCCTCGGTATATTTATGGGCAAGGCCACTGCAGCCCGCGGCCAAGGAGCGAGCCGAGCCGAGCCGAGCCGAGCCGAGCCGAGCCGAGCCGAGCCGAGCCGAGCCGAGCCGAGCCGAGCCGAGCCGAGCCGAGCCGAGCCGAGCGGGGCCGCCCTGCCCTTCACCGCGCCTTCTAGGGCCGGCCGGCCCTGCACCGGCTGCATGCGTGAGCGGCACCGCTGCTCATCCTCGCAGTCATTGCAAGATGAACGAGCCTGTATACGCTGCAAGTACGCAACGGGCCGGGCGGCCAGCCAGGCAGCCAGCCAGGCGGCCAGCCAAGCGGCCAGCCAGCCAGGCAGGAAGCACGCTTACCTGGAGGGAACTCAGTAAACTCCGCTCACACCGGCTTAGGCAGAGACTTTACATGAACTGGCGACAAAAACAACTGGTGCGTGGGCTCTGTCTGTCTGTATGTCTGCGTCTTCGTCGCGACGCCTGTGACGGTCCGTGTGACGCGCTGTCACGTGAGCAGGAAAAAGGGCCACGGTGACACACGCACGTGCGTAGGAGTGACTCTGCGTTTGTGCGCGCGAGAGGCGGCACTTGTTATTTTATTCAAGGTATGTATAGAACACATGTGCAGCATACATATTCATCCCCGACGATGGCTCCGCGGTGCCGCGCGGTCGGTCGAACGGAACCGTTGGAAAAGCTCGCGCGGCTCGCTGAAGCATAGACACGGTGGTCGAAAGCGTAGAGGCGTTGGACTCCAAGGCTGAGGTACCAGGGTTCGATACCTGGTATTTTTTTTTTTTTAATTTTTTTTTTTTTTGGCCACAGCAGGGGCGCTTCCAGCGAGCCGACGATTCACTCGCCGTTTTCAATGAGCCGGGCAGGCAGGGCTGGCAACCCAGGCAGGCTGCCAGTGCGGAGTGCGGACTGCCAGCCCCGGCGTCCCGCCGCGTCCCGCCGCGTCCCGCGCGCGCAGACGCAGCGGCCGAAATCAGGCAAGACAGCCGCCATCCACATCCCCACCTCACAGTCCCAACTCCTGGCCAAACTTTACATAAAGCCGCTCTGTCATATCGTCCGCCAAGCCATGCCACCCCCAAACTTTTGCCGTATTCTTCTCTCTCTCTCTCTCTCTCTCTCTCTCTCTCTCTCTCTCTCTCTCTCTCTCTCTCTCTCTCTCTCTCTCTCTCTCTCTCTCTCTCTCTCTCTCTCTCTCTCTCTCTTTGTGTGTGTGCGTGCGATCAAGTCGATCGGTGTTTTCTCTCGGATAACTTTCCTCCGACTCAGAAGCAGCAGACCACTGCATTTGATGCCTTTACACTTGATTGCCTCAAACGCCCACGCCCTTCTGTCTGTCTGTCTGTCTGGGTGCTCCTCGGTCGGCTGCCCGTTCCGCGCGGATACGAGGAAAACGGAAAAATCACCGGGACTTATTGCCTTGCTACTGTACTCTGCTACTGCAGTGCCAACCTGACAAACGTTCAATCCTCGTTCCTTTCGTCGAGCTGGCATTGTGTTCGCCAGTTACTCTGTGGAACGGTTTTAGTGTGAGTGTGAGTGTGTGTGTGTGTGTGTGTGTGTGTGAGTGTGAGTGCGCGCGCGTTTGTGTGTGAGCCTGGCACTGACGCGATGATTCCCAGCCTTCCGCGTATTGAAACATAAACTCCGTATTTATTTCTGCGCCCCGCCAAGCCACAGGCCTACGCCACAGGCATGCCGCCATGCCCCGAGGAAACGAGCAGGGAGGGGCTGACTGCAACGTCACTCACTCACACCACGCCGCGGCGGTGGTGGTGGTGGCGAGCCAGGCCCTTGACTTCTCGGAAAACAACTTGGGACAACGCGGAACCAAAATAATCGGCCTCGTCGACGGATTCCCACGCGCGATCATTTTTATGTATATTTTGGGGAATGGGAGACGAGGGGTGCGAGAGCGGCGCGAAGGCGTAGTGGAGGCGCTCGTTGACAGAGTGATGGGTGACGGACAGGGAGGGGGGGGGAAGGGGGAGGGGGGGGGGTGCAGCGCCGTGGCGGGCGGGAGCCAAAAGTGACTCGCTGCGGTCCACGACGCAAAGGAGGGGGAAATGTCCCAAGATAAAAATACACCAGACAGCAGTCAAAACACGCACACGCACACACACACTCACACACACACACGTGCGCGCACCTCGCGTGTGGCGCGCACTCGTCGTGGTGGGCCACACACCGGAGCGACATTGCGATTCATCGATAACTTATTCAATACGTCCCAAAACGCGGCCTGTCCTCTCTCTCTGCGAGCCACGCAGCAGTGACTCTCTCTCTTTCTTTCTCTCTCTCTCTCTCTCTCTCTCTCTCTCTCTCTCTCTCTCTCTCTCTCTCTCTCTCTCTCTCTCTCTCTCTCTCATTCACGCACACACACAGGCGCGAGACGCACAGCATCATAAGCCACCCGCAGAGGAAGTCAGCAATAGCCCTCCGCCCGCATGGAGCGCTCCATGGTTATTGTTGAATCACAGGGACACCTCACCAACCCTATCGTGTCGGCCCTATCAAGAGAAATGACAGCAGGCCCTTAAAAAAGCAGCCGCGTAAAACAGTGGTGAGGCCAGCGCAGCCGCCTGGGTGCCCGCCCAGCCAACAAGTGCGCGCTGCAGCCGGACGTTCCCGCCATCTCGCATTCCCGTCCAAAATTTTGGTCATTTCCTGTCCCGACGTCCCGACCACATTCCAGCTCCAGCTCCAGCTTCTCCAAGTTTGCCGCCAAGGGCGGTGCTGCGCCCGTCCAACTTCCAGCCAGCTTCCAGTGGGCTTCCAGGGAGCTTCCAGGGGAGCTTCCAGCGAGCTGTGGCCACCCCTGACGGGGTTCGAACCCGGGACCGCTCACACACGGGCACCGCGGACAAGGCCCGCTTTGTTGCGGGGGATGTCTGCGGTGGAGAGACAGACAGACAGACAGACGGACCAACTTGCGGCTCGCCTGTGTCATCGCGGCTTGACAAGTCACCGGACCAGCGACGCGGCGGCCCCTGCGACGGCCCTGGGATGATGTCTGTGACTCGTAGTGCACCAGCCGCCCTTGTTAGAGAGACGGTTTTTTTTCCGCCGCCGAGACAGACGCCACCCAGGCGGCCACACCATCACTCTTACTGCGAAAACATCGTCCAGGAAATTGGAAGGAAAACAATGAAGAAAACAATACAGAAAACAGTTGACTTTCTTTAAAAAATAATCAGTTTATTTACAAAGGTGATGTAAAAATTTATAAATTTACTCTCGTAAAGAGGAATTTTATTGCAAAAAAAAAAAAATTATCTTTATGCCTTTTTTTGGGGGATGTGTGTGTGTGTAATTTTTTTTTTTTTTTTTTTTTTGTTCCATGTTTTTTCCTGATCGAACGGGCAGCTTGGCGTGCGTGTCACGGTGCTTGTCCATCGCGTGATCGCCGGCCGCGCTCGGGCCCCTCATGCAGCGCGCTAACTCTTATTGCCGAGCCTTATCCGAATATAAGCCGATCGGATCGTCCGGCGGAGATCAGCGTCGTTGCTCACTTCGGCCCGGGCTCGGCTCCGTGCGGAGCACAGTGGGTCAGAAGACCGTTGAGGCAGGCAAAATGCTAGACGCGTTTTGAGCTCCAGAGTCGCTAAATGGGACTCGAATCGAACGCGTGACCCCACCAATGGCTTGCTCTCACACTAACTTACTATGTACTTTTTTGTGCGCAAGATTTGCACAAAATTGTGCATGCGTTTTGAAATGCACGAATTTGTGCGTAACTACGCACGAAAGTGTGCGTTGTAGCGCATAAAATTCGTGCATATTGAAACGCATGCACAACTTTGTGCAAAGGTAATGCACAAAAAAGTACATAGTAATTTAGTGTGCTCCGAACGAGGCAGCCATTGATGCGGTCACACGTTCCATTCGAGTCCCATTTAGCGACTCTGGAGCTCAAAACGCGTCTATAATTTTGGCCGCCTCAACGGTCTTCTGACCCGCTGTGCCACAGTGACGACCAGATGAATGGTGTTTATAAATACCGAGCGTCGGAGGGGCACAGGAGGCTCGCTTTTTATATCCCGTCGACGTGATGTAGTGCCACAGGCTGCACGTGGAGCGGCGATGCAGTCGTCCGGGACCAGGACGGCGACCTATGTCGAAGGACTCCAGGACCGCGAAGCCCTGCAGGAAGCCTTGCAGCCCTTGCCGATGGAGGCCCATTACGTCGCAAAGGGCCACTGGGGCGTGGCCGGAGCGTGGCGCACACACACAGACACACATGCACGCATGCATACACACAGACACAGCTCCCTCCGAGACGCAGCCACCCGCCCTAATGCGAGTAGTCTATCTAGCCATGCGCATCTTGTGCCGAGCCCAGCCCCTTCGAGACGTCAGCCTGTCAAAACGGAGGGCAGACAGACAGACGGAAGGACAGAAAGATAGACAGACATGCAGCCAGGCAGGCAGACGGAGGTAGAACACAAGGCACGTGTGCAAATCCACCCGCAAGACCCCTTCACGCTTGTTTGGATCCGGCCTCAAACGAAAACTCGGGGCGCCGTCTTGGAGAATGGCACCTCGAGAGAGAATAGAAGCAGGCCGAGCCAAGGCACGGCACGAGCCGCGGCCGAGTGGGCCAGACCGCGGCCACACCCCCGCCGGTACCTCCACTATCACCGCCATCGCCCGCATTCACTCTGGGCATTCCGTGGAGGCGCGGTACTCTGTCACCGCGGAGCGGAACCCCCGCCCGCCCCCGCCCGCCCCCGCCCGCCCCCGCCCCGCCATCACCAACGCCCCCTTTGTCCTGTCAGTCTGCATGTATAGGTCTCCCGAGGCGGGGCGGGGCGGGGCGGGGCGCGCCTCACGGTGTGCAGGACGGCGTGCACGGCCCTTAGCCGAGCCGGTTAGAGGCCCCGGGTGTGGTGGCGCGCCGTGGCTGTGACGCAACCCCCAGGCAGGACCCACAGGACCCAGTCAGACGCCGAACCAGCGGCGATAGGAAAATAGCATTCCACCCGAGTGATGCGGCCGCGCCCTGGCGCCCCTGTGTTATGCAAAAACCACAGGGAGAGAGAGGGAGAGAGAGAGAGAGAGAGAGAGAGAGAGAGAGAGAGAGAGAGAGAGAGGAGAGAGGAGAGAGAGAGAGAGAGAGAGAGAGAGAGAGAGAGAGAGAGAGAGAGAGAGAGAGAGCGAGAGAGAGGCTGTGCTGGAAGCGCTGGAGCTGCCACTGAAGGGCTTGCGAGGAGGCGACACGCTGCCAATGCGGTGCCAGCGATGCCGCTTGACATTCGACGGGGTTTCCCCGGGTTTCCCGCCCACACTGTTTGCACTGGGGCGGCAGCGCGCGAAGGAGAAGGAGAAGGAAGACCAGCTGGGCTGCCTCGGGCGAAGTAGGCCAAAGTACCGGGCAGAATGCACACCACGGTGCAGTGTGGAAAGGGTTGCCGCGAATGAGACGCGAGCCCCACGTAGTGCGGCCCACCCTGCGGGCCACGCCACCCTCTGCCATGAATGCCGAATCGGGGCATTCCCTCCGCACCCGCTGAATCTGTTCTCACCGCCCGCCGTGGCCAGCCCCAGGAGGAGGACGATGTCGCTGTCTCGTTGCAAACGTAGAAAATGGCCGAATTGAATAGTCTGGGTTTATTTTTCAGACGGCAGGCGTGACGGCAATAAACGTCGGTCGGTATCACCCGACGCACGGGCTGACGTACTTAAAAGCCCGAAGGATTAGCGATGACGAACTCGGAGCACCTACGCGGGGCGGGGCGTGGCAGGGCGGGGCGGGGCGGGGCGGGGCCACACCCTTCAACTTCGATTAGCGGGGCAGTCACACGGCTCGAGCTTTATTGCAACCGATACGCTCTCAACAGGTTCGACGCGCACCCCTCGGACTAGCTAAGCCCCCCGGGGGGTCAGCGACCCGCTCCACCACACACGCACACACACACACACACACACACACACACACACACACACACACACACACACACACACACACACACAAAACGTAGTCAGGGAGAGATAGGTCAGTTCCAGACCATGGACTGCTCAGCACCACGTACATCCCCCACCACACACACAGAGCTGCCTAATCGGGCGAGGAAATCAGGGCCAGCCCGAAACACACACCGCCCGGCCGGCAGCGGCCGCACAGTGGACAGTGGGTCAGAAGACTACCGAGGCGGCCAAAATCCTAGACGCGTTTTGGGCTCCAGTGTCGCTAAATGGGACTCGAATCGAACGTGTGACCCCACCAATGGATTGCTCTCCCAGAGAGGAATACATTGGTTGATGGGGTCACGGTCACACGATCGATTCGAGTCCCATGCAGCGACTCTGGAGCTCAAAACGCGTCTCGAATTTCGGCCGCGCCGACGGTCTTCTGGCCCACTGCGCAGTGGGCCGCCGCGTCAAAGGCCGTGCTCCACGCAGACGGTCCCTGGGGGGCGATCCGCGACCGGCAATCGACTACGCCGCCACCGCGCCGCCTTTTTCGCGTTCCAAACGGTGGCATGCATGGCCCCGGCGGGACAGCGGCGCCCTCTCTGTCGCGGTGCGGGCCCGGCCCGCGGGGGTGCGACAGAGAGGCCCCCGCAGCCCCGTAAATCCAGAGCCGACAAGCGAGCGCCCCTCCCGGCGCGGGGATCTGGTTTGTCATTCTGAGGGACTTTGGTTTCATTAGTTTCGTTGCGGACGAGTATCGGTGCCGGGGGACGCGGCCGAGCGCATGCCGTCTGTGTCGCACTCACGGGGCGAAGCTCTGTTCGGAATAATGAGACCATTCCACGCGGCTAGCACAGTGTGCCAGCCCGGCCGGCATAACGAGTGGAACGAGTCCATCGTCGTGATTCAGCCAGCTATCTCTCTATCTCCCTTCCACTCCCCACCCGCCCTGATAGCGGCGATGATGGACACCTTGACAGAGATAACACAGCGAGTCCTTATTGATAACGTTGCGATGACAAGTCCGTCCGGGGCAGGGGTTCGAATACCCGCGACGCCACCCTTTTCCTTTCTTTCTTTTCGCCCTTCTCTCTCTCTCTCTCTCTCTCTCTCTCTCTCTCTCTCTCTCTCTCTGTCTCTGTCTCTCTCTCTCTCTCTTTCTCCAATGTAAAGACCAGCCGTATCGTGGGCCAAAATATACGAAGACGCCAACCTAGGGCAACCCCCACCCCCTGTCCGGAAAAGGGCAACGCCCCTGCGCGACCCTGCACACACACAGTGGGAATTTCGGCCGCGGAAAGCAGTGCAGGCGGTGGAGGCTGGTCTCGATGACTCATCCCTTCTTCCTTCCGTGTGTGTGTGTGGGGGGGGGGGGCTGAAATCCAGCGGGTAGAGCAGGCAGAGAACTCTTTCGTTTGAGCGATTTACAATTCCCCTGGCCGTCTGCCTGTCTCCGCCACGCATGCAAGTCCGTCGTCGTCGTCGTCGTACTCCCCTCGCTGCTGCTGCTGGCTGCGACGCCGGCGGGGTGGACGACGCTCATATTGCGTAAGAAGGGAGAATTTATCGGACGAGCAAACCGAACGCGGTGCGCGCATCGCCCGCAAAAGGAGAAACGCTGCGGAGAGGGAGAGAGAGCGAGAGAGAGAGAGAGAGAGAGAGAGAGAGAGAGAGAGAGAGAGAGAGAGAGAGAGAGAGAGACTGCATTTGTACCGCGGCACGGCATGACATGTTAGAGAGGGTGGAGACGGCCCACCTGGAAGGCGCGGGGGCGCCGTCCTCCTCCCCCCCTCTCTCTCTCTCTCTCTCTCTCTCTCTCTCTCTCTCTCTCTCTCTTTCTCTCTCTATCTCTCCCTCTCTCTCTCTCACTCTCCCCCGCGGTCGCAGCGAGGAACGCGAACAAGCTCAACGATATTCCGGGCGGGGCCGAGCCGCGCCGTCTCCGGGTCGCGCAGGCCGGCGGGCAGGCAGGCAGGCAGCCCTCCGATGGGAATAAAAATATACGAACGGAGGGAAATCCAGTGGCGCTGTGGCGCTGCGCATGTCGACCGCGGCCCGTCTCGTAAAACAAAAACACGTCCGGCTGGCGACACTTTGCGCGCTATGCCTGCCTTGCCGATACAGCGAAGGGGCGTGCCCTCGGCGTGTGTGCGCGCGCCTCAGACAGGTGCGCCTCGCTCGCTCGCTCTCTCTCTCTCTCTCTCTCTCTCTCTCTCTCTCTCTCTCTCTCTCTCTCTCTCTCTCTATCTTACTCTCTCTCCCACACACACACACTCGGGACCGTGTTATCACCAGGCGCTATCACGGCGCATGATCGGAAATTGAATTTGAAAACCAAGTTTATGCTGGTTACTGGCGGTTATAGCTCGATTTATGTGACTCTTCGGCGGTCTCGCAAGAGCGAGCGAGACTGCTTTTCTTCAGCACAACTATTGAGGGAAAGGGAAAGGCCGAAAAAATGGAACTCTACACCCCCTCCCCAGTCTTAATGGGGAGGCCTCCTGCTTTACTTCGGTGTTCGGGATGGGAACCGGTGCTATCAGGTAACTGGGGTTAATCCGATCCAGCGACTTCGATATCGTACGCCGGGGGACCCAGTAGGACCCGAGCCGCCGACACGGCCCAACATGGGCAGAGTAGAGTAAAGCAGAGACGATAGAGAGACGGAGAAAGAAAGAAAGAGAGAGAGTAGTTTTGGGAGCTTTTGTTTGCGCAGGGTGGTCGGTACCCAGTGTACCCCCGCTGTCCGGCGCTCCCAGACCCGAACATGCAGTCAGTGGGCCAGCTTCAAAGGACTTATCAACTCCATCCGACGAATCGGAATGGACCCACTCGCGACCAATTTCGAGTGGCTGGCTCGATCGGGGATCGAACCAGTGCCGAGGCCAATCCGCCGAAGCGGACTGCTTTTTAGACACCCGGGTGTAATGGCCTGGCATAGACGACCTAGACCACTACACCACCCTGACTTGCACGTCTGCCGAGTGTTGGACGACGGGTTTGAGTCGCAGTGGGAGGAAGCCACTCGAAAAATGAAAGGAGGTACTAGGATTCGAACCCCAGACCTTACAGTCGGGGTCGGGCGCCCTTACGCTTTTAGCCATCACGGCTCATGTCGGGAGCGGAGCGAAGCGGGTTCCTTGTTCACGCGGCAGGACTGAACCGCGATGAGCGGTTCGAATACCCGCCTGAATATTTTTTTTTTTCGTCGGTGGTCGTCGTCGTCGAGGCGCCAGGCAACGAACCCGCAAATATATCACCCCTTCCGAGCGTGTCACCCTAAGCCAGCCGGCCAGGCAGGCAGGCAGACAGCCAGGCAGGCGATGGGGCCGCAGCACTACCCCCAAATTGCGGGTTTCGTTTTAATTAGCCCCGTAAACTCCCTTGACCCCGTCGGCGGGCGACCACTGCCGTCACCCTGGAGCGGCGGCGGCACTGCTGAAGTCAGTCACTCTGGAGCGACAACAATACAGCGGACGAAGTGACGTCAGAGTGACAGGAAAGGGAGAAAAAAAGAAGAGCCCTCCACCCTTCAAGGGCCGGCCCGCGCAACGCGACACTGTCTCTCTCGCTCTCGCGGGGCGCGCCGATGGGGTGAGGCTGGGCGACACCGGAGGCCGCAATCTCGGACCGGGCCTCGCAACTGGAACCAGACTGTACTATATATATACTCTCTGCTGCCGACCGAGTGGCCGGCCGACCGTCTCTGCGTGTAGCCGGAGGCTTCCAAGGCCACCGGCCCCCACGGCTCTAGTGCAGAGCGCAGCGGATCAGCCTGACACACACACACACACACACACACACAGACACACACACACACACACACACACACACACAGAGTGTGGTCGCCCGGTCGCGCACATCCTGTCCAGAGCAACTTCCGCCCATTCGCTGTCTGTCCGTCCCTTGGACCCGCCGACTAAAACCCGGCTCGCTCTGGGGTTGGCCGCTCCCACGGTGTGCGTCCGAAAGCCCCAAGTGCCGCCCGGCAGCATTGGGACTCGGTGTTTCGGCGCACCGGCTGCAGCTGCGACTCACAGTGGTCCAGAAGAACGGTGGAGGCGGTCAAAATCCCGGACGCGTTTCGAGCTCCAGGGTCGCTGAACGGGACTCGAACCGAACGTGTTGACCCCACCAATGGATTGCTCTCCGAACGAGGAATCGTGGGGTCACATGTTCAGTTCGAGTTGCATTCAGCGGTTTTGACCGCCTCCACCGGTCTTCTAGCCCACTGTGCGACTACGGACTCGGATTCCCGTCGCTACGCGCCAAGCTAACTTGGCCGGAGCGAAGCGCTGAGTGTTCGGCGAACGCAACGCGACACCGGCACTGCCTGTTTCCGCCGGGCGACGATCGGAATCGAACCGCTGACTCGGCGTTCCACTCGGAGCGGCATGTTCTTAAGCACATCTGTGCTTAAGCAACGTGCTTAAGTACATTTGCGCTTAACCAACGTGCTTAAGTACATTTCTGCTTAACCAACGTGCTTAAGTACATTTCTGCTTAACCAACGTGCTTAAGCACATTTGTGCTTAACCAACGTGCTTAAGTACATGTGCCTTAACCTAAGGCTCCTTCGCGGTAATCCAGAGAGGGCGTGAGGTTCCTTAGCCGGCTGCGGCGTGTTCGAACTGGAATGACAGTAGAAGCCGCGCACTCACCATATAAGACAGCAGAGTAATCCTTGGCCCAGAGAATATTCCAAAGTAATCCAAAGTATCGAGACTTGCACGGGCTGAGCCCAACACTTGCGCGCGCACTTGCGGCACACTCGCACTTGCACTTCACTGACTTCACAATCACGCACTACACTTCACTGGGGTCGTCACTGTGTACAGCGGGCCGGCTGGCAGCCCCGGCAGTGACATGCAGGACACTTAGGGCACTCGTCGCAGGGAGCGCGCTGGCACAACACACACACACGACACGGGGCGAGACGCGACGAAACACGCGCACGTGCAGGCCGCCGGGGGACGCGAGGGCGCTCCGGTGTTGCCGGCGCTACGGTTGGCGCACAACTAACGCGCGATCGCGGACCGCGGCTCGCGGCCGCGGGGTGGGGGCGGGGGGCGGACGGCGGCGCGCCAGAACCGAAGACGCCCGAAGGCAGCCGAAGCCGGCCACCCGAAGCGGAGCGCGGGAACGGCGCCGCGTTCGAACGAGCGGGCCGCGTCGCTGCGCCTGCTGTGCCGCGACGTAACCGGTGACTAGCCTCGCGGCGGGGCCCAGACGATACGCATCGGCCCAGTAGTGGCTGCCCGCAGAGCACCTCAGGGTGCACTTAGCCGATCGCATCGCTGTAATTAAGCAGGTGTCAGCAGGTGTCTTTTTGTGCCGCACTGGCCCCTCGCCCACTCTCACTTTCGGTAGCCAGGACAACAGGCCTCAAAGAAACGGATTGCCCCCGCGGGTATTCGAACCCGGGGCCCCGAACTATCGGACACTTGTCAGCGGGCTGTAAATCACCAAGCGGTGGCTGCTGCAGATCGTGATAGCGCCGAAAATGCAGTGTCGGGAGAGGAAATTACACACAAGGCAGCTGCGGGGCCGCGGAAAAGTAAAACTCGCTTTCCTGCCGCCTGAAATGAAAAAGACCTTCATCAACATCTTCTGCAAGTTTCCTGTCCCCTGGATGAGTCACTCCGCGATGTTTCCTGTTTATCAGAGAAAGCCCTTCCTTTCCCAGGGCCAGACGGCCCGGCAAGGTCCAAATCACATGGACAAAAAAAAAAAAAAAAAATTGCTTTAATGCACTTTTATAATAAAACAGCGCTGCCCCAGTTTGCGACCTCTTATTCAAATACGGCTGCAGCTGACACCACGCGCCACATTGACAGCCTTCAATCGGAATCGGAATGCGACAAATTGGCGCGACAGCGCTGCCAACCACACAACACAGTTGCTCGCAGGCCGGCCAGCCTCGCTTCTTTGGACGGATTATATGGCCCTGATCCATTATGTTGGCAACACTGTCCAGTATAGCAGCTTCCTTTGGCGGCGTCTCGGTACCAGTGGCTAGAGTGGACCGGCTATTACCCGCAGAGTACACACTTTGAAACGTGGACAATATTTTGCAATTTTTTTTTGTGCACACCTGCGAGGGAAAGACAGCCTCCGCTCGGCTTGTTGGCCGATCTATCCTTCCTTGTTTATTCACTCCAGTTTAGCAATGAAATTCCGCTCCGCGCGAGCCGTCGCCAGTATATTCCTTTGAGCAGGCGGCGCTGGTCCGTCGGGCTAGCGTTTGAATCAGCTCATCCCGGCGCCATTTTTATGGCGTGCTGGGCTCGCTATCGCACCGATCGCAAGGCGGCGGTGTTTCGCACCGCCTTCGAACGCCACCGTAACGACCCGCGGAGTGCGACCATCACGTGCCTGTATTCCACTGCCGATTAATTAATTCTGTTCAAAACTTATTTTAAAAATCGAAATTCTGAGAAAAGTCGAAAAACGTATACTAAACTAGATCAAATTGCTCGAAAAGAAAAGTGCGGACCGTTTAAAAAAGCGAGAGTGAGTGGGGATTCGAACCCCAGCCCCGCTGACCTGGCACCATTTCGAAAGGACCCACCTCGCTTTAAACGTCGGTGGCTCTCGCCTGTGGTTTCCCACTTTTGTGATTTGATGGCGCCGCTAGTCGGTGTGTGAGCCAAGGTGTGAGCCGGTGGTTAGCTCGGCGAGTGTGTGAGTGTGCGTCGGTGTGAGTGTGTGCTGCAATCAGAGTGCGTATCAGACTGAGAGAGTGCACTGGGCGCGCACTTCGGGGGACTTTCACTTTAGAGAGGCAACGATACCGGAGCCCGCGTGATAGACTCCGAAGTCACACGCTGGACACTTCAAGGAGGGAGGGGGGAAAAGAGGGCCGTGAAAGAACGACGCCATTAAAGGAGAGCGAAATCCTTTTTGGCGAACCCAACATCGCTCGGCTCAAAACGGTTGAGATGAGTCGGCCAAAGACGCACTAATGCGATCGCAGGGAATGTGGAACATCTTCATTTTCGTCTCAGGATCCCAGTCTCTCTCTGTCTCCCTCTCTCTGCATCTGCGTGTCGTCTGTGTGCGTGTAAGTGTGTTCGCGAGATCGCGACTGTTTGTGCGTGGGTGACCGCACAAGGAAGCACCCAATAAATGCGATTGTGCGACTCCAGCGCCTTCTGGACGGCGCGTGCGCGTCGCGGCCCGCGGCGGATCAGGAAGGCGGTGACTGTTGATCCGTGGAACAGGCGCTGCCTCACGCCGCCGCGGTCCAATGCCGTGCCGTGATGCCCACTGAATGGTGCCCCACGCAGCGTCTCGCGCAGGTAAGGGTTAGCGTTTCCAGGAACGCGCCATATAATTAGGCAACTAGTCCGATTTAGTTTGCAGTTTGAGGGGTTGGCATTCCTGAATCGGGCTATCCCTAACGCCCTTGTATGCGTCTCTCTCTCTCTCTCTCTCTCTCTCTCTCTCTCTCTCTCTCTCTCTCTCTCTCTCTCTCTCTCTCTCTCTCTCTCTCTCACACACACACACACACGACGCAAGTTCTTTACGTTGCCGACAGAGAGACTACACACACTACTGCTTTACGCTACCGATGCCGCCGATACAATAAAATTTTACGGGGCTAGCCAGCCTTAATGGTGGAAAAGGCGCGCAGCGTCATCTGAAAAACTCGTCCGGTAACCGGCTCGGCTCGGCTGGGCTGGGCTGGGCTGGCGGTTGGAGTCCCTAGAAGCCCCAGCGACTAGCCCAAGGAAGACCGTCCCTGAATGACGTCACTCTATTGGGCACGCCCAGATCAATGGCGTGATGCCGCGGTCAAGTGAGCGGGCCGCCGGTTTCAGTTTCGGGAAATGGTAAAAATCAAATATTTCACCGTGCCAACTTTACAATTTTTATATTATTTTTTTTTTTTATTTTATTAAAAAAGCAAATTTAAAATTCATACAGTACAACGAAAAAAAAACAATAGAAATTTATTGTTGAAGAAAAAAATATTTGTTTTGTTTATTGTTTTCTCTTTTCCTGCCACGACGCTAACAGAATGCAGCGTTAATTTGAGACAGATGCCCGCCATTCCTCATACCGCGACAAGGCAGGCGAGGCGACGCGTCCATTCCATTCATTGCGCTCCGGAATGCCCCCTTCTTGTCCCCCTCGCCACGTAATTATCCTCATTTTCTGTTACGAAACTGCAAATAGATCGCCGGGGAAGTGCAAGTGCACGTAAGTGCATCCTGACGTAACACCGGCCGGAGTGGAGATTCAAAAAAGCTCTCATCTGCCGCGCAACGTTTTCATACCGATCGCCGGGTATCGGGAGCGGTGCGAGCTGTTACACGAGCTCATAGATATTCGATCCAAATGCGTACACGTGAAAGAAATCTTACGAAAGTTAAAACCGCAACAGTGTCTGACTCGTGCCTTGGATCTTGACCTTGTGGTTTACTTCTACCAAGATGGGTGACTCAGGGCGACGCGCTGAGCAGCGCCCTCTAGCGGCAATAACACGAAAACACTGCGAAATCAATAAATTGCCGCGTATCACCAATTAGTTTGCACTCCGTTTCCGAACGAACGTCGGCCAAAAGATACCGGCTTGATTGGGAACCACTTTGCCCGTGCTGATGACGGACGATAGTCATGCAACCCGAGAAATCGAGATGAGACGGGGGAAAAGGGGCCATAAAACATTCACGCGGAGAGGACATGCGAAAGGGTTTCCTCGAACTTGGCCAAAACCTCATCGGAAACAAAACCTTCTTCGAGTAACTTTTTTTCATCCGGCCGAGATGCGATACTGACATTAGTTTCGTCGGGACATAATGCAAACAACTCGCGAAGATCTCAGCAGCGTCTTCGTCGAAATTAGCCTAATCCTCGAGGCGTAAGGGCAACGCTTATTGTGCCTGCGTGGAACCCCGCCGCCCCGGAGCTCCTACACTCAGAAAGAAGCAAGCTGTTTGCGACGTTGCCTTGCTATTTTCTGTTTTAAATTCAAACTTGCAGGAAAATTAATTTAAAAAATCCAATTGGTTGTGGACATAAAATGTCCTGCAAAGAACGTTTTTCGAAGGGTTTTGTGTGCACTAACGGCATTCCAGATCTCAAAAAAAAAAAAATTAGAACCGTTCAAAAGGAAGTCATCTAAAAAACGTGAGCCCTTTTTTAAAAAAAATAAATAAATTGGTAGTTGCAGGTAGTTGCTGGCGTGGATCATGCAAATGCCCTTTCCCCCGTTCTTCGGTGGATGTATCGCGTTTCGGGCGGCAGCCTGGCGTCAACCGCAGAACGTAAAACGGTGTGCTTCGCTGTCGAGCTCGCTCGCAGCGCGACTCCCTGATGACACAATTACCACGCGAGGCTAAGTGACAGCCACTTGCTACGAAAATTGAAACAAGGACGTGTGTGAGATTGTGCCCGCGAGACAGTTTTTCGGGACACTATTTCTTCTTGTTGCTTCGAATAAAAATAAAAGGAAACAGAAACACACCAAGCACTCGCGCGGGAGCCTGAGCCATAGACATGACAGTCGTATTAGCCGGTCGGCTGAAGTGGCGAAGGATTAATAAAGTGAAGACTTTAAGCGTCCGGCACCAAAATAGGCCTCGAGCCAGATCACGCGCAGATAGGAGGATGCCCACAGGTGGCCCATTCTGCGTATGCCACGTCGCGCGACTCTGTGTGAGTGTCGCTGTGTGTGTGACTGGCCGGTCCCACGCCGATTCTCAGTCCCCAGATAACGCAGAATCACGTCCACGCAATATTGAGTCAGCTCCTTTATGCCCCGACACGCTAAATGGACCACTCGGCTTAGGAAGCGGTCGGCCATTCCAACGCCACGTTCCGAGAAGGGACGCAGTATGAGAAATTCAGACGCGACAGCCAACCGCTTCCTCTACGCATCCACTCCCGCGCCCAAGTCACCGCCGCCGGGCAATTTTTCATAGTCTCGGTGCCGACGCATTTCGGTCAGGAGCCACCTGGGCAGAACGGTGGAAACGGAGAAGGCTTGAGGAATTTTCGTGCATCTGTCAACATCACCGATAAGTTAGACGCAGCGCAAAATTCTCATCGTTCTCCTCTCGAGACTCGACTTCACATCTTCAGTGCCCTGTCGAGTCAGATTGCACTGGCACTATTTTTTTTTGTCTTCTAGCGTGATTCGGTCCTGCCGCTTCGATCCCGAGGGCAGAAACCGAGTCGGCGTTTGCACAGTTCGTAACGGAGCGCGGCACGCGAAGTGTCGCCTACAGGCAACACAACAACGACCACCCTTTTTTCGCCCGACTGCCCGGCAGACAACAGTCTGACGTAAACCCGCCACTGCGAAAATTTAAGACACTTTTTCTACTGCAAGTACTGGAAACTTCTCTTCAGTTGAACTTTTCAGGGGTTCAAACACGGTTATTAAAACGAATCGGAAATGATTTCAGTTGCCTTTAGCAGGAAATTCTTCTGCGGTGTTGGCAGTTGCTCCTCATAATGAAAATTCCCCATTGTTTCGCCTGAGGAATCCCCTCTTTCTTTTCCTAGGTTGGCATGTCGATGCTTTCCGTGCTCCAAGGACAGAGCAGCCAGCAAATTGGCGCAGCATTCCATATCCGGTACGAGGCTGCGTCCAGAGCGCCTCAGGCGCGGCGGCCCACGCGAGCAGCCTTACACGCCACGGCTACAACGGAGGCATTTGGGTGAAACGGCCAGGACGACGGAAACTTCCCGCGTGAAGGTGCGGAGGGCGCGTCAGCAAGTCACTACGCTCGAAAATGCGAGAGGGGACGACAGGGTGAATGGAAGACAAGTACAGCGTCACGAACGAACACAGACAGACAGACAGAGAGATAGACGCACACACACGATGAATGTGGCATTACTCTTTGATGATGTGCAGGTCCTTCAGAGTGAGCGACATTCGACCTGACCCCGTTCGAATCTAATTCCTGGTCGCCGGGACTCGGCCGGAGCACACCTCTAGTGCAGCTGCGGTGACATTTAAGAGCACTGCCGCACTTTCGCGAGCCGAGTCATTGTGCCACGCGAATTCTTTTGCAGACCCTGTGGCCAATTGCCCGGCGAAAAAAAGGAACACAAACGCCTCGCGAAAGCGACAGCTGATTGAAAGAACCGTTCAAATTACCCTGACAACAGGAGGTAAATGTGGCATTTTCAAGGCGAAACAAAGTGTACAAAACAGGAGTGTCCCCTTGGAGTCACTGTGCGCAACAAAACTGCTCATGTTCCGTTGACGGGACATTGAAGGTGGCCGCCCGGCGTGGCCATCACTGTTTATGCACTCGAACCGCCGTTTTCGGTGTCGCAGGACAGACGGCCACCTTATCACGTCCATCTGAGCGACGTATGCAGCGGCGCGGCCGTGAACAATGACCGCGACACGGCGGGCAGCCGAAGCGAAGCCGAAGCCAAGCCGAAGCCAAGCCGAAGCCAAGCCGAAGCCAAGCCGAAGCCAAGCCGAAGCGACATCTAGCGAGCGGCCGTAAAATAAAACACTGACCTTCAAACCCTCAGAGCTTTCGACTCGTTCCCGCCGCTTTCTCTCCCTTTTGCACTTTGCACTTTGCACCACGTGGACGTCACACCAGATAGGCACTTTTTCCGACTTTTCCCGCCCAAACGGGTTTTTTTCTATTTTGGCGCGCCACAAGGCGGTGCATTGGTATTGCCTGCACGGCGGAGAGCGGCGTTAGAGTGTCCGGCTGGATTTATTCGACGCCTTCGATTCTGTGTATGGAACGCGACGTCAGCGCCATCTATCTTTGAAAGGTGTTATTATACATGTGACACACTCAAACACGTGCGCACACTACAACAAACACACACACACACGCACACGCACAGTGACACAAAGACAGGCCGCGTCCCCGGCCTCTTTCTAGGAAATCACAGTCCCGCTCTGAATCGCATATACGGTGTCCGCTTTCGACATATGGCGATGCGCTGTACTGTATAGTGTAGTTGCATCTCGCCGTATGTGGCGAGCGGCGCTGTCAGGTGTGTGGTCAGGCGGCATTGACAACAATGGCTAAACAACAAAAACAAAAGTGCGTTCAACATTCCAACCAGCGGCAGCTTGCTGACAACATAAATCAAAACTCCAAACTTCTGTCTAAACATGGCCTAAAAAAAATCGCATGTCACCTCTGTCGGAGCATGACCTCAAAAAGTTGAATTAAAAAAATAACGGCTTCCCAGGGAAGACCTTATGTGCGCCTCGAACTCAGCGAATTTCAGCGATGCGATACGCTTCATGTAGGGCAAGCGGTGGTGCCCTTGGACGGCCCATCGCCCCCTTTTACATGCAAATCTCCGTGAAAACTCCTAATTCCTCGCGGGCAGGGAATCAAGGGCTGCTCAATTAGTCTCTCTCTCTGCCGCTCTGCCGGCCGATTCACAACGGCTCAATCCTCTCCTTCCTCCTCCTTTTTTTCTTCTTTTTTTGTGCTTTTTAATGTGAGCGTAATGGAAATCTCTGCGCGTTTAGTGCCTCGAGGATGCTAATTTCTCGTGTTTTAATTCTAACGACTGCGACGGATCGGCTGCTGGCGTGACGGGCCGGTCGCCCTTTTTTGGCACCGGCTTTTGTGTCGAACAAAATAAAAACCGCGCGCAGAAGAAAGAAAGAAAGGAAAAAAAAGGAAGAATGCACATATTTCGCAACGAAAAATCCTGAAAAAAAGGTGGATAGTAAATTCGGCGAAATTCGCTGCAGATGACGAGCATTATGGTCTGAGCAAAGCGGGTGGGAGAAACGAGGGCACTTTCATAAAGTCGCTTCCGCCCGCCCTCTGCTTGCCCCTTCCTCCACGCATCGACCAGCTGATGCGATAGCCTTACCGGGTTCAGCACTGCCCTGCACGTCCGCGGCCAAAGGTGGTGGCTGCATGCGGGGGCGCGGCGGGGCGGGGTGGGGCGGGGCGGGGCGGGGCGGGGCGGGGCGGTGTTGCAGGGCAGCAAACACGCGGAACTGGCACGGGCACACTTCGTGGTCAACGTTGTGTCCGAGTTATGGACTCGGCAACTCATTACCAGCCAAGACAAAATGAAAAAAAAAAAGCGAAGAAGAAGAAGAAGAAGAAGAAGAAGAAGAAGAAGAAGAAGAAGAAGAAGAAGAAGAAGAAGAAGAAGAAGAAGAAGAAGAAGAAGAAGAAGAGAGCAGAGGAGGAGAGGCACCGCGCTGTCTGCACGCCCCCGCCCCGTTTACGGCAGTGACACAGCGCGAGACGGAGAGCAAATAATGCGGATTTGGCGGCGGTGAGTGGGAGGGGCAGGGAGGGAGGCAAAAAGAAAGGGAAAGACTCGGTGCGGATATGAGATTCAATGGCATTGTCGCTGCGCCGCAAGGCACCACCGGGGCTCCATGCGATTAGACAACCTGGGCGACACCGCTGCCCCATTACAATACAACCATTTTAACTATTTATTTTCTGTTGTTAAATATTTTTAATTGTTAAATTTTATGAATAAAAGTTGTTTTCAAAACAAAACAAAAAAAAAAGTGGACCCAGGGGTGGTTTTGTTGGCATAAATGTCCGCATGGTGATGTTTTTTTTTTCTGCCGGCGGTGTGGAGTTTCCCGCGCGAGTCCTGAAAGCGAAGCGGCTGGGGGCCCTGCATGGCCCTGGCGGTGTTTGACGCGCAGCTCGCCTTTGTTGGCCTTCTAATGGAGGCCGAAATCGAGCAGCAAACGAAACATCGTGCCGCACCCCGCGCCGCTGCGGCTCAGACGTGCTCCCCGCCAGGCTGCCGCCGCCGCGCGCCGCGCCGCGGCAACATTCTGCCCCGAACACACGTACTGCACAACCATTGTGAGTGAAAACCAAAACGAGAACTGCCGAACTCATCGACCTGAACGGCATTTAACGGCCCTTGTCCAGTCCATCAGCATCCACGAGCCCCAAGGTGCCCCAAGGTGCCCCCCCCCCCCCCGCGCAGGCTCCGCACGCCAAGCACCTATGATGGCTAGCAGTAGTCCGGTGGGACCGGTTCCAAGCTTGGCAACACTCCCACACTGTATTATCACTTAGAAAAGTCCGACCGTCCGTCCGGTTGGTCGTGGCGTCCGGCCGGCCGTCTGGCTGTCGAGGCCCGCCCCGCCTTGCGAACCGTAGGTGTGTTCCCGCTGTCCTACACCGTGTGAACAGGCCAGTAAACCCGTCCCACTGTGACATTCGGCCAATTGGCTGCCAGACGTGACACGGGCGATAAATATGCGGAAGAACAGCTTTAATCATATTCAATCCTCTGCGCCGCGCGGGCGGGGTGCCGACCTCTTGTGACGTCACATCAGGATGCACTCCGGCCGTCCACTCAGCGAATGTGTAACACAACAATGGCCGCTAAATTCGGATTCCCATCCGCCTGGCGTGGGAAAACAGCGGAAAACATAGGTTTCGGGAGTGAGCACCTTGTTTCGTATTCAGATTCGGGTTCACTAACTAGTAGGCATAAACGTCCACCCACAAGTGACCCAACTGCAAGCCGCTGAAAAAGAAGGTTGAACGCTGCACGCTCCCTGGGGGGATCTCGGTGAACCTTTTTTTGTTGCGGCGATTGTCGAAGCTTATACGGAGGCCTTAAAGCGACAAGGCCAATGCGGGAAGGCCAAAAGCTTGTTTATTGCGCTGGCCCTGGCCCCCGCACGTTGTGCCGAACACGTAGCCGCGGCGCAGTGGGACGCCCTACGAGTGCGAGAGAGACAGGCAGGCGCCGCGCGGAAGTAGCCAGCAGCACCCGCGCCGCTAACGACGCCGCAGATCCGATCTCTCTCATCCGGGGCGTCGACGCCCTATCGACGCCGGCCGGCTAGTTATTGAAACGGCACGCTTCGGCCGCCGCTGCTGAACACCGATTCTCGCCGAGTTTCGGAGGGCCGACACGGCGCACAGAGGGCCAGAAGACGCGTTTTGAGCTCCAGAGTCGCTAAATGGGACTCGAATCGAACGCGTGACCCCACCAATGGATTGCTCTCCGAGCGAGGAATCCAGTGGTGGGGTCACACGTTCGATTCGAGTCCCATTTAGCGACTCTGGGGCTCAAAACGCGTCTGAGATTTTGACCGCCTCAACGGACTTCTGACCCACTGTGCGACATGTCTTCTCTCTCTCCCTCTTTCTCACCTACTTCACCTTCACCAGACAGCCGCTGACATCACGCGACGTGCCCTGCCCCGGGCCAGCTCGTCGCAACAATGGCAGCAGCCTCGTGATTGGTCGGCGTGGACCAGGTGTGACCAATCGGAAGCTTTGTTGCTGCTAACGATGGACTGCGTCCGCGCGGTCCGTTTTTCGGACGCGGTGAAAGTGAAACTTGTAATTTCGTCGATGGAGCTCGACCACTCGGACCCGTAATCCAGCGACCGGAGCTAGAAAAAGTATCGTCAAACTACGTCAACCCCCCCCCCCCCCCCCAAAAAAAAAAAAAAAAAAAAAAACTGCGAAAAGGACAACAGGAGGGACGTGAAAATAATTGAGTACCTCATAAAACGGTTTTTGATTCGTTGGGTTTACAACTTCGAGGATTGAGGATTGAACAGTGCTGTACGTGACTGCTTCACCTGTGAGTTTATTCTGTAGCAAGTCAGCGAAAAGTCAAACCGATTGTTAAAAGGCGCATAGGGATCCCTCCGCCAAAGCGGGAAGTCAAAGTTGGGTGCGAAAGTGGTGTGGCAGTCGATGCAGAGGCTCGTTGATGGACCCATCGTCTCGAAAGTGAGTCTGGCCCCGCGGGCCAGACGACCGGCTACGCCCGGCTAGCAGGAAGGTCATGACTCCAGCAACAGCGCCGGAAGCAGGTTTTCACACTCACACTACCACCACCGTAATTAATGTGTGAATTTAATTATTTTCCCTTTTTCGCTGCCGCTGGTCCAACGATAAGCCACACACTCCCAGAAATAAAATTATTATTATTATTATTATTATAATTATTATTATTATTATTATTATTATTATTATTATTATTATTATTATTATAATTATAATTATTACTATTATTATTATTATTATTATTATTATTATTATTATTATTATTATTATTATTATTATTATTATTATTATTATTATTATTATTAACATCATCAACAACAACAACAACAACAACAACAACAACAAAAACAACGACGACGACGACGACGAAGACTTCGACTCGTTCCTTCTACTGCACCGACAGGAACAATGCCGCGTAAAATAGCAGCAAGCCTGATTGTGTCGATTTGAATTTCCGCAGGCGTTTTGTTCGGGACTGTACGCGGGACAACAACAGTCGAGGAAATCGAATGCGCACCGCACGCGGTGCGTTTTATAGCTAATCGCGTTGCCCTCAACAGTGAGTGTTTAAGGACTGTGTGTGTGTGCGCGTGTGAGCGCGCGCGCTTTTTGCTCTGCGTTGCCGTTCGCGTTGTTTTATTTGGGAGTCGAAGGACTCTTTCTCGGAATCGGAAAGAACGAAACACAAACCGAAACGGGGGTATCGGCTGCTGCACATGGGAATCGAGCAAAAAGCGAAGAAGAATGGAGACGAAAGAGGAGAGAACGAAGATAAAGAGATAAAGAGGTGAGGATGAAGAGATGGAAGGTGAAAAATAAGGAAAGAAGAAGAAGAGGAACAAGTCTGTGATTAATGAATGGTGCGTTGGGCTGTCTTGGCCTAGCCTCGCCTCAGGCTGCGCCACCACGCCCATGTCACACTGCACCACAAGGACGCCCCGCCTCAACCAGTCCTTGCGCTGTCCTCCAGGACCCCCGCTGGAGAAGTTCAAGGAGTATTCCTCCGTCCGATTCGCACCGGTCGGTACTCCATCTCCGTCCTGCCTGTTCCAGCCTGTTCTGCTCGCTGCGGACTGCTCCAAGCTCAAGTTGAGCAAATCCAAGGCCAGCCTCTAATGACTTCTAATCGCACAATTGATACTGGCTCTGGCCGGGCTCCAGAGCTGTGAGTTAATTAACGAATCGAACTGGAGCGAAGAGCCTCATAGACGGCCTAACGAAGTGGACGGGCAGGACAGATTGCTAGAACAGCGACCGGAAGGGTGCCAGACAGACAGACAGACAGACAGACGGCCACGCAATGAAAAGACTTTCGGCAGCCACAGAGGTAATGCTGGCGGTTTTCACTCCAACAGGTTCAGACTCCGCAAGTAGCCTCCAACCCCTGGGGCCCCGCGGCAGCGGTTGACAAATCAACGCAAAAACAAGCCAGCCTGACAAATGGAGACAAACACTCCGGCAGTAAAAGAGCTCCTCTCTTTTAGCTTCATCGACGAAACGTAACGATGCCCCGACCGCGCTGGACCCCCCGCTAGCCGGCGTCGTGTGCGGGGCTCGGGCGATAGCGCGGGGCGTTTTAAATGCACGGATAAAGGCACTCCGCGCCGCCATCTTGGACTGCTCGGAGCGCCAGGCTGCTGATTGGGACGGAGGCCTGATGAGGCAGCCGAGCGGACAGTTTTTGGCCAAGTCGAGGAGGAGGAGGCTCGGCGGCGTTTGGATAGTTCCGCCGTCTTTACCAAGTAGTTCGTGGAAAATCCCCGCGGAAACAATTCTGCGATCGGCGGCATGCGCTGGGGCTAAACGGACTGGAATCCCTTCCGAGGAACACGACGTCCCTCTCGCACTCGCGGGGCGTGCCTGTGGCGTGCGAGAGAGGCAGCAGCCTGCAGCAGGCACGTGGGGAATCTGTTGCAAGGCGCATTAGCATACGGGATTGGCCTCGGCGCCAACATATTGTTGTCACATTGCGGTTCGGAAAGAAGCGCCATTGCAGTTCACTGGCCGCCGGGCACAACGGCGTATCTGCTTTGCGAGTCCTGTCCGACATACAACAGAAGCGGCAAGTTCAGATACGGCTTGGAGCGTTGCGCTTGCCTCATACGGCATCGAATGATGAGCGTTGTCAAGGCGTGAGCGGGGGCGTGGCGGGGCGGAGCGGAGATGCACCTGTGTTCCGACACTCTTGCTTCCTGCAACGCAAGTCCACTGCAGACGACAACTAAGATAAATGTGTTCGATTGCGATGTTTTTGAGTAGAAGCTCTGCACCGAATCCATGCCGGCTACCGAGAGGTAATGCCTGTCCGTGCGTCTGCCCTTCGCGCACGCGCGTCCAGGCTGCTCGGCTCGCCTTGGCCTGGTCTGCTCCGAGCCACAGAGTCCTAGGATCGGCAGCCCTTTCCAACCAGGAGGCCTTGCGAGGTTGCTCGCACTGGAAGTAAAGCTGGCAACCCGACAAACGGTTCTGTTTGCCTGCAGCCCAGGGTCAGGCTGCCAGTAGTAAGGATCCGCCATAGTCACAGCAGTAGTAAGGATCCCTCATAGTTACGGTTACCCCATAGTCACAGCAATAGTGAGGTACCCCCAGTCGCGTAGTAAGTCGCAGACAGCCATCTTGATTGCTCATCAACTGGCCAGCGGTCTCGCCAGCACCGCTCTGCGCCCGACTGTACACTCTTGACTGACTTCAAAGTTGAACCCATTGTTCGGTTGGCTGGTCCAGGCTGGGCATGGTCCTGCAGGTGAGCCATAAAGTGAGGTTAACGAAGGCCCGCCCCAGTTTCGACTTCATTTCCCCCGCTGGGCAGTAAAAAGGTCCCCGAGTCGTTCATTCCGACCGACGCGACGAGTTTCGGAGCCGCAAGATCCATTTCGCCGGCGTTTCCCCGGAGGCAGCGAGCGCGGGGCTTCCACAGGGAGTCGTCCAGGGAGCGTTGTCGTCCACCGGACGGCCGGCCCCCCCGGACCGCCCATTGACATAATACCGGCGTCATTAGGCGCTGGCCCTTTTTCTTGATGCTCGCTGCAACAGCAGCATAATGACAATAAAACAGCAGTAATTAAGCCGGCCCTACATCGGGGCAGTCACACCTGAGTCGCAATCGAGTTACCTATTTTAACGACCAACTCGTACGTACTGAGGCTACCAGGCTAGCAGACGACGCGAGCAGACGACGCGAGCAGACGACGCGAGCAGACGACGCGAGCAGACGAAGCGGCCACCGTTCAGCGACGCGCGGCGACTGCAGGATGGGGCCGCGGTTATCACATTCCTCCTTATCGCTCGTCTGGATCTTCATCGCGTCCCATCCAGACTGCCGATTGGGACACGGCCATCCCCCTCCCCCGACTTCGTCATTTTTCGTGTCGCGTTGCCGGTCCCGGTGGAGGCAGCCATCGAGCCGTCGCCAACACCAGACCATCGGTGGGCGAAAAATTCAGAGGTCAAAACAACGAACGGCTCGAGATTGGTAACAAAACAAAAGAAAAGAGTTTATGGGTTGACGACGCTGGCAGCAATTTTTTGCAAAGGGTCGAGGAAGGAGTAGAACCACATTGCACCGGCGATGCCATCAGAGAAAGTCGAGGCGGCATTAATGTGTGTGATGCAGGCGGCATCCGTCTCTGTCGCACTCGAGCTGGAAGAAACAGAGTCCCCGCCGCATGCACCGCAAATTTCAAAACGGCCGCCTTTTTTGTTCTGATTGCGGAAAAACGGAGAGAGAAAACGGAAAGGAGTGAGAAGACGTGCGCCTTTCGGCCGGCTGTCCCAACAGTGGTGGGGGGGCTGGCACCGCGCCGGTGCCGCACCCAGTCAGGACAGTGGGCTAGAACGGCCTCTCTCTCGCACTCATGGTACTCCCCCGGCCGCGAGACAGAGAGAGGCGCTGTCCGGGAGCAGCCGACAGGGCACACTGCCGAGTCATTTAGTCGCGCTATCTCGGAGAAAGGGTAGACGCCGTTCGCAGTGCATGCCGGGAAGCCAACCCGTTCGGCTATCAACAATGTCCCGCGTGTCATTCCCAACCTTTTCAAACTTTTTGTTCGAATGTTGAATCCCAGAGTTCTTTGACGACGATATCAGGTTCTATTCGTGTGACAGTGGAGACGAGTCGGTCTGTCCGCCTGTCCTGTCGTCCGTCCGCTCGTCTGCCCTCTGTGTGCGTCTGTTTCTTTCGCAAACAAGCCGGGCGGCATTAGCTGAAACCCGGCTCCGGCAGCGACTCTAGCGGCCAGGCCACAGTGGGCCAGAAGACCGCCAGAGGCGGCCAAAACTCCAGACGCGTTATGAGCTCCAGAGTCGCTAAATGGGACCCGAATCGAACGTGTGACCCCACCAATGGATTGCTCTCCAAATGAGGAATCCATTGGTGCGGTCACTCGTTCGATTCGAGTCACATTCAGCGACACTGGAGCTCAAAACGCGTCTAGAGTTCGGGCCACCTGCGCCGGTCTTCTGGCCCACTGTGCAGCGGCCCGGCTCCAGCGGCTCGAACCTGATGACTGGAAGGCGCCGCAAAGGATCGCCGCTGGAATGTGCTGCACTTAGGCCGCGTGACGCAACGGCCCCACCTGCAGCCGGTGGCGTAGCGGGCTAGCGCGGCGGCGAGGCCTAGCCAGGGGCGTAGCCACGGGCAGAGCCCACCACGCGGCAACGGTCGCCGCGCCGCCGTAAAACACGCGCACTTCTAGTAAAATTACTCATCATTAGTGTGGTGCAGTTTGCAGTTAGAAAACACCGGGAAAGAAGGTGCCACAAAACGGACCGAGACTGTTAGTGACAGTCAATTTGTCAAAAAAAGACTAAACTTGACCTACGCGACCCCAAACCAAAAAAAAATGTTTATTTTGTACCTATTGAGTGAATACAGTAGCTTTATTGAAGAAGGAAGAGAGAGAAAAAAAAACAAAAAAAAACAAAACAGCGGGTGTTGAACCCTAGAATTCTGGGGCACACCTTGGGGCGCCGTGAAGCCGCGCCGCTGACACGGGGTCACATCGTCGCGCCGCGGTCCGGATTTGGACAGTGTCGTCTACGGGGCCGCGGAGGGCCCCCCCCCCCCTCCCACCGCGTCCCACCGCGCCGCGCGAAAGGGGGAAAGCGGTGAAGATGACCGGCTGAATTTGGAATGAGGCTGGCGGGGCGGCGGGGCCTCGGCCGCGCCAGTGACGAACCCATTAGCACAAAGGTCAGAGTGTGGCAGTGCCGCAAAGGGTGGGAACACACTTTTCCTGGAGTATGAGGACCTAGCGAACAGAGAGAGAGACACACAGACAGACAGACAGTAAGACAAATCATCTGTCCTAGGAAAGCCGGATGTTTCAGCTCTGGGTATTTAAAATTCGGAATGATTTTTGTCGTGTTGTTTGGATGACTGCACGCATTATGAATGAATGGGCCTGACTCATTGGCACAATATTTGATTTCCGAAGCACAAAGCGGAGGTAATGAATCGCGAAATGTTGATTTACCGAGTCAGCCTCGAGTTACAACATCGCGACCCGCTGGGCAGGTGCGTGCGAGCGAGCGGGAGAGAGAGAGAGGGAGAGAGAGAGAGAGAGAGAGAGAGAGAGAGAGAGAGAGAGAGAGAGAGAGAGAGAGAGAGAGAGAGAGAGAGAGAGAGAGAGAGAGAGAGAGAGAGAGAGAGAGAGAGAGAGAGAGAGAGAGAGAAATGCGTTTGTAACATATGGGCTAGGCAGGTGTTCGCCTGGATGAATGACGGAGGAAGACAATGAGTGCGAGAGAGACGGAGGCACGACTGCAGTTCGCGCACAGGTTATTGACAACACACCAAAAAAAAATCAACAAAAGAAATGGCGTGCAGCGCCCGTGGGCCGACAGCCAGATACTATTTTGGATTTAGTATTTCGGGCCTTAGAGGTTTCCCACGAAAAATAAGCACCTGGCTGTTTATTGCTTCATCAGCTGGTGAGTGGGAAGGGGTTGGGGGGGGGGGAGGAAGGGGGCATAGCGCGGCACACGCAAGGCAAGGCAGATAGATGACCCTGCCGACCAGACCTTTCAAAATCGGTTCATTTTCGCGTTCCGTCCCACTTGCAATCAGCGCCTGGCTATCTGCCCCACTCGCACGGCCGCCCCGCACGCAGCCCCGCGGCGCCAAAACTTCGGGGGAATATTAATAGCCCGGTCCGTGTTTGCGCGTGAGGCGTTAATACGGTTGCAAGTCGTCCGTCTCTCTCGCACCCGCTGGCGAGGCCGCCCATAGGCTCGCCTGCCTTTTTATTAATCTCGCCGCCGATGGTGGACAAGGAGCGGCAACTCCACTCGAAGGGCGGACACAACATTGTGTAAGTTGCCCATTTTTCTGTCTGTGTGTTGTTGTTGTGGTCAGAGTTTTTTCGCGGTGGTGGGAAAGTAATCTAAAAACCTGTGCCGGGTACACTTATGTTCTCTCTCCAGCCGTTCCGCACGCTGCGGATCGGAAACAGATGCACAGTGGGTCAGGAGGCATCACAGTGGGCCAGACCGTTACATCAACACTTTGTTGCTGGCCTATCAGTTATTAGGTACACAGCCCTTTAATTAGGCCCCGATAGTTGCATTTGCATAGAATGTCCGCTGGTTCCGCCCCCGCTCGCGGGGACCTCCGGGACCTCACGCGAGTGGGACAGGGAGATTGCTCCGGGCGCGCATGTGCGGCTTCACTTGCACACGAACACGCTCTGTCTCGCTCGCACGCGCCATCAAGATGCCGAGAACAATGTCCCGCTCGCTCAGTGTGGCAAACACGAAATTCGAGGTCAGTATTCGAACCCAGCCCCAGCGCAGCGCGGCGCAGTCACGATTTGGGTCAGCTGCTTGATATTGTCGCAAATTGTCCTAGCGTTACACGTGTCAATTGCACTTATTAGCGCCGGCCGTTTAAGCGGCGCACTGTCAAAAGAGTTGCTGGCACACTGCAATCTTTAATGCAGTTCCACTTCTATCTCTGATTTAAAACAATTTTTTTTTTTTTTTTTCCAGCAGCTGCCGATATCCATATCTTATGCAGTTGTATACCGCTTTATTTCAAGTACCGATCGGCCGCCATAACTCATTCATAATGTTGCAACGAGGTCAGGAATCCCGCATGGTCCTGCTCCTGTCCCATTGGCCGAGCCTCCGACCGAGCGCGTGGCGGTAAATTTTGAAAAGGACGTGCCGCACATCCAAAGACTCGGAAAGGGAGCCTGTTATGAAATGAGCGCGCCATCGCGATGGACGCCTTCTCGAAGCCGCTCGGAACGGTGACGATATTGCGCACATCAGATAGGGCGAGAGATAGGGCAGCGAAACAAAACAACGACGAAAAAAAAATCAGAGAGATAAACACAACGAAAAAGAAAATATGATCAGTGTTCTAAGTGTGACGCAGCTCGTTCGTTTCGCCCCTGCGTCGAAGTCTCCGCGAGAACTGTGTCATCCAACTCGGGCTTTATGACATTGTAGATTCAGAGAGGGGGAGGGGATTTTTTACAGAACGGTTCATTCAGATATATGTGACTGCCCCGGTCCTTTTTGGGCAGACTGTCCACCTCCTGGCCACGCGTTTTGAGGAGGTGTGCAGATTCTGCTGCACTCCTCTCCAGTCCCTCTCCCGCCTCCCTCTCTCTCTCTCTCTCTCTCTCTCTCTCTCTCTCTCTCTCCGACAATGGCCAGAGGGCGCGGCGAGCGGAGGTGTTTACTACCACGTGCAACACACGTGGGTGGTCCAGAGAGATAGAGCGGGCGGAGGGCATAGAACTGGACGCTGCTGCTGTGACAGTGTCGTGACACCTATGACGCTGCATATGGGATTCGTGACCTGCATAACCCAGTTGTTGTTGTTGTTGTTGTTGTTGTTGTTGTTGTTGTTGTTGTTTGCTGCTCGTGGTCATACGCATTAACTTTCTTTCCGCTTTTGCGTCCTGGAGACGTGACGCAAATTCACTGGGGCATCGCGCCCACCAGCTTGCGCGGCCACGCACACGCACGCACACACACACAAGGCGGAAAATATGGTTAATATTTGGGTCGCGTTCGTCGAGTTGTTGTTGTTGCCACAGACACGGTCCCGGCCGGAGATGGCCAGCAACAACAAAAGCAACATGACGCAAGACAGATAATTGCAGAGGAATGCGCGCTGCAGTGGGGGTGGCAGCGTGGCGACTCGGAAAGAACGGCGTATTGGAAAGAATTTTTAAAACAGGAAACTTTTATTTTGTCGCGTCATTTTTTTTATCGGTGTGGATGGCTGAAGCCGCTGCTCCCGTGACCCCAGTGTCCCACTGTAGTATCCCCGGTGGCTCCCGCTAGAGCGAGGACAGCACCTGTGTCGCCAGTCGGGTGGGCGGACGGACGGACAGGCCAGGCAGACAGACAGACAGCACTTGCCTCGCTGCAATCCCAGGGCTCCAAGACGGCCACATTGTTCGCAGTACAGCGCACCTTACAGAGACGATGCCCACCAAGTTCAGCGACGGGAAGTGAAAAAAAAATAATAATTTTAAAAAAATAAGGGGAGCGCCTTGGTTGACCCCGGTATTCGAACCCGGGACAGCCGCGCGTCAAATGGAATTCCTGTCGGCGTGCTGACACATGTCCAGCGTTAGAGCGCGCAGGCCGGCAGAAAAACGCGACGCTGCGCACGTGCACTCTGACAACTTGAAAAAAAAAAAAAAGACATTGTTGCTACTGTTTTTACAGACGGAGAGTGTCGTCCCTCTCGTACCTGCAGGCAAGGCCCCTCGAGTGTGAGAGAGAGAGAGAGAGAGAGAGAGAGAGAGAGAGAGAGAGAGAGAGAGAGAGAGAGAGAGAGAGAGCGGCATCCGTCTGCTGTCGGCCTGTGTCCGCCGCCCGCTCTATATGACGGTCTGTGGGAACCCGCAGTGGTGAACCTCCAGCGCCGCTCTAGGAAAGTTGTCAGATTGTCGCATCCGCAGGATGGTCGCACAGTGGGTCAGAAGACCGTTGAGGCGGCCAAAATTCTAGACGCGTTTAGCGCCTCAACAACGGTCTTCTGACCCACTGTGGGTCGCCGCGGACTGTCGGATGAGCCGAGCAGAGCGTTGTGGGGGCGGCCTTGCGAGGCGCACAGTGGAACAGATGTGTGGACGACTGCAGCCAAGGCCCTGTTCAATTAGGGCGGGTCAGGGCCCAGGCTCCCTGTTAGGCGCCGTGCCGCCCAGCCAGCAGCCAGTCCGCTGCGATCCACGCCTAGACAATAATTAGTTAATGAGTTTCGCTCCCGTTGAGAGGGGCCTCCTATCGCGACTGATATTTCATAAGCGGCTACCGCGGCACGTTTCTATCTCGCTCCCTCTCTCTCTCTCTCTCTCTCTCTCTCTCTCTCTCTCTCTCTCTCTCTCTCTCTCTCTCTCTCTCTCTCTCTCTCTCTCTCTCTCTCTCTCTCTCTCTCTCCGTAGGGCAGGCCGCGTCCGCGGGGGGTGCGACAGAGAGCGCTGCTCGGGGGTCACGAATCCATTAGCCTGCCAAATGTGGCATCCGTGAGTGTGTCCAGTTCGTGACAGGGCTCAAGGGAAAGGAATGGCCGGCCGGGGGTCTTCGGCAATACCGCCAAGGCGACAAAATTGAAAATAAATCGACTACATATATATATATATATATATATATTTATATATATATATATATATATATATATATATATATATATATATATATATATATATATATATATATATATATATATATATATATATATATATATATATATATATATATATATATATATATATATGGGTCTACAACGTTTGTTCTACCAATATTTTGTTCTACCTCATTATTTTATTATATTTTATTATTTTAAATTAATAAAATATGATAAAAAAATTATAAAATACTGCCATTTTTTAAATATTATTTTTATTGATTTTTTTAAATTTGTGTTCTACCAATATTTTGTTCTACCTGAAAATGTACATTTATATGAATATATTATGGAAATGTTCCCCAACAAATTTCTGTGAAATATTTCATATAAATGGGAACTAACTGAGAAAGAAGGAATTATCAAGAACGAAGACCCGGTGCAAACAGATTCCCGCGGAGGAGATTCGGCAGTAAGGCAGCATGTCTCTTGGAAGGAGGATGCCTGCTGCCACTCCGCGGGCGCGGCGTGGCAAGGGCAGTAGCGTTGTTGAAGTCGCGAAGCTTGACGTCCATGCAGCCCAACGTGCCAGGGCGAACGTGCTGAACTTCCCTCGCGTTCTTAGCGACGACGCCACCGGCATGTTCGTTGTGAAGGTGAGTGGGTCCGGCGGGGTGCCACCACCACTCCTAGCCTTCCCGTCGAAGAGGGTGTCGTTCGCGACAAGGCCCTGCCGGTTGCACGACCCCTTTGAGCCATCGTGGTGGCCAGCCATTGTGCAGAGCAGCGCGTACAACCGAAAGTGCGTGGGTATGCGTCGACGCGCTGTAGTACGCGAGCGAGTGCCACAGCGCATCAGCAGAATGCAAGAGAGAATGCAAGACTGATCGTGCTGCCGCAGCAAGGCTGAGGACCCATGCCGTGCCGTCGTGGCCTGCGTAAGGTGCACGATACCGCCGCGGCCGCGGAAGTGGAAGTGACGTCGCAGAATATGGTTGTAATGTGTTAGCAAAGTTGGGACGGGGTTGTGCTATAAAATATATAACATGTAACATGTATAATTTTATATATATATATATATATATATATATATATATATATATATATATATATAGGTAGAACAAAATAATGGTAGAACATACTTCACAAGAAAATGAATAAAAATATTGATATTGGTCGAACAAAATACTGGTAGAACAAACGGTCTGCCCCCATATATATATATATAAATCCTTAAATATCCTTAAATAAATAAACCGTTTTAAAACCGTTTTATTTTTAGAGTCGTCTTGCAGCGGCGCCACTTGGCCGCTGGGCGGCTGACCATCGGCGCACTTTTGGCTCCCGGCAAACTACTTTACAAGCAAGCCAACCGATTTGCCATGCTACACACTGCGCGCAAAGAAAATAAACACGGTATTTAATCCCCGACACGTCGAGCTGCGCGTCACGTTCACCGTTCCAAATGATTTTTCGTAACGCTTGTCGAATTAGCAAGAAGGGACCAGCAACATTACCCTGATCCCAAACTAGCGGTTGGAAAAATCGAAATTGGTCGCGGGACAGTTTCCTCTTTCAACACGCCCGCCATTACACGGTTACGGGATGATGGTGGAATTAGGCGAGCTGTTCGATCCACGCTACGCGGCCGGACCAGGCAGCCGGCCCGCCGCCCGTAACAGAGATGAGCACTTACTTAATACGATCGTCCAATCAGAGTGACCAAAGACCCAGCTCCGTTTACTTCTTTGCTCGGTGGCCGCGGCCTACTCGCTCTGTCTCTCTCGCACCTGTGCGGAGCGCGAGGCCGTGAGGGAGACGGCGCGATGAAAGCGCTGTTGTGCTGCACCACGCTCCGAGCCAGTTTCATCTGTCAGCTTCAACTCATGCTTGTGCAAGTCTCGGTGCGTCCTGCGGTAGCGAGCGGCCGAGCGGCCGAGGCGAGTCTTCGTGCTGGGCGGCCGCGCTCCGAGTCACTGATAATCCATCATGGCGATAAAAATTGTTGCATAAACTTGTTGTGACAAAACACGGCGTGACACAAGACTCATGACAAATCACGCTCCGAAATGTGTTCAATCGGAGGTCCCTCTTCCTGCACCGACTCGGCGAAAACCAAGTGCACCGCAGAAAACATCTCATTTGCAAACCCTGCGCGTCCCGGCTCAGGCACAGTGGGTCAGAAGACCGTTGAGGCGGCCAAAATTCCAGACGCGTTTTGAGCTCCAGAGTCGCTAAATGGGACTCGAATCGAACGTGTGTCCCCACCGATGGTTTCCTCGTTTGACGAGCAATCCATTGGTGGGGTCACACGTTCGATTCGAGTCCCATTTAGCGACTCTGGAGCTCAGAACGCGTCTAGAATTTTGGCCGCCTCAAACGGTTTTCTGACCCACTGTGCGCTGTTTGTTTGTTCGATTGCCAACTTTGACATCTTTCACAACGGATGGCACGCACAGGTTGGCCAACCTGACGGGGACACCGGCCGGGTGAGCGCAGCGAGGCTCGCGACGTAAATCCAAAGATAAAGAGCAACTTTGTTGTGGAGGAAAATAAAATAAGAGCTAGCCGCCAGATAAAGGACAACATAAAAGAGAGTGCCAAAAGGGATTAGACGGGGAGCGAGGATGCGCTGCACGGCCACAATCAAAAGGGCATAAAAAAGGGAAAAAAGCGTCGAAAAATAGAGTTGAGAAAAAGTTGTTTTTTATTCATACATAAAATTATATGAGTTCTATTTGAACAGGCATACTACTGTGCGCCTACTACGACGACAGATCGCTGGTTGTCATGTTGATGCCTCGTGGAAAACATTGATGTGCACGCGGATTTGAACCCGTGACCTTCGGCACGCCGCGTCAGCACGCTACCTACCACGCTACCGAACCGCACAGTAAATCGTCCGCACGGCGACCCCGGGGTCGGTCGAGCAGTCGGCCCGTGCTTTGAATTGGTGTGTCTGGCTCGTCTCAATCCGGCCCGGCCGGCGGCCACCGGGGCTCTTCGCAGGACAGGGTCAACCCGGCGGCGGGTCTTGGATCATCAGTTCGCAGGCCGGTTGCAGCCCGGCCGACACGCCCCAGTGAAAGTATTTTCAAATTCCGGGAGCGGGCCTCTTCATTGCCCGACGTAACACCTACAGCACGCCACACACGCATAATCAATCGCAAAAAAAAATAAATTAAAATTTGAAACATGATTTTTTTTTTTTTTTATTATTATTTTTTTGTGGAGCGTCGTTGACCCCAGCGGGTCCTCATACATATTATTGCCGGCGGCGCGGCCGAGGCTGCACCATGTTAAAATTCGCCCTGTCCATAATGTCCTCCGTGGATTTACTAGGCGTCCGGCGACCCCCGGGGCGAGAGGGGAGCGCTGGGTGGTCCGCGGCCGCGGGGGATGCAGGCCGTCCTAGACCGGCACGAGGAGCAGCCAGCGACGAGGGGGGAGGGGGGGGGATCACCAAGGTCCAAAGTGTACAATAATTTTTTTAATTTTTTTATTTTTTTAATTTTTTTATTTAGTTGATTTTTTTACCTCTTTTAAATACATTTGCCTAACTTACAGGTTTTTTTTGAAACACGAAAGGATGTGAGCTTTTGACTTACTACAAAACAAAATTATAATTCATAATAAAAAAAGGAATGACATAAAAACACACTGTCAACCGAGGAAATAGGAAAGCTTTTTTTTCTTTTTTCAGTACTCGTGTCCAATGATTTTTTCAAGTGCCCTTACCAAAATGAAAGTACGAAAAGAGTGTGGAACCAGTAGGATATCAGTGTGCATCGGTGTGCCACAGTGCTGATTTAGTAGACTTCAGTGCGACCTTCGCACTTTCCTTCCGACAGCCAGTGTGCCAAAAGTATGACCCAGGAGGAACTGTGCGAAATTGGTGCGTCCGGTGCGAATTTGGTCCACCTAAGATCGCACTTCGCACTGTTCGCACTTTCTTCTCACCAATTCGCATTGGTTGGGTTGGAAGCACACCTCTGACCAATACGAGTTCAAAATAAGCGAAGTTTAACAGTCAAGTTGCTGACCTGACCATTAGTTTTTAGTTGTTTAGGATTGCGAATCAGTTGAAACTTTGAGATGATTGCCTCAAATTTCTTGTTTGATAATAAATTTAATATTCAAGTATGAACTAATCTGAATCTTTTGAAAACTTTGTTGTTTGAATTTCGGGGTGAACACGTTAGGACATATTTAGCATTAAACGAATATTTGATGAATATGAGCCCTCTGCAGCAAGAGTCGAAATGACAATGCGATGATAGAAAGCGGCGTGCAAACCACTTGACAGCTGAATCGCTTGCCATCGTATCAGCGGCAGCGTGGCGAGTCACCAGCTCGCTGGCTGGTGAGTGACACCGCTCCTTGCCTCACCGTCTCGCAGAGCGAACTCGTGGTGTAATGGATAAAGGACATTGGCAGTGGCCATTAAGTCTCGGTTCGAGGCCCGTCTCGGCGACCCTTTTTCGCGGCGGTCGCACTAAGTTCGCACTGAAGTCGCACCAGGTGGAGGGCGGAAATCGGTGCGAAAAATGAAACCTTTTCCTATCAACTTCGCACTGCCGGAACTAGTGCGAAACAAGGTTGAAAAGAGTGCGACCGAACACACTAAAATCTCCCTTCCGTTTTTGGTAAGGGTGCACCCCCCTCGGCGACGAGGGACGCGAACGGGGAGAAAAGGAAGAGAATCGGCACTGGAAGAGGATGCAGAGAGGCGCAACACATATTGCCCCATAATGCTGCACTTTAATGCTGCCGAAACACGCCATAAAAGTGTGGACACGGTGCTCTCTCTCACACACGCTTGCCCCCGGCCACCGAGCCATTGTTATGGACATTTTCCTGTTTATACGGCCGCGGCAGGGAGGGAGCGGACACTACTTCCGATTCGAACGGAGAGAGAGAGATATTGGCGATTTAATAAAGGAAAAGTCGATGCGGGCAAAAAGGGCGGCGCCCTCAGAATCCCCTTCTTGGAAGTACTCGGAACAGGGTGGGCACCCTCTTTTTTCGCAGAGTACAGCGGCAGGACGAGTCCTGCAGCAGACTGCAGTGTGTCCTGAACCAGTCGGGCGAGGCGCGGCGCGGCGACGCTCTGTACCCGCCCCACCCGCAGAGTCGCGTAACTGTGGCCGGCCGGCCCTGCAGCTGTGGCCGCCCCGTCGGCAGCTTTCGGGTGTCTCGGTGTCCGAAACCCGAACACACCGAGCAGGCCGAGCAGGCCGAGCAGGCCGAGCCGGTCGTGGGAAGCACTCGGCGCACCGCCGCGCCACCGCGCAGCGGGCCAGAAGACCGGCAGGCGGCAAAAACTCCAGACGCGAGGCGTTTTGAGCTCCAGAGTCGCTAAATGGGACTCGAATCGAACGTGTGACCCCACCAATAAATTGCTCGTCAAACGAGGAATCCATTGGTGCGGTCACACGTTCGATTCGAGTCCCATCTAGCGACTCTGAGGATCAAAACGCGTCTAGAACTTTGACCGCCCCAACGGTCTTCTGACTGTTCCACTGTGCGCCGCCGCCGCTTGTTGCCGCGGCCTCTTTGTACGTCTAATGGGTCCGCGACAATCAATGTTCGCTTCCCGGGAAACAGAAACCAGAACGTGACTTTGGTCAAAACGGATTTCAGCCTAGGCAACAAACACAAGAAGAAGGGAAAAAAAAGAAAAACAACTTAAAAGTTATGGTCTGCCTCGGAGACGAAGTACGTGCCAGGTGCTTATATGCAGTCATCATTAATTATTGATCCGCTGCCATCAATTTTCGCATTCTCCAGCCGACACGCGCAACAAGAGCAGTTTAATGAAGCATTGCATTTCCTGCGAACGGGGCGAACAAGCCAGTAACCAAACACTTTGCATTATTTTGCGTACTATTTTTGCTCGCTTTGCAGCGCAATTCAATCGCGGCAGCCGCGCGGTCGGTTCAGTTGGTCGTCCTCTCTGTTCAGTTAGGGCGTGTCGCCTTTTGTTTTGTTGGGACGACACAAGTGTGTGATCCCTTTGCAGGCCCCTCCTCGCACGCAGTAAGCAGGTTTGTTTAAAAGCAGCGTTTGGAACAACAGTTTCCTATCGGTGAACCCTGAGTTAGTCAACCCGACCGCTTCCAATGGCTGGCGCCTCTTCACAGTGGGCCACACCGTCAAACAACGCCACGCGCCACCCGGAATGGGGGAGAGAGAGAGAGAGAGAGAGAGAGAGAGAGAGAGAGAGAGAGAGAGAGAGAGAGAGAGAGAGAGAGAGAGAGAGAGAGAGAGAGAGAGAGAGAGAGAGAGAGAGAGAGAGAGAAAGAAAGAAAGAGAGAGGAATTAGTGGAAAAGGGAGAAGGAAGACTCGAACTGCTCATCGAGTCGTAAATCATGTGATATCGTGTATGCCGGGCCATGGAGGGGCATGAAGGGGCATGGACGCATCGGGGAGGCGAATGCGGCGTTGGGCCGGCAGCCGCCGTCGAGAGGGTCGGCGCCGAGGACTCGTGCAGAAGGTATTGAAAAATTCTGCTCTTAGAATTTAGACATAAAAAATTCGGGCAAAGACTTCTCCTAAAATAAAGCAGGAAATTCATCTCCGTAGCAAAAGGCGTTAGAAGTTGTGTATATTTCTGTATTGGCTATTTTTAGCGTATTTATTTCAGTGAATCCATGGATAAAACCTCGAAAGTGACCGTTGCCTGGGAGGACATGTCGGAAAAATGATGGCCTTAGCTAATTCTCGCACAGCGGGGATCCGTCAGTCTTCCAGTCTCAAAAACATCCCACTTCACAATTCAAACTCAAAACAGAACAAAAATGTAAGAAAAATAGCCGATTCTGAAAAAGAGACGCCAAGAAACGGGAAACGTTTTCCCGGCACGCTATCCGCTGTACCGACCCTGAGTCGGCCGATGGCTTCGTCTGCTACAGCAGACGCTACAGCGGCGTCTGCCAGCGGCGTCCGCTACCGCGCCGTGCCCGGCATGGATCGTCTCCGAGGACGTGACCGTATCATTACACATTTCCGGGGCTATACATTTTGACCGCGCCACGGCGTGGCTCAGCGAGGCGACCACCACGGCGCAGCAACGCGTTAGAGGCACAGCCCACACTTCAGGCCGATCAATCGTTTATCGGCCAATTATTGACGGACTACCATCATGTCATCTTCATTTCCATAATGAGAGCTCGCTCGCTCTCTCTCTCTCTCTCTCTCTCTCTCTCTCTCTCTCTCTCTCTCTCTCTCTCTCTCTCTCTCTCTCTCTCTCTCTCTCTCTGTGTGTGTGTGTGTGTGTGTGTGTGTGTGTGTGTGTGTGTGTGTGAAGAACGAGCGAGCGAAGCAAGTGCTGCGGAACATTCACGGGCTATGGTAGGCGCAGGCCTAGCCGCCGTAAAAATTGGCCTTGCTTGTAAATTGCCCGGAAACAAATACTAAAAAGGCTTGCAAATGAGTTGTTATTGCAAGGCGCAGTCCCGCTGCCCGGGCGACAGACAGACAGACAGAGACAGACGGACGGACGGACGGACGGACGGACGGACGGACGGACGGACGGACGGACGGACGGACGGACGGACGGACGGCTGTGCGACGAGGACGCGGTGGCTTTCGCTGCACTTGATCCTTGATCCCCCCGTCTGATAGCTTTATTTCGCCACTGAACGCCTTCCTTTTTTTGCAGTTTCCTTAGCCGACCGCGCCAAGGGCGTGGCGCTGGCGTCGCATCGGAAGCAAAGCCGCGCGACGTCCACGGCCTGCAAACGAGGACGCCGTCGTCGAGAGGACGGCGAGGACGGCGAGGACGGGGCACAGTGGGCCAGACGACCGGTGGAGGCGGTCGGGATCCAATGGATCGCTCTCCGAACGAGGAATCCATTAGTGGGGTCATACGTTCGATTCGAGTCCCATTTAGCGACTCCGGAGCTCAAAACGCGTCTAGAATTTCGGCCGCCTCAACGGTCCTCTCGGTCGTCTCACCCACTGTGCTGCGGCCCCCGAGGGACCCCCCCGGTCGCGGTGGAAGCGAAAAAAATCGGTGCTCCGGTTAACGCGTCAATGCTCTCTGCATATCGCTGATGAGGTTGGACCTCACGGAGCGGCTGGAGCGGCCGCGGTCGGTAGAATGGATGTGTTGACGAGATGCGCGCGGCGGGCTGGCCGTGGAGGCCGTGGAGGCCGTGGAGGCCGTGGAGGCCTTGGGCTTTGACAACGGGCGTGGCGAATACAGGGCCCGTCCCTGCGCCACGAGTACGCCTCGGAGGCCCGCGCAGGATGGCTGGCGGAGCACAGGAGAACTGAAGACCGGCGAAGGCGGCCAAAACTCTCAGACGCGTTTTGAGCTCCAAAGTCGCTGAGAGGGACTCGAACCGAACGTGTGTCCCCACTAATCGATTGCTCTCCAACATACCTTTGAAAATTCTCTGCACCTTATAAATATTTTGTGGAATTTTCATTGTATTATGGAGAAAATCTGCACCGTAATATGTTGGTGCAGCCTTTCAACATAAGACATTTAGAGTGTGCTCCGAAAAACGTGACGCGGGCGGGGAAGGCAATGCTGAAAACGCTAGGCCCGGAACAGAGAGACAAAGCCCAGCGACTGTGAATCAGCACAAAGAGGTTGGCCTTGGATCAGGACCGGCGACGCGGGCGCGGTCCAGGGACACTCAGATAGCATATGGAGGGTCCCCCGGCAGGTCGGTACCCCCGGGAGCCCGAGGTACCCGCGGGAAGCCGACGGCTACTAATGCTTCTATTTGTCATGGTTCAAATGAGAGCGGGATATTAATTTTGGGCCGCGCAACAGGGATGCCATCGGCCCAGCCTCGCGCCAGGCCCTAGCCGGCCGTTCTTCACAGAACTCGCGCGTGCTGACCGGATCCGCTACCCGCAGGTGCGCGTCCGTCAACGCGATTAAAATTAAAACGGCATCCGAATAAATTAGCACAGATCCGTTCGGGGAAAAGTCTTATTTCTCGCGTCGCCATTATAAATTCCGATAGACATGAAAATAAAAACCAGAAGCACGTCGCCGACCGTCAGAACGCACGCCAGACACGTACGGCCGGCCGCCGCCGCCGCCTTGCATCGCCAAGCAGTGTCAATCCTTCTGCGTCGCCGGACATAAATTACTACACCTTTTTCGCGCGTACACCAAGTCATCACATAATTTATTTATTACGAGACAATTTAACGCGTCGCAGCCACGTTATGCTGCTGTTGTTGTTGTTGTTGTTGTCGTCGTCGAACCCCCTGGCCAGTCCCGGCTAGGGAGGGCAGCGCGTCATCAATCCCACTGCCAGGACGATGACATTCATAGCGTCATTTGGCCGTTTGGGCCTTTTGGCGACGCGATGGAATATACGCAGTTTCTCGGAACGACTGTCACTTTTCCGAGGAAAAATAAAAGGTGGTTGACACGGATCTGTGGAAAACTTGGAGGGAAAATTTAGCCCGTGTCCGTTACTATACTATACTATACTATACTATACTATACTATACTATACTATACTATACTATACTATACTATACTATACTATACTACTGACTTCGGGGCCGGAGGGCAAAGGGACTGCTGAGGTATTCGACCTCAAGAGCATTCGCCGGCCAAAGCCGAGTATCCGGAGCAGGAGAGAGACAGAGAGAGAGGGAGGAGTCACAGAATCAAAGGAAAGCGGGATGGAAACAACTAAACAAAGGCGTTTGCTAATAGCTGTCCCTTTGAGGGGAAGACAGAGAGGGAGAGAGGCCCCTTGATTTAATTGTCGGCATTTAGGCGTCAACTCGCTGTGCGGAGCCCTGCGAGGAATATGCCGGTGGCAAGTATGACGGCTTGGAGTGCTCCCACCGCCCCCACGCTGTCTGCCCTGCCAAGACTCATCCATTTGTTTTGCACGCCATTAGAAAGATACTACTCAAGTGTTCCGACGTGACCGCTTCACCAACGAATAATGAAATCGGCTTTTAATGATTTCGTTACGCGAAGAGCGTCAGCAGCGCCCATGTCGCGAAAGACCGCCTTTTGAGCGGCGTGTTTCCAGCCCAGCGCTAAACGGACCCGGATCGTATCGCGTCGGTGCGAGCAAGATCCCCGTGTTTCCCCCGGGGTCCTTGCCCACCCTCTATAAATCCACCCCTCGTTCGGGCTGAGATTAATCGGAGCGTAAATAACTTCATTAGTGACAACAAAGGTGTTTTCCATGCAAATCCCGTATGTATGCATTAATGGCTGGGGGATCGTGCGGTCCCGTGTGTGGCGCTGTACTGCCGAAGAGTCAAACTGGTGAACGAAGAGCAGGCGGCGCGTCTAGGCGTAACAGCTGTGGCAACTTCTGGCAGATAGCTCTCAAAAAATCCCTAGTCACAATTTAAGGTTTTCAATATATATAAAATATATATATATATATATATATATATATATATATATATATATATATATATATATATATATATATATATTTTTTGCCAGTCTTTCGTTTGGTCTAGCGCCTCGGCACCCGAGACAGAGGCGTAAAAATGCAAGTCCGTCTACAAGATAAAGGTATCGTGTTGTATGTAAACTGCGCACGCGAGGTGGTGGGGTGGTGGGGTGGTGGGGCGGTGGTGGGGTCGGGGCGGGCAGGGGTTGTCTCGACGCCGCTCCACTCGCTTCGGCTTTATTTCTGACCGTTCCAACTAATAATACCTGGCCTATGCCGCTGGGGTGTCGCCGTGTCGCTCAAACGTGGACAAAGTGGGCGGCGGCACGCGAGCGCTCGTGGTGGCCGACGGACAGACGAACAGACAGACAGACAGACAGATAGAAAGACAGACAGACCCGCAAAGTGACCGTGGTGCACGGGGGGTGTGATAATGAAGCGTTCCGCCGGCAATAAAATTTGTCAGTCCATTAGAGAAGGGTAATGTTTTGCCGTGGAGGGGCTGCGCCCTGTCGATTCCATCTTGCAGTGTGTCTACGCCATTTCGAGTCCAAACCGAAATGCCGCTTTATTCCTGATAATCTGTGAATAACGGCATATTGAGTGTGTGGAACAGGATAAAATCCTAAAAACCGCAACAACAACAAAAACTCAAAAATAAAATGCGAATTAAATTTTGCACTGCAATGCCAATAATTTTCACCTGGAATACTCCAACCCCGCCCCGCTCTCCACGCAAACCACTGACACGGGGAGGGGGGAGAGCGTCTGACCGCATCGAATAATATCGCCGTGTCGCATGGGAGAGTCGACAGACGAAACGCTTTCCGGGACACAAATGACGGGGGTGGTTCTGGGGGTGGAGAGGGAAGGGGGAGAGGGGGAGAGGGGAGAGGGAGGGGGTGGAGAGGGGAGGAGGAGAGGGAGAGAGAAGGGGAGACCCTGCGGTGGGTGCGGCGGCGGCAGGCCCGGCTGTTGGGTCCACAACGCCAAAGGGGTTAGAAGGGGCTCGTGTTGGGGCTGCGAGCGACGATAAGAGACGCTTCCGGGCCGCGACGCCCCTCCCCCCACCCCCGGTGGGGCCCCATCGCCCCGAGGCGGACGACTGTCACTCATCAACGCCCGACAATCGAGCAGGCGCCCGCCTTGTGGCCCCGCTGCCTCCTCGTTCTGGCTGCGTCGCGGAAAATCATCACAGATTGTCTCTGTGCCTCTCGGGTTCGACGTATTGTTCTTTTCGGCGCGCGGCGACGACACTGCCGGCATTTCGCTTCCATATTTTCCCGCCTGTGGAAATAATGAACGCTGTTGGTTTTAGCGGTCTTCCCTGTATCTCTGTGTAAAACCTCCCCTGCAGGGCGGGGCTGGGCGGGGCTGGGCGGGTCGCGGACACAGTCGTTCAAGATTCCCCCCTCCGCTCCTCCCCGCGGTGTTCTGCCGGCCGCGTCCGAGGCGCGTCGCTCTGCCTTTCTCTCCCTCGGCACGCCCCACGGGTGCGAGAGAGACAGAGCGACGCGATTCGGACGCGGCCTGCTGATCGCGTGAGATCCCGCCGCGATACCTGGGGGAGGGGAGGCCATGTAAGGGGTTGTTTACCTCCCACAAGTGCAAGGCGCTGCAAGGCGAGGAAACGGCGCTATCAGCAGGCATCACCGCCGGTGGAACCTTTACTAACGACCGGTCGCTGGTTCAAATACCGGCTGGAAACAGCTTTTTTGTGTGTGTTTTTTTTAGCAGATGATAACTTCGCTAAAGCTAAAGCAAGCATGCTAAGCTGCAATTGCAATGAAGTTGTCAGCTTGCTTTTACTAAAGATATTAGTAGGAGCGGGCAGTAAGGGGCGGACCATGTCTGTCTGCCTGGCTGTCGCTCATCCGCGCAGCGGCCGCCACGCCACGCCACGCCACGCGCTCGTCCGGATCGGGGCGCGCATCGCAACGGCAAGGACCAGCGGGGCCCCCTCCTCTCCCTCCCCATCACACCGCCGCTGCGCCGCCGCCCGGCCCCGGCCCCGCGGGTGCGCAGCGTGGCAGGGCTCGGCGTGCGTGCACTATGCTCGACTCGTACTGACTTAAATAAAATATAATTAATTTGATTTAAATTGTATATATATTGTCTATATCTGTATTAAATAAATCCTAGAAAAACTAATTTCATATTATTCATATTGCAAATGTCAATTTTTGTGAATGGAGTGATAAACAAACATACATTAAAATACACATTCTCTTTAATATATCATCTGCTTCCACGTTAGCGTTAGCGTTAGCGTTTTTTTTTTTTGTTTTTTTTTTTTTTTTTTTCATTTTGTTTCCGAGTGCACACGTTCACTTTCATGCGCACGTGTCTCTTGAGGACAGGAGCGAAGGTCACGAGGAAAGAATGCTCGTCGCGTTGAGGCGATGTTCACCAACACTTCGGTGCTCACTCACACACACACACACACTCACACGGCTCCTACACTTACGCGCGCACACAGGTCACAAGTGAAGAATCCCACATGACCTTCGTTGCGCTGCACCGTGACCTCATGAAAAGAGACAGGACGCGAAAGCGAACAATTACGTGTATGATCGTCAAACCGACCCTTGGAAAATTCTATTATGGCTCCAACTATCAATGTTATGAAAATGACGACACATTATTTTCAACAGTGTATCATCTATCACACACGGTACGATGATTGACATTTTTTGCATCCCGCAGCAGACTGTTTTTTTTTTTTTTTTTGTTTTGTTTTTTTTTTTGTTGGTTTTTTTTAATGTAGTTTTTGGCAGTCTTGTAAATTTGAACTAGTGCCGCGGGATGACTTTTTCTTTCTGCATCATCACAGTCATTTCCCCCTCATTTGCCTCGGCCTGCTTGCAAGCTCCCGCCCGCCGTGGGTTGGGCAAGGCGGTGCACTCGGGCCGCTAACGCCGCCAACGCCGCCAACAGACGAAAAGCAAGAGTCACGTCATAGGAGGGGAAAAGACAGCCGAAGATTGTGTCACCGGACAAAAGTTGGCGGACCTGAGTCTGTTTTGAAAAACGGCACCTCTCCGTGGCGACGCGCAGTGAGGCGCAGCCACCGCAAGGGACACGCAAGGGTCGACGCACAGTGGGTCAGACGACCGTCGAGGCGGACAAAATTCGAGACGCGTTTTGAACTCCAGAGTCGCTTAATGGGACTCAAATCGAACGTGTGACCCCACCAATGGATTGCTCTCCGAACGAGGAATCCATTGGTGGGGTCACACTTTCGATTCGAGTCCCTCTTAGTGACTCTGGAGCTCCAAACGCGTGTAGAATTTTGGCCGCCTCATCGGTTTTCTGACCCACTGTAGGCCGACGCCTCGGGATGTCAAGGACAACGGACCCACCGCAGAGCAGCGGTGTTTGGTTTTTTTTTGTTTTTTTTTTTTTGCCGCACCATGGAGCGGGATTTAGCTGCTTTCGGCGTTCGAATCGGCGAGCTGCCAGTCCGCGTCCGCGACTCCGGCGTCGAGAAAGTGCCAAAAGTGCCCCGCCGGGGGCAGCGACGGCCACCGAGCGACCGAGCGACGCAAAACGCACGGTGTCTCGCGAGGGACGAACGATTTGGAAAGTGAAAATGTAACTCCGTTCCGACACCGGCAAGCCTCACGTGCAAGCCTAGCGCATGTAATCCGACTGCTTTCTCTGGTGGCAAGCAATGCCCGCGATCCGGCGCCTCTTGGACGTCTGGTCGTCCGTCTGTCTGTCTGTCGGTCTCTCCGTCCGCCTGTTTGCGCAGTGAACTGGACCCAATCCGACATCACGAGAGGATCGCGGCCACTGTCAAGCTGGTCACCGCCTACCTTCACTGGAAGTGAAAACCACGCCGAACGTCACGTTGTTGTTGTTTGGACTCGGAGAATTTGAGCGTGTGCGATAATTGTCTTTTGCGGAACGAGGATCGGACGACTGCCTCTACCCAGCGAGGCCGCGACAGGCAGATGCACGCAGGCGGACAGACAGACAGCCAGACGGGCAGGCAGACGGGGCATGCGCAATGCGATTGTTGTCAGAAGGCCTGGATGATCATCGCCCGCTTTTAAAGGGGTGTGTAAAGACGTCTGAGCGACGGCGGCGCCGAGTCCGCCATGTTGCTGCCGCGCTGCCGCCGCGCTGCCGCCGCCGCGCCCGCGGTCGAAACCCTTACGGCTTAACAACACTCCGCACGCGCCGCGCCGCGCCGCCGTCTAGCCGCGTCCACGGCGCGATCCAAGGCCGAAACGCCGCCTTGGCCAACCAGGTTCGGGTTAGGCGATGCCTTTTCCAAACGCCCGCTAGATCGCTATCGCCGCATCGGCGCCCGGCCGCGTTGAGCGGGCGGGAAATTTGATACGGACCTTCAGCAAGGACCCTCCAGGACCCGGGTTATGGACGAAGCCATAAAGCTCCCGCCTGGAAGCCGCACACACACACACAGAGACACACACACGGCCGTCTACCCGCAGGCCGACAAGCAGCGAGTCTTGATCGTAATGCGCGTGCCAAGTGAAGAAGTGCCGGATTTGTCCCTGCATAAAGAGTTCCGCGGTTCGCGTCCCGGCCGCGGCGCGCGCTTATTGCTTCATCCAGACGGACGATCATCTTTATTAATGACTAAACTCCAACGGCAATGCGTCGGTACGGCGGCGGCGTTTTCGGCGCACATTCGGATTCGGATTCGCGCAGGGCTTATGTTGGTGACGCAAGACGCGTTTACGGCCGCTATTCGGCAGTAAAATTTGCTCGTCGGCGAGAGCAGTTTATATGCTCGCGTGTTGACAAGCACTTGGGCCGCGAGGAGGTGGAAAGGGGGGAGGGGGGGGGGAGTCGCGGGCCTCCTCACCTGAAAGACTACCCCCCGCACGACCTACTTTTCCCCGGATTGTGGATTACCTCCTCGGCGGGGATGGGGCAGTAAAACCGCTCGCTTCCTTCCGTCGGCCGCCGCCGCCGCGCCGCTTTGCACGCCGAGACGCTCCTACTCCCGACGTCGGCCACCTCCAACCTTTCACGATAATTTTTTTCGACTTTCATTGTTTTTGACTCTCATCTTGACGCCTCGTCGGAGCATCATGGACAACGGTCAGACAAATCTACAAAAAAATGCCAATTTTTTAATTTTTTTAATTTTTTTTTTTTTTTAAGTTGGTTGGGCAGAAGTCGACGTGTACGAACCCCGACTGCCCCCGCCAGAGGGTCTATAACTTTGCCTGCTTATCTTGCCCGGGGCCATGAGGAAGGCTGACCTGCCCAACACCGCGACAAGGACACAGCCAAAAGGATCAGAACTACTATAATTGTTCCTTTCGGGTTTCGTCTTATGGCGGCTTGTCTGCTGGCACCGATTAATTCGACTATTTACCGCCAGTAATAACGGCAGTGAAAGTCTGCCCCTCGTCTCCACATGCGCCGAGAGCCATTAAAACGAAAACCAATATACTACAATGTTGGCTCCGAAGGCAGCCGGCAAAAGTCAAGGCATGTGTTGTTTTGCGCTGCGCCTCGTAAACGCGCAGCCTTTGCGGCGAATCAGTCAGTCATCGCGTCTAGGCGTAACAGAAGAAAATCAGTTTCTGCGTCTCAAAGTCAGTCCATGTCGCAACAGCCAGAGATCATGCAGAGGGTGTACTTGGCGCAGGTTGGAGTAGTTCCACCTGGGAGGTAGGCAGACTGCAAGGCTACCATGCACACACGGCACAGTGGGTGAGAAGACCGTCGTGGCGGCCAAAATTCTAGACGCGTTTTGAACTCCAGAGTCGCTAAATGGGACTCGAATCTGAAGTTTGACCCCACCAATGGATCCCAGGCGGCTCGTCTCGGAGGCGTAACTCCTGTTTCTTAGTGTCGAAAATCCGTCTTTACTCCCGGCACTATATTGCGCCCGGCGATCTGGAGCGGTCCTCTCTGACCACTCTCACTGCCGCACTTCCTGTGGCCCCCTGCAGTGAGCTCTGTCAAGCTGCCCTGCTGGCTGCCGCGTGCGCGCCGCACCGCCACACCTGGACAGCCTGGCACACGCCAGACTCGCTCACGGAAACGCTGCACCTGTTCTATCCCTGTCTCTCTTTAACACACACACACACAGAGACTCACACACACACACACACACACACACACACACACACACACACACACACAGAGAGAGAGACTCACAACATGTGCTCAATCATGGAAAGCAAGACCGCCGGACGAGAGAAGAATTTCATGGCAGAGGCAGAGCACACACATACACCAAAACACGCACTCCGCAGGATTGAACGTGGTTAAATAACGAAGAGAGGAGGGGGGGGGAACAGGAAAAAGGCACTCTAGAAGTAGGAGGTACATCCGAGGAATGGTCAAGTAGTAGAAAAATTGTAGCAAACTGGTGACGGCAGACGTGACCAGCAAGTGCACCGCTCGTCTCTGGGACTGATTTGATGTGCACTTGCGGGGCGAAGGCCCCAGCTGTTTCCAAAACGATCTCCTGGAAACGTTTTACCGGAACTCCAATGACACGAGTGCTTGACAAAATCGCGTTTTCTTTTCTGCCTTAAAAAAAAATTAACAAAATCGATAAAATTTCTTTAAATTTCGTCGGGAATAAAAAATGCAAAATTTGTGCTTTATTTCCGAACGGAATAAGGAAAATCCCCGGAGGCCTCCACGGGAGTTCTCGAATCAATTTAACAGTGTGTGGAAGGTGCTGCTTCTGTCATTAAAGGTCGTATTGGACGATAAGGAAGCAATACTTGTCCGGTCAGACGATTTTGCGCGCGCGCGCGTGTATGTGTGTCTGTGTGTGTGTATGTGTGCTCTCATTCAGTATGCATGAGGTGGCTGGGCGTAAATCAGGCTAGTGTGAGTTTAATCCCGACGGAGGTGGTGCCACTGAATAACGATGTAAAGACATCGACCGGCGTCGAGACATCGAACGGCTTCGAGACCGGTAGCGGCGAGGCGTCCGTCAAGGCGACTTTGCGCGCACGCAAGCCTCGTAAGCAGCACACAGTGGGCCGGAGGACCGTTGAGGCGGCAAAAATTCTGAACGCGTTTTGGCTCCAGAGTCGCTTAATGGGACTCGAATCGGACGTGTGACCCCACCAATGGATTGCTCTCCACGCGAGGAATCCATTGGTGGGGTCACACTTTAGATTCGAGTCCCATTTAGCGACTCGGGAGCTCAAAACGCGTCTAGAATTTTGGCCGCATCGACGATCTTCTGAGCCGGTGTGCAGCGTTGTCGTGCCCGTGGCATCGCGAGACGGCCAACTCTTACGCAGCTGCCTAGTAATTTGCAGAGAATCTCCCCGCCCGTGGACAGTCCTCACTGTACACTGTCGAGCCACGCGATCATGAGATTACACAATTAATTCCTTGGTACAATTTTTGTACGTGGTATCGCAAAATTCCTTGGTACAATTTTTGTACGTGGTATCGCAAAATTTTGCCGACCAACAATTGCTGAATAGATAAAGAATTTAAACCTTAAAAAAAAAAAAAAAAAAAAAAAAAAAACCCTTTTTGCTTTTAAATAAAAATATTTTCTCTCGAAACAGGTGAAGAAGAAGGCCAAGTTAGTCGTTACCACCGGACGGTTCAATGGGGTTGTCGTCTGTGGCGTCCTAGAGATAGCCCTCACGCAACGCGGGGCCCTTTCGACACGCCGTTGGGGGTGGGGGGACGAGGACGGATGGCGCCAAAGGCGGCCAAAGGCTTCGGCGTCTCCGGTCAAGCCGTGAGTCATCGCGGCATTTGTCTCGCAGCGCTGCGTCACCGCGGCCGCCCGCCCTGCTCGGCTTGCGTTTTTGTTTTTGTCAAACTGTTCGAAACGCTTGACGGAAAGTCGCATGAGAAGAAGAGGATGAAGAAGAAACGACAACAAGAACAACAGCAACAAAGAAGAAGGAAACAGATTGGGTGAACGAGTTGATGACAGAATGACTGAACGAGTGAGCGCCAGTGAGCGGCCGGTCGAGGCGTGGAGCAAGGTTGTTCTAGACAAAAGACTGACGGACGAACTGACTGACTAACTGACCAGTCCGAAGGCCCCGCAAATATCCGTTGACGCTGCGACAGGAGGCTGGCGGTGGCCGTCTGGCAAGGCCATGAAGCACAAACGCCGCGAAAATGATTTCTTAGGGGGGCTTAAGTAAGACCTCGCTACTGACTTTAGAAAGTGAGGCTCGGATTTGAATGGTCTTAGTCATGATCCGCGCCCAGGGCCCCCAGGGCGTACGTTGCTGCCGCGTTGCTGCCGCGTTGCATCGTTAACGACAGGCCTCGTTTGCTAATGATGATGGTGCTAATTATCTGCCGTTGTGGTGAAAATGCTCCGATTGATGACTTTACAGCCGAGACTGGACGTGTGCCGTTGTCGGTTTTTTTTTTCCGTCTCCATGTTTCCTTTAAATAACATGATCGCTATTGGAGGCAGTGTGTGTGTGTGCAGGCACACATGGTCCGCGGCCCATTGGGGCCAATGATACTAAGAGGCCCTGATGCCCTTCCCTGACGCAACCACGGCCACCGCGGCCACGCTGCTAATCATCGCCGAGCCTAGGGTATTTGGTCTGGTCCGGTAGGTGTGCCTTCCTTGCAGCGAGCGGCCGGCGGCTGGCCTCCAACACGCTCCAAAAAGAATTGCTCCAGCCAAACACCGGCACACAGCAAACATAATTGGCCTAAAGTCATTTTTTGAATGGAAGACATGAAAGTCCGCGGAAAAATAAATCGCATCAAAAAATAATTGTAAACAACATTTAGTATTTCCAAACCGGAAATTTAGAGCTTGCCTTTGGTAAATGATATTTATTCTGGCAGTGTGGTGTCACTGCAGGGCTCGTTACCCAGGCCCACTGTGCGGCGACCTACACCACACCTGTCCCGCGGCCTACACGTCCCGCCCCGCCCCGCCCCGCCCCGCCCCGCCCCGCCCCGCCCCGCCCCGCCACGGGTCTCCTCCGAGCCCCGACCGAAGCTCATTTCCAGCAGCAACCGATCGAATTTTGCCCACGCCTCTCAGGTTTGGGACTAATGAGCGACGAGGGTCACTTACATCACCTTGTCGGCGTGTGTGTGTGTGTGTGTGTGTGTGTGTGTGTGTGTGTGTGAGTGTGTGTGTGGACGGACCAGTGTGCCTAACACTCGTTGCAGCCAAGGCGAGGGCGCTAGGCAGACGCGTGAGTCGCCGATTTAGACCGAATCGCCTGGAGCTAGGTTTGGAGTGGCCCCGGCGGCCCCGGGGGCCCCGTCCCACGTACGGAGCTCACTGCTACTCGCGGCACCCGTCGGCACTCCGTCAGAAATAACGACGGGGAGTGTCAGTTCACGCGCAATACCGTATAACCAGCCAACAATCCTTTTTTTTTTTTTTTTTTTTTTTTGCGTGAGGTGTAACGATGGCTCCGGCCGCGGAGTGCGAGGTGCAATTTGTGAATGAAACGGCGAACGTGGGCCGTCTGCCTCCCTCTCTCTCCCTCTCGGCCGGTCCATCGCACGGTAGACACTCTCTCGCTCGCTCGCAGTGGGCCAGACGGTCGATCGTACTCGCCTTCTCTCGGTCCCACTGCTCGCCAACTGTCGAAGCATTTTCACTTTCCGACCCGTATCTTTTGTTGTCTTTATGCCTTCTTGCGACGCGTGGGACGAGACGGGGAGAAATCAAACGTAAAACAAAAGCGCATTTTTTATTATTTTTTTTAATTTTTTTTTTATTTCTTTTTTTGAAAATGCAGAAAGAAGCATTGCACACTTAAGTGTTGTCATAAAAACAAAAAATTGGGTAGGGAAAGGGTAAGGAACTTCCATAAAGGTACTCCGTAGTCTTCATGAGTATCCCATTTAAACAGACACGGAACTTCAGTATGTAGTTGGTGAATACGGGCGCTGCGGATAATTTCCTCACTTTTTCAGCAGTGCCGCCAAGTTGCGCTGCGCAGCGACAAAACCAGCGCCCGCCGCAGAGTCACAAAAAAAAACGGCTCGCTCTTTCGCTCCAAACGCTGCCAATCATACGAAATAAGGAAACAAACAAAAACAAACACAATAAAACCTTGCGTCGTGGCACCGCCGCGAGCCCGGCGGCCGTTTCCGTCAAATTCGGGCAAAACGTGACGATGCTGTGGTCATGTTGGCAGCGGGGCGTGGGCCGCTAATTGCGCGAGTGGGTTGGCAGTCCTGGCCGCCACACAGTGGCTGCTGACGATCACCCGCTGCGACGCGCGGCCCCTTGTTATGTTATTGTTGTTGTTGTTTACGGTTATTGCAATTTTAATGCCTTTCCCATTTTTATTTGTTTTCGACACGGTCTCTGTGATCAGTCTTGACGCGGTTTGCGCGCGCGGAAAGTAAGAAGATCACGCGTCTAATTTATTTTTTTACGATTTGGAAACGGCGCAAGGAGCAGTTTGCCGGTTTTTAGCACTCCGTGCGGTGGAGACAAAAGTGGCCATCATAACCGAGAGAAGGAGGCCGAGCTATCTCAATGTGAATGACGACCGGCGCGGTTCGACGAGGCGACACGCCAATGTGAATGTGTCGCTAGACTCGCCAGGGCCGCGCGCTCCAGTGCTGCCGCGCGTGCGGGTCTCCGGGGAAGAAGACGACGAGGTCGACGAGCACCACGAGGACGAAGACGGCGCCGGCGGGAGAGGACGCAACGGGAAACAGAAGTCAAGCATCGATTGAGCGACCGCAATGATTGGAAGATTGCTACCTTGGGCGCGGAAACGCATCTCATCTATCGATGGAACTTGAGTACACATTGTCGCCGGTGGAGTGGGGCAGGGCGGGGCAGGGCGGGGCGGAGCGGGGCGGAGCGCTGGTGGTCCCTGCCCTCGGGTGAAAGGGGAGTCCCTCCAAATGATGGATAGACCAGTGGGCCGTCCCTGTCGATACTTCACGTCAGAAGGTTCGCTCCGCCAGAGAAGTAGCGACAACTTTCAGTTGATTTTACTGTTTTGTTTTTTACTGTTTTTTACTGTTTTTTAAATGTTTCTTTACTGGTTTTTACTATTTTTTTACAGTTTTTTTTACTGTTTTTTTACTGTTTATTGTTGTTTTTTTTACTGTTTCGCACCGGCAGAAGCTCCCGGCCCAGTCAGCCAGGCGGCGTGACGTCACAGTGCCCTGTGTGATTCACGAGGTTCGGAGTCACCGGCATGAGTGGGCGGTGGGATGACCGCACCGGCCCTTGAGTCACTGCTTGAGTCAATGCGGCCGGAGCAGCAACGACGGAAGCGGTCTAAGTGAGCGCGGCTTCCCGACAGCTTGACTTTTCGCTGCGAAATAATAGAAATGGGGTCGGCGTGCAACGCTCGCCGCGCCGTGGGCCGCGGGGCCGCGGGGTCGCCGGGTCACTCAGTCAGACGGTGACGGTCATCACTTTTGATGGCGCAATCATTTTCTCGCCTGTTGTTTCTTTCTCGCTCGCTCTCCGACAGGTGACCCGAGGGCAGCCGGTAGCAGTCACGACTCCTGCCTCTGTTGACACCAGGTTCGGTAACCTAACCTTTGGTTCGCGGGGTTCTCCACTCCTTCATCCGTTTATTGTATTGCTCCATATTTTTCGTTGTCTCATCTTTTTACACGGTTAGACACAAGGGGAAATTACTTTGAATTTCGGTGTGCAAATAAAATGAATTTCAGTTGAGTTTCGATGAATTTTGGGCTAAAACTACTGAATTTTGAGAAGAGTTTCTATAAATTCTAACAAATTTCAAATTTTAGGTGAATTTTGGTGTACAAATTGGGATAAAGTAATCTCTCCTTGGTTAGAAATAAACTAAAAAATCTCGGATGTTGTGTGTATAAGGAAGTTTTGAAGGCTTTTTTTATCAGAAAAAATTTTTGTACTTTATCTGCCGGATACTCACTTATTAGAGGTTATAGCAATTATTTTCCAACAAGTTCTCCTGTAATTTCCCAAACTTTTTTTCACAGTAGTGTCACTTTTTTCCCGGGTATATTTGAATGTCGAAGCGACAATGGCGCGCTAATCCAGACTAATCCAGAGCACCTCCGCCGAGGCGGCACGCAAACCACAGGAAGGAGCGTCGCTGCAGCCCTGACATGTGCGGGTTTGTGGTTCGCAGCGCAGGCGTCACTGCGGAACGCTCTCGTAATGATTGAGGTGCCATCACCACGACCTCAGTGTCGGCCAGGACCTCCTCTCGTAGAAAAAGGGACAGAAAGAGGACGAGACTTGTCTGGTCACCATCCGTGCCTTGCCAACCACGCGTCCATGCTTTTCCTACTGGTTGATATAAGATCCTTATGGCCTTACGGAGAAGCAACAGAAAAGTTCCGTGCTTTTTCCGTACCCCATCTTCCGAGAATTTTCCGCCTCGCGCAACGTGAGTTGTTTGCAGTGTCAGTCCAATCTTCGCTCGCGTTGCAGACTTGGAATAGGACTTCTGTTGGAGTCCATCGCGACCTCTGGAGGCATGACCCAACTCCTCAGTGACCTCAAGCAAGTGACTATGGTCTCTGATGACCTCCGCCGCGAACCCAGCGACCTCACTTTGGTGACTGCATGCCTTTCGGGCGACAAGATGAGTTGCGTCCACGCTTCGCCATGCTTCGCTGCCGACCAATCGCTCTCCGGGCCAGCACACGCTAAACGGCTGGGAACAGCAATTTGGTAAAAGCAAAGTGCGCTCCGTCCGTGGCTCCCACGAACAGAGTAAATAGCTAAATAGCACAGCGCGTTTTGACGCTGACGCCGTTGGACCGCACAGAATGCAACAATGCACAATGCGTTCGCGAATCCCAATCCGAACAGCGCGGCCGAATGAATCTGAATCCGAATCAAAACAATGGCGCGCGCGGCCTGGAATCGAACAACTCACAATGCGTGCGCTCGGGCGGCCGGCGCGGCCTTCGAATCCGAATCTGAATGTGAAGCGAAAGCCGTCCCGGCCTGAGCCAGGACGCGCGAAAGCGTTCTCTGTTTTCACTGTTTCTGATCCAGTTTGCGCGCCAAAATACAGAAGGCGAAAGAGACTTCCAGCGCCAAAGTCTGCAGGCAGGGACGCCGACTGCGCGCTTGCATGGCTTCACGTCTCACCCGATGCCCCTGGCACACCCGATGCCCTCTCAAAAAGGATTCATAAGAACAAGGTTGCTGCAAAATGTTTTTATTTCGTTACGTCTTTCGACGCAGTCATATTTCCGCCGAGGCTTATAACGGCCGTAAAGGGCCGTGCTGGCCGCCAACGCCGGTTGCAGCCAATAGGAGTGGCGAAGAGCGACGCCTGGCCTGGTGGGGCGGTCCGAAGCGAGGCTACAGCGCTGCGCTGCTCTGCGCCGCCGGCCGAGGGGAGAGACGAGAGCCGACGACGCTCGATTCGCGCTTCGCAACGCGCTCCAACCGCAAGGACTTTATTTCATGCCCCCTGCGGAGCCGAACGCGCTGAGGCAGCGACGCAAGCCGGGGCTCGATCGGAAACGCATCTGTCTCTCTCATTACCAGCGGGAATGCGTCCCTAACAGCACTCTTGAAAAAGAAAAAAAAAGTTACACTTAAAAATTGAAAGGACGGAGGAACGTTGTAGTTTGAAACTTTTTTCAAAAAAGAAAAACAATTTTTAAAAAACTAATTTAAAAAAATTTGTAAAACTTTTTTTTTTAATATTGAAGCGCGCGCGCCAGCGCCAGCCTTGTGGCGTCGCGACGCAGCAGACGACAAACGGCGCAGGACGGGCTGACGCTCCGGAGTCACGGTGTCATATACAACGGGCATTGCACGCGACCTCGCCGTGTGCACAAAACACGTCACGCCCGGAGCGCACGGGGACTTTGGATCGACGCGAGGATACGCAATACCTGGTCAAAATACGTAGGTACACAATTTTTTTAAAAAAAAAAATTGGGATTTGAACCTGCGTCAAGTTAGAGGGATCAAGACAGTGATGTCTCAATCCAGCCACACGTCCCGGGGAGCACCTTCGTGTCGCTTTTTTTTCGTGCTCTTTACATGAAGCTGGCGAGTCTGTCGACCGAGGGAAGCCCTGCAGCGTCGGAGTGACAGCGACGTGCTGTGTGCTCTAGCGCGCTGTCTCTCTCTCTCTCTCTCTCTCTCTCTCTCTCTCTCTCTCTCTCTCTCTCTCTCTGTCTCTCTCGCACGCAGCTCTTGGGACCACACGCGGAAACGCGTCTCACACGGATGATCGGTGATGGATCTGACAGTGCGGTTTCGTCCGATGCCCATTGTCTGGGCCGTGCCTGGGGCCGTGCCTGGGGCCGTGCCTGGGGCCGTGCCTGGGGCCGTGCCTGGGGCCGTGCCTGGGGCCGTGCCTGGGGCCGTGCCTGGGGCCGAGGGGCGAGACCCAACAATCTTGACGGCTCAGTTCGAGTTAAGTTTTCAGGCAGGGTAAGTTGGCAAAGATATTGCCACGATGAACCAGTGTCGAGCGGGTTTGTCAACCTCAGCCTGCATACAAGTCAAAGTCTCGAGAGCGAAGCTCAGATTTCACCTGGTAGGCAGTTTGAGGTTGGCAACCCTTTGGACACGCGCATCGTGGCAACTTTAAAGTTCGATGTCCGTTTGCTTCTCACTTGGCGGACTGTCAGGTTGGCACTCCCGGATTGGCGAACGCGGCCGCTTCCTTCCTGCAGGACATCACTGGGTGTGGCCGCACTGGCGGGGCGGACCGAGCCGGCGGACAGGCTGCCGGCATTAGAATATCCCGGCCGTAGCTCAGAGAGAGAGAGAGAGAGAGACCAGCGTCTCTGCTCTGCGAAGCTCTGCGAAGCGCTACGACGCAGGCTGGCCAATATGAAGGAGCAAAAGAAATCCGAGACCCTGATGAGGCCGTGGACCCTACACATGCTGCTCCCGGCCCAGCAGCAGCAGCATCAGCGGCCAAGCCAGCGTCGCTAACTGATCGGGTGGACGCCCCTTCTGGACGGCCGGAGGGGGGCGCTGGACTGCGTCCCCGCTGCGTCCCCGCTGCGGCCACGCTGCGGCCACAGGGTGATGAGGCTAGTCCGTGCCGCCGCATCAGGCCCCGGTGGGGGCCCCGCTGGGGGCGCCACACGGATGACCACGGAGCCTCGGGTGGAGCTACACCTAAAAAAATTTTTCCTGAATCACGGAAAATTTACTTGATGCAGCTAAGTATTTTTAATCAAGAAAAATATTTTACTTGATTCAAGAAATTATTTTTCCGGGTGTACACTCTTATTGTGCGGAGCTCTTGAGTCTTGATTGGCAGTGTGTTAGGCGGCTAGCTTGCCTGCTGGACGCTGCCGCTGGTGGCAGGCGTGTTGGCGTGCGCCGTGTGGGTAGGCAACCCACCCAGGGTCCGCCCGTGGCGAGGCAACCCATCGGACGGGCTCCGCCTGCCGCTAGGCAACCCATTCGCCACCTGCACCGCTGCGCTGCTCCTCCGCCATCCACCAGAGGACTTGAAATTGGCTCCCCTACCCCCTTCCGCACTGCCAAAATAGTTCCGCCGTAGATTAATGGTGTCGGAAGCGGCGCCGCCATTGAATTCATTTCCCCTTGCCCTTTGGCCGGATGAGCGGCCCGGAGGGTCCCACCCTTGCGAAGGGTCGCCCTTAGGGTCGCGCTTAGGGTCGCCTTGGGGTCCCGAGGGTCGGCTTTGGCGCGCCGCCGCAGCGTGTCTTGGTGTTGGTGGCGGCGACTGCTAGGGGTGCCCCTCGCGTGGACGGACAGACGCCACCCTTTCGTCGTGGCATTTCTTGCCTAAAGCGTCACACCACAGACTTGCACCCCTTCCATCCCTCATCCCCGACCGGGAACTATGGTGGCACACAGACACTCACTCACACACTCACAGACACACACAGACACAGACACACACACACCCACAGACACACACACACACACACACACACACACACACACACACACACACACCACATGCCGCCCCGTCCACCTTGATTCGGACGACGCGTGTGAATGCGTTGAAGTGTCTGCCACGCTGCCGCGCTCATGCACGGCGTACCGTTCCTAAATATTCATAGCGCATTAATATGCATTGTCTCACCCGGGGCACGGGGCAGCACCGAGTCGTGGTTGTTCGGGCGGGGTAGCTTTTACCGCGCGCTCTCCGACAAGTACTCGCCGCCGAACGGACGGACGGACAGACAGACGGCGATCGTGTTTAACTAAAAACAAATATAAAAATGGAACTCTACACCCCCTCCCCAGTCTTAATGGGGAGGCCTCCTGCTTTACTTCGGTGTTCGGGATGGGAACCGGTGCTATCAGGTAACTGGGGTTAATCCGATCCAGCGACTTCGATATCGTACGCCGGGGGACCCAGTAGGACCCGAGGACGCCGACACGCCTCAAACATGGGCAGAGTAGAGTAAGGCAGAGACGATAGAGAGACAGAGAAAGAAAGAAAGAGAGAGAGTAGTTTTGGGAGCTTTTGTTTGCGCAGGCTGGTCGGTACCCAAATGGTACACCCGCTGTCCGGCGCTCCCAGACCCGAACATGCAGTCAGTGGGCCAGCTTCAAAGGACTTATCAACTCCATCCGACGAATCGAAATGGACCCACTCGCGACCAATCTCGAGTGGCTGGCTCGATCGGGGATCGAACCAGTGCCGAGGCCAATCCGCCGAAGCGGACTGCTTTTTAGACACCCGGGTGTAATGGCCTGGATTGAGCCTAGACCACTACACCACCCTGACTTGCACGTCTGCCGAGTGTTGGACGACGGGTTTGAGTCGCAGTGGGAGGAAGCCAGTCGAAAAATGAAAGGAAATTTGGGGATTCGATCCCCGAACTTTATAGTCGGGGTCGGACGCCTTAACGCCCTCAGCCACTACGGCTCATGTCTGACGCCGATTGAAGCGGGTTCTTGATCCGACAATGAGCAGCGGTCAGAGAAAAAAGTTGTGAAGTTATAAGATTTGAATTGCCGATCCTCGAACCGGGAGTCCGACGCCTCTACACCTCCAGCCACCACGGCAGATGATGGTCATTGCGCATGGCTGTGTGTTCGAAGCACACTAAGGAGGGCAGTGAAAAATAACAAATGTTGGAAGTTGAACCTAGGACTTGAGGGTCGGGTGCGAAGCTTCGGCGATGTTGGCCTCGCACTGACCCCTGGGTAAGCCAGTCGAAAAAAAGATGACGAACGTGGGGTTCCGAACACCCGTCCTTACCGATGAGAACCGATGCCTCAAAGATCGCGGCCATCGCCGCTGATGAGGGAGCACACAGCTCACATCAGCTTTGTTGGCCAAAGATAGATTCGAAGCCTCCACGTGCGTTTCTCGGATAACAAACTAGATAATGCGAGCCATGGACCTTGGTACACGAAGGCGCGCCGCGGCACGAACAGACCCGCGGTTCTCTCACGCCCGAAGGGTTGCCTACCCCGAGCTCCCCAGGCGCGCGCGGCCCAGCCGATGAACGCCCCAGCCAGCGCCCGCTTCGGTTCCCGCCAAGGGCTTCTGGCTCGCCTTTCGGTTTTGGCAGGAATTGGCACACGAAGTGCTGTCCGGGCGTCCCGCGTTGCCGTGCGAGTAACAGTGCATGACTCTGCCGCCAACTGGGGCAGTCTCTTAAGGCCCCGCCCTGTTGCGCCACACAAATGAATCTGGGGAGCAACCCGCCGTACCCACAGTGCTCTCCGTCCCGTTCGGAAGCGCTCTCCGTGCCACTCGGCTCTCCCTTGGCTCTCCGGCTGGTTTACTTCGCCATTAGTGCCGGACTTACCCGGTGCATTGCGGCTCCGAAGTAAAGGGAGGCGGGCCGGGGAGGAGAGTGGAGGGGGTACCGTTCAAAACAAGGCAATAAGACTCGTGCGGGGGTCGGCCCGGCCCGGCCCGGCCGGGGCTGCCCTGGGACTTATCGCTGGGCGCCGGCAGGGGCTCTATGCCACCGATCGCAAACAGACAAACACACGGACGCGCTACGGACCGCCTTTCATAAACTAGCAGACGGCGAAGGCAGCTGATGGCCGAAGGCGGGGGAGTGGCCACGTTGAGTATATTCGCCGTGACCGCTCGAGTCTCTCTCTCTCTCTCTCTCTCTCTCTCTCTCTCTCTCTCTCTCTCTCTCTCTCTCTCTCTCTCTCTCTCTCTCTCTCTCTCTCTCTCTCTCTCTCTCTCTCTCTCTCTCTCTCTCTCTCTCTCTCTCTCTCTCTCTCTCTCTCTCTCTGTCTCCCCCGGCCGCCGTCACTGTGACCAACAGCGCGCCATCAAAGCGGCAAACTTTTAAATTTGGCGCCGTTTGGCAGACTGATGCTCAATTAGTCACAGGTCACAGGGCGGGGGAGGGAGGGGGGGGGCTTCCGGGGGCGTCATTACGGGGGTCGATGAGGGCGGTCGTCTCTGTCTCTCTCGCACCCGCGCGGCGCCCCGTGGGGTGCGGGAGAGACAGAGCGCGGTGGGGAATCAGGGAGGACGATGAGGGAGGCACCCCTCGCCCGTGAAATTGCGTGTACAACACCCCCTGCCCGTAATGCTGCCTCCCCCTCCCCTCCCGGCCCGTTCCGCAGCCCCTGGCAGGGCCACGGCAAGGCTCCAGGAGATCAACTTGCTCCAGGGCCGTGCAGCCCTGGAGTCCGCGCGCCTGGAAAATCAGGGAATCCAAGATGCGGCTCACATAATTGCACTCTCCGCGGAAGCCGGCAGAACCGAGAGGGAAGTACCAGCTCGAGTAGGACTACCGCTCGGTCCTCGAGTCGCTGCCTTCTATCCTCCTTTCTTGTTTTTAATTTTCAGACCTCTGTAAGTGGTTTTGCTAGGTGGGTTTTATTTTAATTTTTCAGACTTAGACCGCTCTCAAATTTTATGTGCTCACAGTGTGAACTTTATCGACGAAGCAGACATTTGTTTTTAATACAGTTTTGAATCTGATTTAAAGACTTTGTTGTCAGTCTCTCGGCGCGATAGGATAAGACCGAGTGCTGGTCGTGTACTCGGCGGCCAAATCCACCGCATCAATCAAATGGAGGGGAAGCGATCCGATTGGAAGGGAGGGGGGGAGGCCGTTCTCAGCATGGAATCACTCACAAATCGCGTTACGCTGCCGCAGTGCGCCGCTCCGAAAAACAACGGCTCTGCTCTTCTGCAGAATCCTCTGACTGGAATGCACAAGTGCACTGACGTGTCCTCCTCGGCGTTGTCGGCACTGTGGGTCGGAAGACCGTTGAGGCGGCCGAAATTCTAGACGCGTTTTGAGCTCTAGATCCGGTCAATGGGACTCGAATCGAACTTGTGACCCCACCAATGGAATGCTCTCCGAACGAGGAATCCATTGGTGGGGTCACACGTTCGATTCGAGTCCTAGCGACTCTGGAGCTCAAAACGCGTCTAGAATTTTGGCCGCCTCAACGGTCTTCTGACGCACAGTGCAGTGGGCCTTTTGCACCGCCTTGCTGCGGAGGGACGACGCCTCGCAGCTCAAAGTACACACGCATTCCTCGGCTTTGGGCGAAGGCCCCGGTAGAAAGTGCAGGAACAAGGCGGTGACCGCAGTGGGCCGCACTGCGAGCAGACGACGCGGCGCGGGCCGGCGAAACATATCAATAGAAGGCGAGGAAACGCGTCCGCCGCGGCGCCTCTCTCTGCTTGTCTTTGCGGGCCGCGCACGCCGCGACCGCAGGAACGCACCCGCTACTGTCTCTGTCTCTCTCGCACCCGCAGGCCGCCCCGTGAGTGCGACAGAGACGGAGCGACACCTTCCGGCCGCCGATAGCTGACAGCACAGTGGGTCAGAAGACCGTTGAGGCGGCCAAAATTCTAGACGCGTTTTGAGCTCCAGAGTCCCTAAATGGGACTCGAATCGAACGTGTGACCCCAGCAATAGATTCCTCGTTCGGAGAGCAACCCATTGGCGGGGTCACACGTTCGATGCGGGTCCCATTTAGCGACTCTGGAGCTCAAAACGCGTCTAGGATTTTGTCCGCCATAACGGTCTTCTGACCCACTGCGGGCAGGCTGCGGTGGGCGCATCCCGTGAGGGCAGCCGGGCCGAGACCTTGCCACTTGGGCCGATTCGGTTCGCTTTCTGTGTCTCTGACGGCGTCTGACCCTCCCCACCAAATGGCGTTTAGAAAAGTGAAGCCTCCGGCCGCGGGGCAGGCAGGCCGGGGCAGGCCGGGGCAGGCTGGGGTGCCACTATAAAGGCCGCGGTGTCCTTGAGACAGGCTCAGTGGCAGGCCGAGTGCAACCATGGCAGCCGTCCGCCCAGCGCTGGCGGTGCTCTTCGCCATCCTGGCCGACATCCTGGTCGCCGCCAACGGCACCCAGCTCCGCGCCGTCGAGTCCTCGGCGCCCTGGAGCGCCAGCGTCGCCCAGCAAGAAGATAGTGAGTGTGTGTGTGTGTGTGATGGACGACTCAAAGTGCGACATGAAGACATCACCCAACGCCCTGGGATTACTGTGCAACACTATTGAGAATGGAAGAAAACATCTTTCGGGAACAGTGTGCTATCTGGATAATTGTAGATAATCAAGCCCAGATGCATGAAAAGATCACCATTGTCACAACTTTTTTTTTTATTTCCGTTATTTTTACAGTAATTTATTTTTTCTTGTGATGACTGCCAGCTGTGAGGTAGCAAATCCTGTAATGAGTGTTGTGGCTCGCAGGGGGTTGGACGTGGAAGCTGCCCCAGGCGGCCATGTCCGTGATAAAGGAGTGTCTGGCGTCGTCCAGCATCAAGGACACCGGCGCCTGCATCAGGACCGTGGCGTCGCGCGCCTTGGACAGGGCGGCCCGGACGCAGCGGGAGATCAACCTGGGCGCCGGCCTCATGCTGGTCCCGGACACCAAGGAGGCCACCAGGTGAGCCGTCCCACTGTCAAAAATGACTAAAAAAAATTACTTTACCAACTGAAACTCGTACTAAATAGAAACATTGGAGGTGTTAAAATTTTCCAAAAATCAAAGGCTTTTTTTTTTTTTTTTTTTGTTTTGAAATTTCCAAGATTTTTTTTTTCCATGAGTGCCGCAATGTTTTGGAACTAAATGGTGGCGGGGCTGGTTTTTTTTTTGCCGGCAGCCGGTCGCTGCCCGAGGTGGCCGAGGCGGCCGAGCCCACCGCCGGCAGTGCGGACGAGACGCTGAGCCAGCGCATCCTGGCCTTCCTGCAGGGCTACTCCCTCCGCCTGCAGCTGCCCAGCGCCAGGACACTGCGGGACGCCGTCGAGGCCCTGCCGGCCAACGGTCAGTGCTGCCTGGAAAAGATAAAACCTATATAAGAAAAAAAAATAACCGCATCCGACGGGGGTTGATCCGCGGTCCTTTCACTTGTAAGCCGGACATCGTATCCATTGCGCCAACTCAACTGCGAATAGTCCGCGGTGAAGTCGTGGGCGAGTGAAGGACAATGTTCTGAAAGGAATGTTGCTGGACGTCGGACGGCGTGAACGACGTGAACGACGTGCTGGCTTCAAAGCACCGCCCGCTGGATGGCCGCGGCCGCCGCCCCTCCCCTTGTGGTCGCCGGCGAGGGTCATTGAGAAAGTTGGCGGCGAGCTTGGCGGCCGCCCACTGCCGCCGCGGTGTCTCGGACACAGAGGAAGGGTGGCGGCAGGAATCGCCGAGGACATCAAGGACATGCTGCCAGGGATTCGTGAGCCGCTTCCCTCCGTTGCACCGGGAGAGAGAACGGAAAGCTCCTGCCGTCGTGCAGGCCCGTCGAACAGGGCTGCCATTGGGTTGCCTACCCAGCAGGCGCCTATCCAGCCTTTTTCAATGAGTTAATGCTCAAAAAAATAAAAAATGGAAAGAGTCAGTTGGGTTTGAACCACGAACCTCTCAGACGTCACTCAACCACTGTATCCACTTCACTAGGGTTTTTTTTTTTTTTTTTTTTTTTTTTTTTTTGGGTATCATAGGTGACCAACTTGATGTCTTTTGTTGCAGACACAGCCGACTTCCTTGGCCGCAAGAGCAAGGGCAACGGCCTGGGCCCGCTGCTGGTGTTCGGCTCGTCGCTGCTGCCCCTCAAGATGTCCCTCCTGGCGCTGCTGGTGGGCAAGGCCCTCATGCTGTCCATGCTGGCCTTCGCCATCCCGGCGCTGCGGCTGCTGCAGGGCGGCGGCATGGGCGGCGGCGGCGGCGGTGGCGGCGGCGGCGGCGGCGGCGGCCACCACTGCCACTAGCGCCACCAGCGCCCCGAAGAAGCTAGTCAGGGCGGCCACTTCGCGGGGACAGGTGTGCAGTGACTGGGCGCCAAGCTGGACAGTGTTGCCAACGATGGGAAATTTCCCATATCGTAGGGATTATTTTAGGACTAAAAAGGCCAAAAGGAAAAAAAAAATTACGAAAAGGGAGATTTTTTTGGCCGAAATTTTCTTATTTTTGCTGGGGTATTTTGAAAAAATTGGTCTAAAAGGGGAAAAAATCAAGAAAAGGGGAACAACAAAACAGTTATTTGTTTTTTAAAGTTGTTTTTTTTTTTTTCATCAAAAATGTTTTTCACGTTTTTCAGAGAGAGAGAGAGAACCCTATCCTGGAGAGCAGCAACGGCGCCTCCACTTTTTAATGCCCCTCCTTAAGTGGGGAAGGGAAATTCAACCCTCCCCGCTCTTTTTTTATATCCGGTCGCAGCGGAGACGTTCCAGTCCTCCTTTACTGCCGCGCCGGCCAATGAGGACGCGGCTTTCCGGCGCCACGGTTTCAAACGAGCATTCTGATTGGTCCGATTCGGCTGAGCGGCCGACCTCACCGGTGGCTTTGGTCGATGAGTCCAAGCAGCTGGTTGAGTACGACGATGCCATAGCGGAAGTGGACGCACGGGACTTCGCAGATTTCGGCCGGGGTTGCGGTTTTGCAGTATGCATTCGTTAAATTAATTTTTTTGGGCCATTTTCAACAATAGCGAAGTGTCCCCGTTGCAGATACCAAGTGTACATAACGTTGCTCAATACTTGAGGTGCAAAGCGCGAACATGTTCGAATTTGTTTCCTTTCGTAATCATTGTGATGGGTGGGTGTCTGGAATTTCTTAATTTATTCGTGAACGGTGATGTTGAACGGGCTACTCTGTAACTGTATTTATATTTATTTTCTAATAAAACATGAAAACCGGCGTCGTGTGTCTCCTTTCCCACACCCGCGCAGCCCGGCGAGGCTGGTGGGAATCACACGGTGTGCGGTCCGGCCGGAGCGGTGCCTCCAAGAGGAAGACGGCCGCTAAGTGCACCGAGAAAACCGAGAAAACAGAGCTGGACTTGGGAGACTGTGGACCTTCCCCCTGCCTGGCTGCCTGGCTGGCAGCCTGGCTGGCCGCCTGGGCCGAGTTCGCCTCCTTTTTCCGTTCCCCGACTTTGACAAAGCGGCCAGACGGCGGACGGCGACAAAGAGGAAGGGTTGGGCACGGGCAGCAGCACTGCCGTGCGGCCCGTGCGGTAACAAGGGCCGGCCTTAATTGAATCGACTTGGCGCGAAAAAAGACGTTTGCCCAACTAACCGGGGCCGTCCGCCGTCGGAGTGACAGACAGAGCGGTCAGACGCGGCACTGTGACCCACCCCGTGTGCAGAACCAACCCCTAAGAACACGAAATGCTCACCTTGATGTCAATTTGATATCAATATGACCAGTTGTAGGATTTTTTGTGTACATCTATTTGGCCAGCTGTTTACCCCTCGCTGCCACCGCGAACGAGCGGAGCCTCGTCCGCACGCGAGGCCTGCGGTTCAGGCGGCGGCAGTGTCATCCACTCATTCGGTCATAAAATGACCGCACACTTTTACAGTGAGGCGCGGAGACTCATTGCGCGACGACGGGGATCTGGAGGGCGGAGCAGCAGCAGCGGGGACCGGTAGTTAGTTGACGGCGGGAGGGGTGTGTGTGACGGATTCCGCCATGCATTGTCAGAGCATGCGCGGTGACGGGCCGCATCAATCCGACACCTCCTCGGCCTCGCTGTGCTGCGCTGTGCTGCGCTGTGCTGCGCCGCACCATCTGAGGCGTGCCGCCCACCCTCCAGCCCCGCCTGCAGCAGCCTGGGCCCGCACTGGAAAAGCCATTACTTTAAAAAATATCGCCGTCGCAGCGGAGGAGGCGCTAGGAGAGAGAGAGAGAGAGAGAGAGAGAGAGAGAGAGAGAGAGAGAGAGAGAGAGAGAGAGAGAGAGAGAGAGAGAGAGAGAGAGAGAGAGAGAGAGAGAGAGAGAGAGAGAGAGGTGGAGGTAGCGGCGGCCTCCCGCTTTGTAGCTAGCCTGCTTGTTGACTCGCTGCGCTGGGTGGTGTGCGCGCCCTTCACACCTCACGAGGAGAGAGAGAGAGAGAGAGAGAGAGAGACAGAGAGAGAGAGAGAGAGAGAGAGAGGGAGAGAGAGAGAGAGAGAGAGAGAGACAGAAGGCACTTCCAGTGCTGCAGTTGCTATTTTCTTTTATTCCTCCACCCGCCTTATGGTCCCACCCTGTCTCCCTCGCTCCCAAGGAACGCCCCGTCGGGGTGCGAGAGAGACGGCTTCCGAACACCCTTGACTCCACAGGGCGCGCGACAAGTGTCCCGACCGCGGCCAGCGACTGGCTCGCCGTTTAGAGGGCGGTGGCTGGACCGCGGCCGGGCCTGGCCCACTAGGGTCTGGCCCACTACTAGGGCCTCCCCGCCGCCGCCGCCGCCGCCCTGCAGTCAAGCCGAGCCAGCGGCGCCGCTCAAAGTGTGAGTAAAATATTCACCGCGCCGCCCGGCGCACAGGAAGGGTGGCGGACAAGGAGCGGAGAAAGGAGAAGAAGAAGAAGTGGGAAGGGGGCGGAGGGATCCGGCGGCAGCGCGCGGCAGCTGCTGTACGTGATGACACCCATGAGCCAAATGTGTGTAATAGCCATCGAAGGCAGATCGCTGTGTTTGCGCTCCGCCTCTCTCTCTCTCTCTCTCCCTCTGTGTGTGTGTGTGTGTGTGTGTGTGTGTGTGTGTGTGTGTGTGTGTGTGTGTGTTGTATCCTCGGGGATGAACCCCCCTTTCGTCCCTAGACCATCCTGCGAACCGATTCCAGTCGTCAAATTCCGTCGCCCTCCCGCCGCGGTGCGGTTGAAATTGGGCGCGAAAAAGGCAAGCGCAGCATTCACATTCCCATTCGCACGGCGCTCTCGCCCCGCCCCGCCCCGCCCCGCCCCGCCCCAGCCCGCCCCGCCGCCATGAATGCGCGTTCAAGTGCGTGCCGTTTCAATCCGACAGCGCAGACAGCGTCAAGCGGGGCCTACTCGCGTCTCGGCTCGCCTCGCGCTCTACATAATCGGATGATAAAACGCACGCACTTAGGGGTGGGCCGTGCGCGCGTCGTGCGCGCGTCGTGCGGCCCGGGCCGCTTTAAAGGCGATGTTGTTGCTGTTTGCTGCTGTTGTTGTTGATGTTATTGTGAGGATTCATGATGACGTCAAGGTGGTGGCAGAAGTGCGCCGCAGGGGGGCGCTACCGAGCACGCTCGCTCTCTCTCTCTCTCTCTCTCTCTCTCTCTCTCTCTCTCTCTCTCTCTCTCTCTCTCTCTCTCTCTCTCTCTCTCTCTCTCTCTCTTTCTCTCTCTCTCTTTCTCTCTCTCTCTCTCTCTCTCTCTCTCTCTCTCTCACACACACACACACACACACACACACACACACTCGGTGCGCGGTGTGCAATACATCAGAGCCGCACAGTGATGACGAGTAGGGGAGGCAAGTGGAGGGAAAAGGGTCGTCCGCGCTAAAAAGACGAGGCCTCACACAGTGTGGGCCCCACAGTGTGGGCCCCACGTCGCCATTCCGATAGCGTCGCGGCGTCGCGTCAGGGCGATGAGGCTGCGGTGGGGGGACACGCACATTTCCTCGCGTTACCACTCCGCTTACTCGTTGTCGGGGGGCAAACAACAACAACAACACGGAGCTTGCCTTTTCTTGTGTGACAAATAATGACACTACATAGCCTGCTTGCTTGCCTGCCTCTGGGGATGACGTCATCTCCCGTGACAATGACACGCACATGGCCCGGCGAGGAGGCACTCGCTGGAATTTACATATTAGCGGGACCAGAAGGCGAAGAAGGAGGAGGAGGAGGAGAAGAAGAAGAAGGTACAGAGGAGCCCGGCGGGTAGGCAGCACGTGTGCCCTGCCGAGCGGCGGGCCTGCCTGCCCACCACGGCGTTCGACGCCAACAGCGACGAGGAATGCAATTAGAAATAAGTCGGTGCAATTAGAAATAAGTCGGCCAGTGTTCGGCGGCAGGCAGGCCGCGCGGGCAGCGCACGGTGGGCCAGCAGGCGGAGGCAGTCAAGGGTCCCGGGTCCCGAACGGCCCGGAGGACAGCACATTGCACGGGAAATAATCCTGCCAGGAATCTTGGCCTGCTGAATAGCGGGGCGAGTCGGCGCTGTATACAGCCACCTCCCGCACGCCAGCCCCTCTCGCCTCATAAAGAAGGAGGTGCACCGGATCATCCCCCTCCCTCCCTCCCCCATTTATCATGCCCCGAATTACTCGCCCATTCAAATTTGGCGCGCGAATTAAAGACTTAACCTCATTGGTCCGCGTTTATTCATGTTATGCATGTCCGCGTTCTCATTTGATAATCGCCATCAACATTTCATTTCGGCGGCGCGACCCCCAAACCCCTGCGGGGGCGGTGCAGGGCTGCAGGCGGGGCTGCAGGCGGGGCCACCCTCCGTGGCGGTGACGGGTTGCCGGGGCGTCGCCGCCGGGCAGGCTGCGAGTGGTCGCTCTGTCTCCCTCGCACCCGGACGGCAAGCAGCATCCCGGCCTGGAGTGCGAGAGAGACACAGAGGGTCAGTATAAAGAGTCAGTGAGAGGCCGTGACTCACCCCTTCCCTCTCTCTGATGAGTCACTACACAGCAGACTGCATGAACGAGTCACGAGCTGGAGTCTCTCTCTCTCTCTCTTTCTCTCTCTCTCTCTCTCTCTCTCTCTCTCTCTCTCTCTCTCTCTCTCTCTCTCTCTCTCTCTCTCTCTCTCTCTCTCTCTCTCTCTCTCTCTCTCTCTCTCTCTCTCTCTCTCTCTCTCGGCGGTGTTTATTTGGCCGGTCCTGCCCCGCGTCGCCAGGCCGTCTCGCGGCTTAAGAAAGTGATTTCCCTTCCAAACGAAACCCGGCGCGCTTTTCGTCCGTCCTTTGCGGAGCCAGCCATGCGGAGAGGCCAGCCTGGTGATCCCCTGGGAGAGAGAGAGAGAGAGAGAGAGAGACAGACAGACAGACAGGGGCTTTGGAGGCAGCGGTGGGTGAAGCTGGCGACGGATAGAGCGGTGAACGGTGTCTGCTGGCTGCAGTTTGGGCGGGAAGGGTTGTCGCAGGGCTGCAGCGTCGAGAGCAGGATATTGCATCGTGACTTCGCCAGGCTGGCCCAGATAGAGGCAAGAGCATGCAGGGTGCAGGACAGACGGACGGACGGACAGACAGATGGGCGGATCGTCTGGGCGGAAAGAGGCTGAGACGACACGGAAATGCGAACGATTTCGCATTCCGTCGAGACAGCCGCCCGACTGATGCAAGAACGAGCTGTGGACGGACTTGACTTTCACCACCCCGAACAGAAATAATTTGTCAGCAACGAAGAAAGGCATTTCTCATTGTCGACGCGTGGTGGAAGTGAGAGAGATGGGGCCGGGCGGGGCGGGGCGGGGCGGGGCGGGGCGGGGCGGGGCGGGGCGGGGCGGGGCGGCGCGGGGCGGGGCGGGGCGGGGCGGCGCGCGTTGCGGTGCGGGCGTTGTCCTCGGCAACTGGACCCGCGTTGGCCGTCCTGGGAGTGCAACAACTACTCCCATCAATATCGGCACCCCGCCACCGCTGTCCACCCCATTGACGGATGGCCGACGCGAGGGCACGGGTTCGAGTCCCACCGCCGCCATCCCCTTTTTTTATTTTTATTTTTATTTTTTGGCCTCTGCGTCATTTTCCTCTCTCGTCGGACAGACAGACGCACACACTCACACACACTCGTATTCAGCACGCGAATGGATGCAAAAGGGGAACCACGGGGCATATCGGGGACAGCGAAAGACAGTGACCCCGCGGGTGGAGGGGGGGTAGGGGAACCCTTCCAGGCCCCGTTTCCGGCTTCCGCAGCAGCGCGGTGCCACCACTGTCATCCGGGCAGCAGGCTGCTCCGAGGGTGCTGCCGCCTCGCAGGGCTGCGCTGGGAGACAGACCGACGGGTTGCTCGGAATCAACCGGCAGTATCGCTCTTCCTTGCGGCCACTCTCTCTCTCTCTCTCTCTCTCTCTCTCTCTCTCTCTCTCTCTCTCTCTCCCTCTTTCTCCCCTTCGGAAGGTCGAAGAGACGCAAAGTGCTCCTCGCGATGTCTCAATCGCCTTCACTGCCAGCGATCGGTCACGCGCTGGTGTACCCCCCCCCCTCCCTTTCCACCCCTCCTCCTACACCACGAGGCCCCAAGTAAATCATGCCGGGAGCGCGCTCGCCTCTCGCCGTATCAAAACAATGAAAGGCCCCTCTCGCTCTCTCTCTCTCTCTCTCTCTCTCTCTCTCTCTCTCTCTCTCTCTCTCTCTCTCTCTCTCTCTCTCTCCCTCTCTCCCCAACAAGCCCTGAAGCCACAACGAGTCAACGGAGACAACATATCATCTCGGCACGGGCTTAATCATTTCGTTAAATCTCGGTGATTACAAAAGCGCGCGCCGGCAAAGGGGTGCTCGCTCCTTATTACATAAACGAAACTCGTTTCGGAGGCTCCCGAACAAACAAGGGGTCACCCTTCCCCGCTCCGCGCCCAGCAGCGGGCCGCGCCGCGGGTGCGAGAGAGACAGAGCGACGGAAGGGCTCTCGGAATGAGCAGCGCGAGGCAAGCGGCAAGGCAGGCCTATTCAAATGGCGTGCTCCCGGGGCGCCCCACCTCCCCGGCCCGATTTCAAAACTTTGCCCTATTACAACTTTTGAGTGACACTGTTCCGAAACTTGCAAGTTGCTGCCGTGCGGACGTAGGCTCCCCGGCGGCTCCCTGGAGTCTCCCTGGAGACCCCGCAGACGGACCCGTGTCGGGACATGTAAACAACGGGCCAGCGTGGAGGGCGACCTGGAGCCGGCCGGGGGGCGGGGACAGAGAGAGAGAGAGAGAGAGAGAGAGAGAGAGAGAGAGAGAGAGAGAGAGAGAGAGAGAGAGAGAGAGAGCTGCTGCGGTGTTTGATCCCCCACGCGTCTCCCACCACGCGACTGCTGGCGCCGGTTTGCAGCGGGGGCTTCTTGGCGGGTGGAGGCTTCAAGTCATGCACGCACTATGCGTTTGTTCCGACGTTTGTTCCTCCGTTTGAGCAGTTATTTGCAGAGTATGAAAAGAGCGGATGAGTGGTGGTGGTGGGAGTGTCCATGTCGTACATATTGCCTGAATGGGGCTTATCGCCAGCCGCCCCGCCCCGCCCCGCCATCGCTCACCGCACCCCGCCCCGCCCCGCCACGCCCATGTGGGGAGACATTCAGGGCGATACATTACAAGGCCCGGCCGGCCCTCAGCCCTTGTTTGGCGTGGAAGGGAAAAGGCACTCTGCTCGTTCAGAAAGGGCGAGACGGTACTCGCAGATCTCCCTCTAGGACCTCCAGGGGCCTTTCAGGACCTCCAGGACCTCCAGGACCTCCAGGACGTCCTGGACCTCGCCGAGCACCTCCCCCCACTCCATAATGCTTTATGAGTCGCGTATATCATTGCGATCGCCAGCACGCTAAATTGAACGCGGCGATAATTCTCTGTTTGAGGAAGGGAAGAGAGCGGGAAAAGCAACCCGCCGAGTGAAAAAAAATAAAATAAAAACACGCCAAGGTTGTGCCTAAACATGAGAAAAAGGAGAGAACACAAAGAATTCTGCAGTGAACTCGATCAAGATCGCCACACCCTGTACCAGGCCGTATCCTTTGAGGCTGCTTCCCGCCAGAGAGAGAGAGAGAGAGAGAGAGAGAGAGAGAGAGAGAGAGAGAGAGAGAGAGAGAGAGAGAGAGAGAGATGATCACGCTAGACAAAGCGGCCTGGCGGAAACTGCACGACAGAGTGTGTCCAGGATTCAGGTGGGGCTGGGATGGGGGTGGTGGTGGGGGCTGGGGAGTGGATGCAGCACCACAATCAGTTGCGACGTCCCCAGACCAGCCTCTGGCTTTACGGACCGGCCGGCCTGCCGAGCGTGACTGGAATAGGACTAGCGACTCCCATCGCCCCCGCCATCCCCCTTCCTGTCGGGGCACTACCCCCCGGGCGTTTTATTCTCACCTGCAGGTCTTATCGCCTGCTCTCCGATACAGCTCTCTCTCTCTCTCTCTCTCTCTCTCTCTCTCTCTCTCTCTCTCTCTCTCTCTCTCCCTTAGGAGCGCAGTCGTCGCAGTGCCTGTCACCTTTTACGCGGGCTGGGCCGTGGCGGCACGTGGTGCGGGCGGCAGACACGGATAGCCACACGTCAAAAAAAAAAAAGAGCGGGAAAATATTTAGAAAATTTAAAACAATTAAAAATACAGTAATAAAATAAAACATAAAATCGACTGTGGTCGAGAGCGTCTGTGCGCCGACTACGATTTCCGACAGCTGATGTTCGAATCCTGCCATATCTTTTGCTTTACACGCAGGTAGCTCTTCGTGACTCCTTCCACTGCGCTGTCCTTAATGCCGCATCCTTGCGTGCGACTTTGACCGACTTTGACCCTCGATTTCGCGCCACGCGCCGCGCGCTGCCGCCGACAAGAGAGAGAGAGAGCTCTATTTCGGGCAGCGTTTCTAAAGTTAAAAGCGTGGAATGGGACCCGGGTTGGTGAGGGCGTGGCCCCGCCTCAGCAGGACAACACAGTGAGCCGTGGCAGGCTGCCAGGCCCAGGCCCCAGGCGCTCCCGGCACCACGCCTGGAGCGAAGCAGATTCTCGAAAAAACAAGCCGGCCGTTGCCGGGATTCGAACCCACACCTGTGTCAGAGAGCTGCTTGTCCTCGTCTATAACACCACGAGAGCCAGGCAAAAAAAAAAAAAAAAACCGTCAACAGTTCGCAAGCGGATAAAATAAAAGGCGCGAAAATCGCTTTGGCGCCGGCGGGATTCGAACCCTGGCGTATCGCGTAGGCGCTGTTTGCCCTCATTGCGATTCAAATCCACCGCGCTGCCGGAGTCTTAGCTGCAGTCTGACTACGAGACTCGGAGGCTCCCTGCTGGGCTAATCTGGACCGCAGTCCCTTTTACGATCCCCCCCCCCATCCACCCTTCCGCGGCGGAGCTCCACTCTGTATGTGTTCACGCGGAAACGCGTCAACGAGTGCAGTTTGGCGCTTTCGACTGCCTAGACGGAGAGAGAGGGGCGCAAGGACAGGGCGAAAAATGGGTGAACGCAGAGAGAGAGAGAGAGAGAGAGAGAGAGAGAGGAGAGAGAGAGAGAGAGAGGAGAGAGAGAGAGAGAGAGAGAGAGAGAGAGAGAGAGAGAGAGAGAAAGAGAGAGAAAGAGAGAGAGAGAGAGAGAGAGAGAGAGAGAGAGAGAGAGAGAGAGAGAGAGAGAGAGAGAGAGAGAGAGAGAGAGAGAGAGAGAGAGAGAGAGAGAGAGACCTCTGACGCTCCCCCAGGGCGATAAGCGTGGCAGTAATACGGTGACGCGTTCGCATGACGGGGAGCCGCGTCGAGCAGGCCTCGTCCCTGCAGCTCCGTCCCGCCCATCGCCGCCGTCCCTCTCGCTCTCGCGTGTGCGAGAGAGACAGCGCGACGAGCTGCTGCTCCCCGGCGTCCCTCCGTCCATCCGCCCTCGCAGCGGCGCCGCGGCGCCGGGGCGGCCAGTCCGACGCCAGCGCCCCGCAGTTGGAGCGCCTGGCGCCGCGCGCCGCGGCCACTTGCCTTGCAGTTGGCAGCCCTGGTGTTGTTGTTGTTGTTGCCGGCACGCGTTCTCGCGGTTGGCGAACCTGCCCGGAGGTGTGACAGTGTAGCAGCGGGGTGTCAGAAACCATTATCCAGCCGTTGCACGCGAACGACCTCGACGCCGCGCCGCGCCGCGCCCAAGTGGGACGGAGAGAGAGAGAGCTTCTGCTTCTCCATCGAGTAGTTGGAGCTCGTTAGCCGCGTCGCTGTCAACAGCGCTTGGGGCGGGCCGCCGGGGCGCAGTGGCACACAGTGGGCCAGGGGTGGGCTGGGCCAGGGGTCGCCTCGCAACATCGAGCACCACGGACCGCCTCCACAAAGCGACTCGTGGTCCGCGGATGGTGCCTCCGCCGCGGCCGCCATGCTGGCCCCCCTGTTGGTCGTGGCCGTGCTAGCGGTGGCGAGGGAGGCCGCGGCCTACTACGACCAGCCAGAGGAGATCCGCATCGGTGAGAACGTGCTTGCGTCGTCCGAGGGTCGAGGTTCGATTCCCGCCATGTGCTTTTTTATTGTTTTGGTTTGGAAGGTGGGTTGTTCCTGACGACGGAGGAGGACTGCGTGAGCGCGTTCTACGCGGCCATCGACGCCGTCAACGAGGACAACGAAGTGCTCCCGGACCACCGCCTGGTCGGCGTGGACGTCGCTGTGCCCGAGTTCGATGCTCTGGAGGCGCACAAGCGAGGTGAGCCGGATTCTAATCCTCGTCCATGCCCTATTTTTTTTTCCTTGAAATATTACCAACGGCAGACGCGAGCGTGTAGAATATGCGGTTCCTCATCCCTCTCACAAATATTGACCCGCGAAATGATCAAGCTACAAAAATACAGATTCCAATTTTTTTTAGGGGCCGTCTTAATGCAGACGTAACATATCCTGACTTTCTTGTCAAAACAAAACCTCCGGCGGTCCAAACAAAGGCCGTGGTCGGGACTGGTCGGCGGGTCGAGGCGGAAAAATGTAAGCAGCGCGAGCGAAAACATTGGCATCCACGAGCCGTCGCACGGGCCGTGGTCAGGGCGTTACATGGTTCCTGGACGACCCCACCTGACCCCAACTCCCCGGAGGTTCAGAAAGAGCGCGGGGTGCGCCGCCACCCTGCCGGTAGCCCGGCGTGCCGCGGGCCGCATTGCCATGCAAACCAGCGCCATTAAATTAACGCCCTAACCCCCAGGGCTTCGCCATGGCTTCGCGCCGCCGCGCTCGGTTCCTCCTCCAGGGCTTCCAGGGCCTCGAGGGCCTCCAGGAGCGGCGCGGCTGGCCTGCCCAACAACACCTTGCTCAGAATAATCACATTTCGCGCAAAGGGGTCCTTGCTGAAACCGTTTGTAAACGCGTTGCAGTGTGCGAGCTGCTGGCAGGGGGCGTCGCCGCGGTGCTCGGCCCGTCCAGCGCCGTCCCCGCCACCCACGTGCAGGCCGTGCTGGACGCCATGGACGTGCCGCACCTGGACACCAGGCCCGGCGCCGACGCCACCGGCCTGCTGCAGGTCCACCTGCACCCCTCCGTGGAGGCCCTGGCCCGGGTGAGGATTGCACAGTGGGTCAGAAGACCACCTTCGAGGCGGCCAAAATTCTTGACGCGCTCTGAGCTAAGACCGTTGAGGCGGCCATTCTTGACGCGTTCTGAGCTCCAGAGGCGCTAAAGGGGACTCGAATCGAACGTGTGACCCCACCAATGGATTGCTCTCCGGACGTGTGGGGTCGCATGTTCGATTCGACGACTATGTGAATGTGTTTTTGGCGTTTGTCTCCTCAAGATGCTCCCCGACGTGGTGGCGGCGCTGGGCTGGACCGCCTTCACCGTGGTGTACTTCGACAGCAGCTCGCTGCGCCGCCTCGCCGGCCTGCTCAAGATGTACGACTACACCGGCCACACCATCACCATGCGACAGCTGCCACCGGGCGAGGACTACAGGTGCGTACTCGGGGCCGCTGCTTGCCTCTCGCAGGGTGAGGTAGGTGACTCTGACCGCGGCGCTGCTAGGGCCATGTTCAAGGACTTGAAGCGGTCCGGGGAGACCTTCTTCCTGGTGGACTGCCCCTTCGAGCGCCTCAACGAGGTGCTGGTGCAGCTGCAGCAGTGCGGCCTGCTGGTGGACCCCTACTGCTTCTTCTTCACCAACCTGGTGAGCGAACAGGCCGCTGGGACTCGCACTCACTCACTCACTCACTCACTCACTCACTCACTCACTCACTCACTCACTCACTCACTCACTCACTCACTCACTCACTCACTCACTCACTCACTCACTCACTCACTCACTCACTCACTCACTCACTCACTCACTCACTCACTCACTCACTCTCTCTCGCTGCAGGACCTGAACACGCTGGACCTGTCCCCCTTCCGCCACGGCGGCGCCAACATCACGGGCATCAGGCTCGTCAGCGCGGCCCTGCCACGCGGCGGCCTCCAGGACGACGTCGACGACGACCTCGAGGACGGCGCTGAGGCCGAGGCGCAGGCCCCCACCGCCATGAGGGTACGTCTGTCTGTCTGTCTGTCGGTCTTTCCGTCTGTCCGTGACGACACAACGGCGGCGCGGCAAGTGGGGCTCCGTTTACACACCGGGAGGGTGGCGCTGGATGGGATTAAGTCGACGAGGGCCTCGATGAGGGCGGCGGTAAAACTACCCATCCACGCCGCTGCCGCCTACGCCCCCTCGCTGCCGATTGCTATTGCCTGGCCAAGATCCTCTCTCTCTCTCTCTCTCTCTCTCTCTCTCTCTCTCTCTCTCTCTCTCTCTCTCTCTCTCTCTCTCTCTCTCTCTCTCTCTCTCTGTCTCTGTCTCTCTCTCTCTCTCTCTCTCTCTCTCTCTCTCTCTCTCTCTCTCTCTCTCTCTCTCTCTCTCTCTCTCTCTCTCTCTCTCTCTCTCTCTCTCTCTCTCTCTCTCTCTCTCTCTCTCACTCGCTCTCCCACTGACCGGCGGGTCTTCATCCAGCTCCAGGCCGCGCTGCTCCACGACGGGGTGCGGCTCGTAGGCCACGCCCTGCACCAGCTGGCCCACCGTGCGCTGTCCACCAGGCCCATGGCATGCAACGCCTCGGACAGCTGGGAGCACGGCGCGTCGCTGTTCAACTTCATCCGCACGGTGAGCCGTAGTCCTGACAGAAGGCCTTTTTTTTTTTTTTTTTTTTTTTTTTTTTTTGGAAAGTGTCGATTTTTTGGGTGTTTCTATTTTTGTGCCGATGCCGTCGATGGACGCGTCCGCTGTTTCGCTCCTAGGCGGCAAATTATTGCAGTCCATGCCGGCCGGGCCGACGCCGCCCCCTCCCCCTGCCCTGGCCGGCTTGATTCGGTTGGCCGGCGTCCAGGTCCAACAGACACCGTCAGCCTGGCCGGTCGTGATGCGGGCCGTGGTCTACAGTCCCAGGGTCAACTTCCAACATTTATTATTTTTCACTCTTTCCGCCAGTGTGCTTCAAGCCCACAGCAATGCGCGTTCCCCATCGGAGAGGACTCACCACGCGGCTTCATTCATGTTCCCGCGCTGCCTTCCTTTGCTCCACGCCCCGTCGGGGTCCGCCGCCGCCGCCCCCGCCGCCGCCGCCGCCGCCGCCGCCGCCGCCGCCGCCCCCGTCAGGCGCAGAGCCCCCTCCGCCTCCGCCAGGCGCGCGCTCTGGCCAAAGCCTGGCAAAAAATATGGGCCCCGCCCCGCCGGGGATGTGTGTGTGTTTGTGGCGTGAAACATGAAGGCGGTCGGGAGTGGCGCCGAGGCGCGAGCGCGTGGTGATTCACGGCGGACGCGCGGTGCTCCAAGCGGGCCGGGTTCAAATCCCGGCGGGGCCTGTTCGTTTCAAACCGCGTGCTGTATGCAAACGTTGTGGGCGCTTGCGAGTGGTTTGTTTTGTCACACGACTCGAAATAGCAGTAGCTTCGTAGTTTAATTATTTCAATATTAAAAAAAAAAAAATTTAAAAAAATTATTTTTTTTTATTTTTTTTTTGTGACAGAGCGAGGTGCGAGGGCTGTCCGGCCTGCTGCGCTTCGACCACCGCGGCCGCCGCTCCAGCGTGCTGCTGGAGCTGCTGGAGGTGGCCGAGGACGGCGCGCACAGCCTCGGCTCCTGGAACACCACGGAGGGCCTCAACATGACGCGAGGCGGCAGGGGCCGGACCACGGCCGGCTACCTCGTGGCGCAGAACCCCATCTTCTTCAACAAGACGCTGTCCGTGCTCATCGCCATGGTGGGTGCACTGCTCGGCGCACAGCGGCGCACTGTGCCAGGTGTGCCTCTAACCCTGTCGCGGCCGCAGACGCCTCCCTACTCCATGCTCAAGGAGGCCAGCAAGAAGCTGTCCGGCAACGAGCAGTACGAGGGCTTCGGCGTCGAGCTCATTGACGAGCTGGCGCGCATGCTGGGCTTCAACTACACGTTCGTCGTGCAGGAGGACGGCGAATACGGCACCTGCGACCCGGAATACGGCCTTTGCACCGGCATGATGGCCGAGGTCAATGAGGGGGTGAGTTGGCGTCCGCAGGTCGTGGGTTTAAATCCACCGCAAGCTAATTTCCGTTGTCTGCTTTTTCGACTTGCCAGCGAGTGGACCTGGCCATCGTGGACCTCACCATCACCTCGGACCGGGAGAGCCGTGTCGACTTCACCACGCCCTTCCTCAGTTTGGGTACGCCACATCTCGCTCCACCCAGGTCGTGGGTTCGACTCCCACCCGGTGCATCAGGTTTTCTTTGCGCATTTGCACAGGAATCCAAGTGCTGTACCGCAAGCCCACTAAGCTGCCGCCCAGCCTCATGTCCTTCATGTCGCCCTTCTCCAACGAAGTCTGGCTGCTCATGACGGCCGCGTACACTGGCGTGTCGCTCCTCATGTTCGTCATGGCTCGGTGAGTGATTGAGGGTGTGTGCGTGTGTCTGCTGGCACGCTCTCCTCGGCCAACGCCTGCGAGTCCACAGTCCCGCACAGCAGGCGTGCGTTGCAAGGCGTGGTTGCCTACCCTGGACTCCGCAGGCGCGCCGGCTTCCAGCACACAGTGGGTCAGAAGACCGCTGACGCGGCCAAAATTATAGACGCGTTTCGAGCTCCAGAGTCGCTCAATGGGATTCGAATAGAACGTGTGACCCCACTAATGGATTCCTCGTTCGGAGAGCAATCCATTGGTGGGGTCATAGGTTCGTTTCGAGTCCCATTTAGCGACTCTGGAGCTCAGAACGCGTCTAGAATTTTGGCCGCCTCGAATGTCTTCTGACCCACCGTGTAGCATGCCTCCAGGCCACTCGCTGTCTGACGCGCTCTGCTCTCTCAGGATCAGCCCGTACGAGTGGAACAACCCTTACCCGTGCGTGGAGCAGCCCGAGGAGCTGGAGAACCAGTTCAGCCTCCGCAACGCCTTCTGGTTCACCATCGGTTCCATCATGCAGCAGGGCTCCGAGATCGCGCCAATGTAAGCACGGCTCCCGTTTCTCTTTTTTTTTTTTCTTTTTTTTTTGCCAGTACTTTCAGCGGAAAAAGGGCCGCCTTGTCCCTTCGTCCGTCCGGCCGGAGTCCCCGACAATTAGCAGCCAAATTATAGGGCCCAGGGCCAAGGGCCGAGGGCCAAGGGCGCCGCCGTCGACTGGAACGGTTCGACTTCGACAGTCCTGAGGAGTCGCGCGCTCGGCTCTCCTTGACATCGGCTCCCTGACTGCGTCAACATTTGCCCACCAAATCCCAAGGTGACCTCTCACTGCCGAAATGTGATCCCTCATTGTCAAAATTGGCAACAAAATTTAATCTTTTAGTGACTCGACGACAGAAACGAAATCAACTTTGGTTGGCTCGTCACCGATCCCGCGGGAATGCGCCCCACACTGCCGATAACTGCGGACGCGCTATCCGCAGGACGCATAGGTCTGGGCAGGGACTATTCGCAGAGCCGGTCGGCCGGCCGAAGCTCATAAACGCCCGGCCCGTTTGAGAGCGCCGTTTCGAGACGGTGTTTACGCGGCCAGGCTGTGAGGAGGGAGGACGCCGCGCGGTACAGTGGGACAGAGACAGCCGCGCTGGGTGGCACCGTGGGGCGTGTCCTGGGGGACTAAACTTGCCCCTTGCCCCGCACTCGGAAGGCAGAGTTTCATTCTCATTTCGACAAACGTCATTGAAGTTGTTAGTCAGGTCCTCCACACCGCACTGGGCACAACCAAACATGAGACAAAACTCACTTGAAATTATTGCAGTTTAAACGTCTCACTGTGGAAGAAAGCGAAAATAGGCCTCGACCCGGGCGGCGTAAACGGCAGAGAATAGAGAGAGAAAGGACATCGCCGTCCTTCCCGGGAAAGTGAGGAAAATGTGGGTGTGGGTGGATGCCGGCCGGGAACCGCCGACCGCCGTGACGAAGCGAACGAGGCGCGGCGTGGCGCGGCGTGGCGTGGCGTGGCGTGGCGTGGCGTGGCGTGGTCGGGTTAGGGTGGCCACGCGGCCCGTGGCAGGCAGCCACTCTGGCTCTGACCAACACCGCGGAGACACGGTGGATTGCCTAGCGGCTCGCGCCAAACTCAACAACTAAAGTCGGACAAAAAGGGCACAAAGTCCACCACAGTTCCAGCTGCCTGTCGAAATTTCCCCTTTTCCTGGCAGTGCACAGTGGGTCAGAAGACCGTTGAGGCGGCCAAAATCCCGGACGCGTTTTGAGCTCCAGAGTCGCTAAATGGGACTCGAATCGAACCTATGACCCCACCACTAGATTTCTCGTTTGGAGAGCAATCCATTGGTGGGGTCATAGGTTTAATTCGAGTCCCATTAAGCGACTCTGGAGCTCAAAACGCGTCTAGAATTTGGGCCGCCTCAACGGTCCTCTGACCCACTGCGCAGTGGCGCCTCGACGCGCATCGCCGCCAGCATCTGGTGGTTCTTCACGCTCATCATGGTGTCCTCGTACACCGCCAACCTGGCCGCCTTCCTCACGGTGGAGTCGCAGTACAAGCGCATCAGCAGCGCCGAGGACCTGGCCGACCAGAACTACATCAAGTACGGCGCCAAGCGCGGGGGCTCTACCCTCACATTTTTCAGGGTCAGACATCTTTCACCTCAATTTTTTTTTGTTGCCCTATTTTTATTTTTTTTAATTTTTTTTTGAGGCCAGTGGTTTTTACGGACTTTTTGGATTTTTTTTTAATTTTTGTTTTTCAATTTAAAAAATCTTCATTAAAAAAAAAATTTTATTCAATTTTTTTTTTTTTTTTTTGGTCAAGGAGACGACGAACCCCGTGTACCGCAAGATGTACGCGCAGATGATGGAGTGGGACGCGCGCGGCGAGCCGGTGCTGCAGCACGGCAACGAGGAGGGGCTGGACAAGGTGGCCGCCAGCGACGACTACGCCTTCTTCATGGAGTCCGTGGCCATCGAGTACATGATGGAGCGCAACTGCAACGTGACCAGCGTCGGCGGCAGCCTGGACGAGAAGGGCTACGGCATCGCCATGGCCAAGAGTGCGTCGTCGCCCTATATCCCTTGTGGTGGCTTGTTGTTGTTGTTGTTGTTGTTTTCGGCGCCAGCTAATTGCCTTGGTTTTCAGACGCGCCCTACCGCAGCGCGCTGAGCGCCGGGGTGCTGCGGATGCAGGAGACGGGCCGCATGATGGAGATGAAGGACAAGTGGTGGAAGAACAAGCGCGGTGGCGGCGCCTGCATCGTGAGTATGCGTGGCTCACACACACAGAGAGAGAGAGAGAGAGAGAGAGAGAGAGAGAGAGAGAGAGAGAGAGAGAGAGAGAGAGAGAGAGAGAGAGAGAGAGAGAGAGAGAGAGAGAGAGAGAGAGAGAGAGAGAGAGAGAGAGAGAGAGAGAGAGAAGACACCAAACAAAATTTAAAAAAAAAAACAAAAAAAAACGGGTGGCCGTGCCGGTGTTTGAACACAGGGCCCCTCGGTGACGGACGTGAACGAGCTCAACATGGACAACGTGGGCGGCGTGTTCCTGGTGTTGGTGTCAGGCTCCGTGCTGGCCATCTTCGTGGCCGTGGCCGAGCTGGCGCTCAACGTGTATCGCACCGCCGTCAAGGAGAAGGTGAGCTTGTCGAGTCCCATTCAGCGACTCTGGAGCTCAAAACGCGTCTAGAATTTTGTCCGCCTCAACGGTCTTCTGACTGTTCCACTGTGCGTCGTCGCCGCCTCTCTCTGTCCCGCAGCTGTCGTTCCGCGACGAGTTCCTGGAGGAGCTCCGCTTCATCCGGCGGTGGTCGGGCTCCGTGAAGCCGGTGCGGCACCTCGGTGGCGGAGGCACGGACACGCCCGAGAAGCAGAAGCAGGGCCTGCTGAGCTGACAACGCGCCGAGCAGCGCGCAGTCAGCGCATCAGCGCGTCAGCTACAGCATTCCCGCGGCCCAGCCTGCGTCCGACACTTCCGACTTCCGGTGGCGTGCCTGGCTGCCTGCCTGGCTGCCTGCCTGGCTGCGTGCCTGGCTGCCGGGCCCCGCAGACGACAGCGCCAGCGATTCGCGGAGGGGACCCTCCAAAGTTTGGCCCCGCCGCCCTGCAGTTCGGAAACACAGCACAAACCCGGCGCAAGGAAGCGAGGAACGAGAGCCAGCCGAGTCCTCTCCAGTCGAGCGGCGCTCTGTCTGGCACGTGCGGTGTCAAAATCGCTTTATCCGCATTTTAGAATAAATGACACTTTTTTTTAGCAGATGATACGTTCACGTATCAGCGTGCTTGTACTCTCGTGCTGAGCGAGTACCGAGTTTCCGGCTAGCCAGGCAGCAGTTGCCTGCCTCGTTGCCTGACTAGCAAGCGTACAAGAGGCCGAGCGCCTCGCTGGCAAGGCAGCGGCGGCTGGATGGCTAGACTAGAAGATTATATGGGCAGAGGGTGCTCGGCCGCGCCGCGCCCGCGCCGCGCCCGCGCCGCGCCGCGCCTCGCCGCGCCCCGCACCCAGAGTCCTATAGCTGGCAGACAGCCACCAAGTGGGGTCCGCCCGTTATAGGACTCTACATGCAGCGCGCAGCGCAGCCGGCGCGGCGGTGAGGACCAGCAGCGCAGCCCTCTAGTCTTATTTGGTATCATTTTTCTCGTTGGAACGTGAGGATGCAGAATCCGGCATCCTTTCAACTATTTAACTGATACCCGCAAAAGTTCGCATTGGTACTAGGGCGGAACGGATGCGCGGCGTCCGTTTACAAGTGGCGCAGAGTGAGGAAGAGGAAGGTCTCCGCGGCGCAGGGTCAAGTGGACGCCAGGGCCCGGGGCGCGTCTGGGGCGGCGTCTGGTTTCTGTCGGGCCTTCGCACCGCACCGATGGCCGGCCTAGTACTAAAAACCAATTTGACGGGTTTTGAGTATTCACGTGATTGGCCTACATATTGTGCATCCTCGCGTTGAAACAAAGAAAATGATACCCAACACAAGTGGTATTGGGGATATCAGTGTACTACCATCGACATTTCGAACATGTTAACAGAACACAATGTCACATTCAGATATCTAAAAGTTATATTAAAATTAACATTTTTTTGTGAATTAAGTGATAAGCAGCCATACATTAAAATAATTTTTGTGAATTAAGTAATAAACAAACATACATTATAATAAACATTCGTATCATCTGCTTTCACGTTAGCGTTAGCGTTAACGTTTTTTTTACCGAGAACAAGGCACTTTTTTTTTCTTGCTTTGCGCCGCGGGAGTTTCCTGCCACTCTCGTCGATTCGGAGATTCGGGGACAGGGCACAGTGGGTCAGAAGACCGTTGAGGCGGCCACAATGCTAGACGCGTTTTTAGCTCCCGCGTCGCTAAATGGGACTCGAATCGAACGTGTGACCCCACCAATGGATTGCTCTCCAAACGAGGAATCCATCGGTGGGGTCACACCGTTCGATTCGAGTCCCATTTAGAGACTCTGGAGCTCAAAACGCGCCCGGAATTTCGTCCGCCTCAACGGTCTTCTGACCCACTGTGCAGGGGTCCGTCGTCCCCGCTGCGCTGCTGTCTGCATCCAAAGCGATGCATTGGTGGCCCCTTGAAGGCGTCGCGCTGTGCCTCTCGCACCCCGACGGCCACGCCGGCACGCCCCCACGCCCCCACGCCCCTCGAGAGCGAGGGAGACAGCGCGACGACAGTACAGTGCGGGGTCGGCCTGCTGACTCACCCGAATGCAGATGATACAGGTCAGCCAACTCTGCGGCAACTTGCAGCGCAACTGCAGGTCATTCCCTCACCGGCGGCGATGCGACGGCAATGCGGCAGCCCTTCGCCTACACCACCAAAAAAAAAACCAAAAAAAACAAAAAACAGCCTCACAACTCAGCGGTTTTCCTGTCCGGTACTCATTTTTAATGTCGGCTGGAAGATGTTCCTGGACGTGTCCCAATTTATTTTTTACGCGCGCGCTGTGTTGGTGGCGCCCTTGTTATTTCGCAGTTACGTTTTTTTTTTGCCCGCCGCCGTTTTTCTGCAGATGAGCTGGCGGGCAGCGCCACGGCTGCGCCGTGTCTTTACACGATCATTACATTATTTTCAGCCACCCTCCGTGCCTGTTAGTCCAGACCAGGCCGGTGCACTCCTGAGGGAGCGACCGGGGCGACATCCCCACCGCCCCGCACCGCCCCGCCCCACCACGCCCGACCACGCCCGCCTCGAGTAGTCACGTGCAATCAAGTCTAATAGAGTTGCAATTGTGTATTTGCCCAGAGTGGACCTATTAGGGAAGTCCGGTGCTGCGCTGCCCTTCCAGCGGGCCTCCAGTGGGCCCCAGTGGGACTGCACACGACGCAGCTGGACCCGGAGGACCCTCGACTGGCTCGAGTTTGGGCAACCTCACGGGTGTCCTTTCGATCCATTCGACCAGGAAGGGAACGCTGGGCGCGGGTTCAACTACCACCAGAGCCTTTTTTTTTTCTTTTTTTTTTTTTGCTGTTCTTTCCATGGGGTCAAGGTGGCGGTCTCCGGGGGCGGCGTCGGGTTTATGCCCGGCCAGCACTTAACTAATGCATTGTCCTCTCATTTCTGCCCTGCGCCCTGCCGCCGCCCTGTAGGGTCTCCGCGGGGGAGGCATAGGCGCGGCGCGAGACGTGACACGTTTCGTAAGGGAAGTGGACTCCTGACTCTCTCTTTCCCCTTGCGAGTTACATTTATCCTTCCGGGGAGGAGGCCAAATGGCCCTCGCGTCAAGTGGCCCAAGGCCATGCTTTCTCTTTTGCTGTTGTTTTTGTCGGTGTTTATGTTGGTTTTTTTTGGGGCGGGGGGGAAGCTAAATGTGAGAAAAACACAATTAAAATGCAGGCAAATTTCTGGACTATCTTTTGGTTCGTCAAAATATTTTTCAATTTTTTTTTTTTTTTTTTACTTTTTTTCTCATTTTGAAGGCCTTGGCTGGGATAAGTTAAGTCGGGCGTATGGAGGGCGGAGCCTGACTACGCAAGTCAGCGCGCCGGTCAGATGAGGCTTGGGGACACCCCCCCCCCCCCAGCTTCACCCCTTGTTCCGCCCCTGGCCCTCCTCATTCACCGCGAGGCAGGCGGCCGTCCAGAGCAAGGGCAACAAAGTCGCCAAATAACAAAGTGCGACAACTACTCTGAATATTGCATTAGCGTTCATTCGCAGCCCGATCACGTATCACGCCGTCTCACTCGCACCCGCGGGCCGGCCCCACAGCGGGCCGGACGGACGGACGACGGGGCAGCGGCGGCAGAGGGGCGGCCCGGCGGCGCCTCCTTAGCGCCCCAGCGGGCCAGCGGGGCTCAGGCGGACTGGCCGCAAATGACTGCAGTGCTGGGCGGACGGACAGACAGACAGACATATGGACTGTGAGAAAATCTCGTTCAAACAGCAGTACCCGCGGTTGGCAAATACCTGTCCATTTTGTTTTTTCCGTGCGGGCGTCGGACGGAATTTCAATCTGCTGGCGCCACGCGAGGTCCTCGTGAAGGCCCTGGCTGTGGTTGGCACACCACAGTGGGCCAGAAGATCGGTCCGGGCGGCCGAAATTCTTGACGGGTTTTGAGCTCCAGAGTCGCTAAATGGGCTCGAACCGCACGTGTGACCCCTCCGATGGATTCCTCGTTCGGTGAGCAATCCATTGGTGGGGTCACACGTTACGTTCGAGTCCCATTTAGCGACTCTGGAGCTCAAATAACCCGTCTAGAGTTCCTGCCCACTGTGCGCACGGCCTTCGGCTGGTCCTTGGGGCGGCCCTGCGGGCCCTGCGGTCCTCGACGCGGCCGTGCCGTGATGAGCGCGCTAATCTCATCCCGGTGGAGGTCCTGGAGGTCCTGGCGGTGCGGCTGGCCATCTGCAGGCCCTGCACGTCGCCGTCCAGGCAATCGATTCATAATGACACTCCGCGCCCCCGCAGCCCCCTGCCTGCCAGCCCTGCCAGGGCCCCGCCGCGAGGACCTGTTAGCCCGGGGCGGTGCGTCGTCGCGGAGGGCCGCCAGCTCCCTCACGCCGACGAGCAGCACCCCAGGAGTGCGACGGAGACAGAGCGACGAAAGCCAAGTTCGGAATGGCCGTGCTGGCTGGGGGAGGCGGCGGCGGCGCCGCGGCGCCAGTGTTCTTAAACGTCCGGAACAATTTTATTTGTTCCTGCGTGCCGTGCCTCTAGTGCCGCGCCGCCGCCGGCCTCCCCCACCTGGGGTGGCCGTCGAGGAATGCTGGTACTGCATTTTTCAGACACTTGCTCGCAGAGCGGCGGCGGCAGCCGGCGGGCACAGTGGGACAGCGGGGCCGGCGAGAGCCCCACGCCTGCCGCCCCCGGGCGCCCCGGGCAGGAGGGGCGGAGCGGGGCGGAGCGGGGCGGAGCGGGGAGGGAGGGGCCCTCTGTGGACGCACTTCTCATCCTAGTCCCCACGGACCCCCGCCTCGCCCCGCCCCGCACAGTTGAGATTTCTTGAGGCCTTTTCCTGATATGGCCGCCCCTTTCTTCCGCGCCCCGCACAAGGGCGTTCAATAACCACGTAACGCCGACGGGAACAAATCGAGGCCCTCCCCGGGGCTCTGCTCGCCGAGCGCGGGGCGCACTGTGGGTCAGAAGACCGTTAAGGCGGCCAAAGTTCTGGGCGCGTTTTGAGCTCCAGAGTCGCTAAATGGGACTCGAATCGAACGTGTGACCCCACCGATGGATTCCTTGTTCGGAGAGCATTCCATTGGTGGGGTCACACGTTCGATTCGAGTCCCATTTAGCGACTCTGGAGCTCAAAACGTGTCCGGGATTTTGGCCGCCTTAACGGTCCTCTGGCCCACTGTGTGCCGGGGCGCTCTCCGTAACACTAACGGATAGTGAGCATTAGCCAGGCCGGCCACTCCGAGGCCGAGATGCGGCCGGCCTGGCCGCCTCCCTAATTTGCATATTTATCTCGTAGTGCTGTTCGTTAGCGCGAATTAGCCCGGGCTGTGAGGCCGAATAAGTGGAGCGAGTGTGAATAAGCGGTGCGAGCGTGAATGGGGAACACTCCGGGCGGAGGGCTGCAAGTGTCGTGCCGGACAGGGGCCCCGGACAGGGGGCCCCGACCGGGGCTGCGAGTGCGACCCAGACAGCCTGGCGTAGAACAGCCTTCTACTTCTTTTGGTTCCTCTTCTTTCTCGTTTTTTTCTTTTTTTTTTTTTTTTTGGTGGCCGCGATAACACGCCTCTGGAACACACCCCTCTCTTCCGGCTTTGCCTGCCTGCCGCGCCGTGGGGGTAGGCAACCTCCTGCCCTCCCCAGCGCCGCCAATGCCTTGGTATTTCGGGGCGGCGCCTTCTTCCCCCACGCGTGCTCTCTCTCTCTCTCTCTCTCTCTCTCTCTGAGAACGAGTGTATTACTGGAGTGGGCACTTCCCTTAACATCCCTGGTAATGATGACGTACTAGAGGCGCCTCCTGCCTGCTCCTGCCGGCCGGCGGTTCCCGCCCCCGCACTGCAGCCCCCACCCCCACCCCCGCAGCGACACTCCGGCCGATGCCCGGAGCTTTATGAAGGCTGTAATGGCGGGATGCAGCCTCCCTCCCGCTGCAGCCAGGGGTCCCGGAAACACCGGAAAGGCATTATCCGGCATTATCGGACTTATTCCTCATTACGGTCATTACACTACACCGCGCCGCCATCTCGCAGCCGCCCCCGCCGCCTTCCCTCCCCACCACCGAAAAAATTAATATCCGCTCCTGCATCGGGGCGGACTGTGGAAGAAACAGACGGAAACTAGAAAACCAAATACGATTTATTTGTTCATCATATACAAAATGCTGTGAAAGAATGTACAAGGAATATAATATACAACTGTCTCATTGCAATTCCTTCGGTTACAAGAAAATGACTTTAGTCTCACATTCGCATGGTACAGAATGAATGACAAAGCAGTTGGCATGAATCAGCATTCTTTAGTTTTTCCTTGTTATTAATGGTCCCTTGAGTGTAATTGCAATGAGACTGAACCACACAAATGGAATTTGGAAAAAAAAAAAAAAAAAAAAGAAAAAAGGAAAGGCATGAGTTACATGAGTCAGAGATAGCTAAATAAAAGTCTTCAGGCGTGTCTAGGGGAACTCCACTCATCAAAGACACTCACTTGTCATGGTAAAGAAACCATTACAATACTAATACGTACAATACAAATGTAGTGTACTTCTGCACTTAGCAACACATAAATATATTACTTATTGGTACTTAGAGAGGGGGAGACGTAGCATAATGGCTCTCTAAATAGCATGCAGGACTCCCACATACAGTGTGAGAAACAATTTTCACAGGCAGTTTTTAATACTGTGTACACATATCATGCAAATGAGTATATTCTAACATCATTATACAGCAAAATCTAGGACAACTGTGGACAGCAGTTGAAGCAATAATATTTTAACCTAACCACATACAATGAGTGACATGATAGAGTTTTAATATGAAGTTTGCAATAAGAAATAATAAGATAACATAAATTTGGCACAGCAATACACCTGGACATAAAAGTGAATTTCTCAATACAGCCACTTCAGAAACAGAATTAAGCGGTTGGAATACACACAAAACATACACAGTCCATGCTTTCACTAAACTATTGCTATAGTACAGTATTCTACAGTACACGCACATATTATTTAGCTTGAAACACTACTTACAATCCAGGTGATGCGACCATTCAATTTTAGCAGGCTGTTGGAGTGACAAAATTTTGAATTGATTTGGCAATAAGCCCAGTCAAAATGTTCATCATAATTAACATGGAACATGATAAATCAGTCACATATGAACAACTCTTTGGCAGATATTTGGCCGGAAGCGTATTCAGAAGATTCAACCAATCTATTGTCACTTTATACTTAACTGTAGACAAACATTCGGGAAGTTAACCTATGCAATAGAATTTGCCACATATACCAGTCACAAGCAGTACTAGAATTAGAATGCTGTACCTGCAGATGCATCCATACTTTGATACACACCATATAGGTATTCTGACTCAATTTTGGGTCAACCCCACATTTGAAAAAAAACTCAAATAAAATTGAAAATACAGGTTTATATAATGGTAATCACATATTTGGTAACATTTTGAACTAAACGTTGCTGTAACATGACTTACATTTGGTAAAGATTGCAGCAACAGCAAAAGGACTAATTCAGCTATGAGGGGAATGATTCCAACAAATGCATCAAACATAGACAAGGGAGAGAGAGCAAAAAACAGCACCCCTGATCACATTTTGCAATGATGTGGGCACAATTAATTTCTTTTACAAATAAATGCAAATTTTAATGACAGAATTTTTTTTTTTTGTTTTAAAGATTGAATCCAAATAGGGGAAAAATTGTCCTCTATTTATAATCTGCTGTTTTGCACATAAATGATAGTACATGTTGTAGCACAATGTTGAATACAGTGAGATCTTCGGATATGCAATCATGAAAATGTTTTGAGGAGCACAAACTCATATCAGTCAAAAGTCTTTGCAGCAGTAACCGAGGTTAAACATACTGAAAGACTACAGAAAGCCAATACAGAAAGGGAAAGAAAATTTAAAATTTACTTAAAAATGGAAACGGACATAAAGTGTACAGATATAAAAATAAAAATTGATACACACATAACACATACCATAAACATACTTTCTATAACATAACAAATTGATAATCTATAGATTGAAATTGGTTAACAGTCAGAGTATTATAATAGCCAGAGCCACAAGGCAAGTTGTTAACATATTTAATAATACTACTGAATTTCAAGCTGAGAAGGCAACAGCACATAGCAGCTTTTCCAAACATGACCAGGACATAAGAGTGAAGAAGAATTAGATCACCATTAGGTAGGGCCAATTGCCTACATTGGTGTCCAGGCGCCATCAACACATCTAGATAGGTTAAATGCTATGAAAATTATTGTATATAGAGGCAAAAGAGAAGATACATCTAAAGCACTTTTGCTAGACATGGGCAGTATTAATAATAAATTCTGTTTTTGTGGTCAGACAAATTGTTTGCTGAGAAATACTGATTACTCTGAAGTTGTGCGATGTTCTCATAGCGACTTATTTAGTCAGAACAGGTGTTAATGTACACAAGAAAAGGAATTGAAAATCTAACAATTTTAATACGTACATTATTTTGGCATTAAAATATTTTCTTTGACTTTTCGGGTAAATCCAATTTTAGTTACCAAACCCTTACAGGATAAAGCAAGACTTTCACATGCAATTCAAGTCGTCTAGTATTAAGAACTGCAGAAAGATAGGTATATTGAAAGTCATAATATTTAGTGCCAAGTCTTAACAGCAAGCTGCTTAGAAAGAAAAAGAGTATTGAAACACATACAAAATTTTGATACAAGAACCAATAGAATATAAAAGCAGCCAAGCTTTACAGTAAAGGCTTCAAGGAATTTATTGGTCACTCGCAGACATACAAAAACACTCCTAAACGTCAGTTACAGATATTAAAAAATAATATATATAAAATCTTTGGTATTCCAAAGAGGTGTAAAAGATTCCTTACATGTATTTAGGACTTTCTTTGCATAGAGCTTATCTTAGATGAAGTTGTAGAATTAACATTACAATAGACTTACAATACATAATGTGAAATTTCTTATATGCAGACTTTAACACCTCAGTTGCTCTTGCAAAAAATTGAACACAATCGTGAAATGCCTACTGGCTCTAGATCCTAGGTTTATAGGTAAGAGTAACATTAGAGGGCATGTTATGCTGGTCTGAGGGTGGTGTATTGTCTCCAGATCCAGATGCCCGCTCACCTCTTTCCGGTCTTTCAGTTGCTCCTCGCTGGCCATTTTCTTTGTTCCTCCTACTTGAGTTCCTGTGAACGAGATGCCGAGTCTTCTCGCTGCGACTGTTGGTTCGCCTAAGGCTGGGACGCTTTTGCACCGACTCCGCACTAGCACTCAACCCTGCACCTTGAAAAAATTATAAAACAGTTAACATCTTACCACGAATTTTATGGAAGGGTGAAATATGAAGAAAGCATACCAATGATGGAAGACGAGGAGCGAGTGTTGGCGCCTCGCAGAACGTGAAGAGTAGGGTCAGAATCAAGACTTCCGCCATAAGCACATTCAAACTGTGCTGCAGCAGTAGGAGTCAGGAACCATTCTGAGCGAGTCCGCATTCGCTCTGTCTGACGCTCATGGACCTGCAAGTCAAGATTTCTTTCACTTAAACTAGTGATTGCTTGTTCTGATAGCTCAGAAAATGGTCTTGCTTTTCCTATCAAAGTCAACAGAAAGGGTTCATACTGCATTGGACAGATGTAATAAAAGAACACTCGCAACTTACATTGGTGAGCAGTATATGAGGGTTTAAGGACAAGACATACAAGTGACTCATCATTATGAAGTGGATACTTCTGACTTCCAGACTTCCACAGCACAGGCAACCTTTCTAATAAGGTCATCTAGTAATTGACGGATCACAAGTTCGATAAAGTACTAAACTTGGTCATTCTACTTCAACAGCTTCCAGCTTATACATTTCAAGGATATAGGCAACCAGTGTCAATCAGTCAATCAGTGCAAATTGAAGCCACTAGCAAAGCATATGTGGACTGAGTTAGTGAATGGAAGGTAAAATGTAACAATAAGTAGTCTGAAGACAAGATAAAGGAAGCATCATGCACTTACCATAGGAAAACGCTAGAAAGCTACAACCAAACCCAGACTTGTCATCATGTTTCAGCATTAATAAATGGTGTGTTGTGCTTTACAGAGAAAACAGTTTACAAAATGTGATACAAATGCGGAAATGTCAGTGAAAATGTGTCAGAAAAAAAAAAAGTATGTTTTTAGACCAAGATAAAAAATTGTACACCACCAGAGAGAAATGAAGACAGTATAGGCAGCAGTATAGGACATTACAGTAAACTAAAATAACAGATGTGAAAATATTCAAAACTAAGCACATTTTTATTTGGAAATTATTTTATTACTTTGAATTAAAACTATATGGTTACAAAAGTAAAAAGCTATCATAAAGTAAGTAGGTACCAGCATGAAGCCAAACACAAACTAGTGCAAAGCTTTGATCAGTATGCATAAAAGTATAACACTAAACTAACAAGGTTTAGAAATTCTAAACTAGTATTTAAGTATGAAATAATGAAGTCACCGACTCACTTGAGGCAGATATGAGAGACTTTTTGTGCTTTCAGCATAGCGATTTACAGCTCGTAGCTCTTCCAGTGTCATGTGATGACTTGCAGTTGCAGAGCTCGAAGAAGACCGACTTGCGGCCTGATGGATAAAACAAAAAACACTCATTAATCTCAGGAATATTCGGCTTTTACATTAACGACAGTGTGTCTCTTACTTTGAATAGGCCATTTTCTTCAAGGCTTATGGAGAGTCGAGTGTAACTCTCGAGAAGATTGTTTTCAGGGATGATGCCAAGAGACGTGCTTGCAGCACTAGAATCAAGCCCTCCAGGAATGTGAATAAGGGCAGGAGTTGATTGACTTTCTTCTTGATGAGACATTGCTGAAATTTTTAATAATAATATTATTGTTATTGTTTATGTCAGTTTTTCTTTTTTGAATAGTTTTGTTGAAGCGAAAGTGTGTTCTATTTGATGAAAGCTACTTACGAGAAACAAAAGAGTCAGGGGGATATCTAAAACTGAAAATCCAGTCATCCTCAACTTTGAGAATGCGCCCAGTAATGCGAGCATAAAATTCATAGTTTTCACGCCCAAACAAATTACTTGCACCAAAGTTGTCAATGAGAAACTTCATTATTCGTGTAGCCACCTGAAGAACAGAAAATCAATAATAAGATCCAAGACAGATAAAAACCAACGTCCCAATCCCTTTGTTGACATCACGGTGTAGGGACTCCCTACACCGTGGACAGAAATGAAGCGTCACCCAAATAACTGTGTTTCATGTTACAACATAAAAATAACTCATAATAATAAATGAAACATATTTACAGCTTTCTCAAAACCAAAAACTAAAATACAATCTATTAAAATAGGAAGTAGGGGTGGGGGAGATGGGGACCCTCAGGCATAGGCCTGCATTACAAATTACAAGAGGAATAAACAAAATGGCAGTACTCATCTCTCCAATGTACTAAGCAACTAATTGTCTTAAACATATGGTTCCACATGGTAAATGGGCGTGTACAGAAATGCATGCATATATACAATGACTAAAGCAAGTAGCCTGAGGGCAAATATTTAGAAAAGTTCTGATTTGAAATTCAGAAGAAGGTAAAAAAGAAACAGAATGTTCAAGTGAAATTTGACATTGATAATAATAATGATTTCAGTTTACAGGCAGTTTACAGGTCTGAAGTGGAAGAGGTAAGGAGAAAAAATTTCAACAACCTACATACTTACATTAACTTCAGCCTGACAAGTCGGATAGCAAAAAGAATAGAAAAAGTCCATGAACTGATTTGTATTTTACCTCAAACCTCCATAAGTGGATTAAAGAGTATCTACTCAAACATGGGGTACTGCAATAGTTGATTTAATAAGTGGACATTTCCACACTTCCTAACTCATTTAAAAATTCAATTTGAAAAATGAATTAAGAATCAATTTCAAATTACTACAGACTGCAAAATATTCCACCTCAATTAGTCCAAACCAATAGTGCAATTACAATGTACAAGAAAAAAAATACAGAAATTGTGTAAATAATAATACAGTAATACCGAATCAGAAAAAATAAAAGCATATCTACAAGATTTAAATGTAGCAAAGATTGTACCAACACCATTGGAAAATAGACTACCAGTATTTAAAGTCATCAGCAGGCTTCAAACCAAAGAGCTGTATCCTGACAAAATTTCAGTTTTCAAGGGACTCTATCCCATGCATGGTGAGAGTTGCAGGAGTTACTAGAAATCAAACATGCAATTAAAATAACACATCCAATGTAGGTTGCCCTGAGAAATTATCACTATTTACAAGACAGATGCACCTACAATCTAAAATGTTGTCAAGTTACAGCTCACTGCTATACATCACAATATGCAGTAAATTCAATAATGAATAATTAGCTGCAAACATTCACTTTTTTTCTTAACTCAAAGTTAAAGATGACAATGTTATGACATGTCTTTAAAAAAAATTAAACATGAAATACATACCTTAAACCTTAGGACATCTTCCATTTTGGCTGTTTTGCCATCACTGACGCAACTTTGGAAGAAACTGGGAGCAACAGAGACGCCTAACGCCTCAGATGTCATACCAGTCCCTGCACGGTCTGCATTGGTAGCAATAACTCGAAATGTTCCAAAAAGAAGAACAAGTAATCGCTGAGTATGCACAGGCATTGATGTTATAAGCCTGAAAAAAATGTGCTTCCATGAATTAAAGCCATACTTAAATAGCACCCCAAAATAAAATCACTAAGAACTTCACAAACCTATGAATTTCATTGCGCTGCTCCTCCATACTTTCCAAAGTTATAATATGAAAAAGGCGTTGCTCATTGATGCGGCCAAATATACCACCAGGAATTTTACGTAAAAACTTTTTTAGGACGGACGCTATGGTATACACAGAAAAGTTGTCTATGTTTACTAGGCGGCCTGCTTGAAGGAAGTGGGACAGTTTCTTCATAGAGCCCTAAGCACAAACAAACAAACATTATTAATTACATACAGACAGCAGGAACTAACAGCTATATTAATGGATTTTTCACACAATCATAAACGGATCAACAACAAACCTGGTAACCAGGAGCTCGGAAAACATCCTTCTTGAAAGGGGCCTCCTTGTTGAGCTTCAGTATCAGTACAAGTAATGGAGCTGGAATGTCATTCTTACACACTTCATCCAGGTGCACTCCGAACTTCACCCTAAAACAAATGTACATCCCAACGTTGAAGTATTACACCAACTAATCCAAAAAACATCATTTTACGTCATACATACTTCTCCAGCCGATGAGGGAAGGCAACAGTGGGGTGTCCGCAAGATGTCACCACGTTGCTGAATGTAGCAGCCCGCCGATGCATTCTTTCAGTCCAACTGCTCATTCTACATCGGGCAACACTTCTGAAACAGGGAAGTTTACTTTAAAGCAATGCAGCTTTAATTTAGAAATTTTTATCCAGACAGAAACCTTAGAAAATATGTTCAAAGGCAAAAAAGATAATTATGTGGGCATAAGAAAGCAAATGTCAAATGGAACAGTACGGGTTACATTGACCTTAATTGATGGGTGACGGCGCCCGAAAGAAGGGCAGCATTTGAATGAAAAAGCACCAGCAGAACACGTCTTTACACAAAAGAAGGTTTCAAAACGCGAAAAAACATAAAATTTTCGAAAATTGGAGCAAGGTGTAACCGTGGCGACGTCTAAACACATCAATAACAATGATAGTGGTGAAGAAATTCGAGTTTCCTCAGGAAGCGGACTGAGCGAAAGATCAACTCCTAAATTAATCAGGGCGAAAAGAGGCAGAAATCCGTAAGAATGCAGCCCTACATGGACAATATTGCTGGTGTAGGCTGGACCGTCTGCGGCCGCAGCCTACCGATGCAAGAGATTACTAACCTTCTGGTACATTCAGCCTCCACTGGATGATGTTATCGCATTAAAAGATTTGCCCCCGACAGCATTACTACAACTACTACAATTTTCACCTCAAATCAGCTAAGTTTGTACATAATTCTTAAAAAGAAAATAACCACACCTTTCTCTTCATATTTAAAAAATCAATATGGCCACCGTGGTGAAGTGGAGGGGTGAGGTTTCGAGTAAAAGATGACCACTGCCGTTCCGAGTGAGTGTGTATGCGTGTGCTTTGAGCTTGGCAGAGATAAATACTAGCTTGGCGAAGAAAAACTTTGCGATTTGACGGTAAGTGCTATTTTGTGATAAGTACGGGGTGGGTGGACCCTCAGTTCCGTGTTACATTTAGGCGGCTGAGACAGAGTTTCTAATTAGGTGGCTGAACGCCGAATTGATCATACTCCGTGTTGAAACGCCCTCCATTCTTCTGTTTACTCAGGACTAGCAGAAGACAAGTCCGCAGTAGACATTGACGGCTACTCGGCTTCCTGCTGTCAATGAGCGCTTTTTGAAGCGACAAAATCCGAATGGTCTCAAAAGAACTGGTCAAGTTACCGATTCTCTCGGTCGGGCAGTTGTCTTGAGTCACCTCTCCGCGGAATGGAAGAAGAGCAGGTTAGTTTGGAAGAAAAGGAGGAAGGTGCTGGAGGTGCTGGGGGTCCGTCCGCCGTCCTGCGACAACGGAAAATCATTTCAAGCGCCAAAGAAACCTTCGAAAATGGTAAGAATCGTCTATCTTTGCTTTTGATTGGCTTTGCTGATCTCTCATTCCCATTTGCGTGCATACCTTTGATTGAGATAATGTTGGTCACATAATCTGGTTGGGAATGTGTGCTTTCCTTTGATTTTCTTGCTGTGTGCCCAGCAGATATTAATTGAATGAGATGTACACTTTTGATTGAGCTTTAATTCACTGTTGCTATGATTGATATTTATTTTCAACATTTGTCTCATCTTACCAGCCTCTAGGATGCTTCGAAGGAAAATCCCCCAAACTGGGCATTTAATGACTCCTCGACGATTGTGGATTCAAACAGTTCCGACTCAGGTACTTTATTAAACACTGATTGATTTAAAAATTTTGGCTCTCTTATTCTTTGTCTGTTTTCTTGTTCTTTTTATAGGAATGTGATGTGGTCCTTATGTTTCCACCTGGCACTGCTGACTCTACATTGATGTGGTTATTATCTCGCCTGAGAGCGGGCACTCTTGTTGCTCACGTCAGGCATCATTCATCATCTGACTGCTATGGATTTTACCTGACTGCTCCCTTCAATGTGTAAGCCCTTTATGACATGTTTCTTCAAAATGTTTCTGATGTTTCATTTCTTCATTTCATTATTTTTTAATTTCATTAGATTGTTGAAAGCTGCTGAGGAGATTCATCTTCCAAAGCCCCTCAAAGCTGAATACGGAGGAGGGTTGAAGGAGATAGTCCAGGCTGACATTGGCAGCTTTGAAGGAACAGAATGTGAGGAAAACTTTTTCACCTCTCATGAGAGACAAACCCTTGTTCTGCACCTTCTCCATTCCCTTCGGGCTGGACCAGCTGAGGCAGCAGCTTCCGATATCTTTGGGAAATTACGCTTAATTGAAGGACAAGCTATTGGTATGTTTTGAGAATGTGCCCTTCTCCTGATTGCTATTTGATTTATGTATTGGTAAAATTAAATTTTGTTTCTTACTTTATTTTAGTGCCAAAGTGCCTCTCAGCAGGAGTCATTTCTCAAGTTTTCCCTCTTCATGATCTTCCATCACTGCAGCAACTACAACATTCTTGGGTTCGAGCATTCCTGAGTCTACAACCTCTAGGTACGATGTGGGTGTATTCTTTTAAAAAGTGTCAAGTCTAATTGAGATGTTATGCTGCGCCTAAAAAAGTTGTGTTTTCATTATCTCTTATCTTTAGTGGCATCTAATGTGTGTTTGTTTAGTGAATGTCTTTTTGAGAATGTTGGTGTCTGAGGTGTCTTCACATGTTTCTAAAAAGTAGCTGTTTCATTTGTAGTCTTTTCCTTTTTTACTCTCTCATCTTCTTGATCAATGGGACAATGAAATCATTTCTTTAAAACCGTATGTGGACTTAGACAACATTCTGGCTGGGGTGGGGAATTCTTTCACCAACTTTTTGCTCAATCTGAAATTTGGTTTAGTTTCATTTTCAGAACTGTAATTAATAATAATTATAAATTAAGAAAGAAGAGTAATTAGCGAGATGCTAATATGAGAGTGATCTGCTGAGATAGTTTTCCTGTCCTGTCTGTTTTCCTCTTTTTCAGTGTGCTGGGTGGTGGGCTTGTGCTGATTAGATGTTTACATTAGCATCAATATTAGATTTCAGTATTGTCCCCTTCTTCTTGCCTTGGAGTGATTCTTTTGCTCTATTCTTCCTCTCTCTGCCCAGTTCCTCTTTCATTTTTCCTTTTTTCTATCTGACGCTCCTCTTTCTGTCTTGGTAGATGCCATCTCTGAATACTTTGGTGTGAAGATTGCCATGTACTTTGCGTGGCTGGGGCACTACACTGGCGCGCTTCTTGTTCCTGCATTCGTTGGATTTATGTTCTGGGTAAGCATTATGTTTGCCAAGACATGTTTTGAAATCTGTTTCGCTCTTGTTTAAAACTGGATCATATCTCAAGACTTTGGATCACTTGTCAGCTTAGCTGAAGGGCTAGTCCCAAGGAGTTTTGTGAATCCTTCATTTTCTTGCTGCCTTGTTATTCTTATGCATGTTCAAAGCTGAGAATTTCCAGAGCCTGAGTATTAGATGTAGCTGTAACTAGAAAATGTTTTGATGTTCATATTACAGTAAAATAAAAATTGACTGCTGTGTTGCTACTTCAAATCCTCTTTGTGTGTGATGTACATGGTTTTTATTTTAGAATGGAAATATTATGTTAGAAATTTGGCTCCAATATCACTACTGGGCAGTGTTGTGTTTCTGTTGAAATGCTTAAAAATGTAACACTAGATGTTTTACCTTCTGCAGGTGGGATTCAGTGGTCGCTCTCAGCATGCACAAGATGTTGGATATGTGCTGTTTTCTTTCTTCAACGTTTTATGGGCTAGCATTTATTTGGAAGCCTGGAAGAGATATTCAGCAGAGTTGGCATATCGCTGGGGAACACTTGACCAACGAGATGAACTTCTTGTGGAACCCAGACCCTTGTACACGGTAATGGTCAAGACTCTATTGATGTCTTTGCTATTTATATTATTGCTCATGTTGCTAAAATTTATGTTTTGTTTGTTTCAGGGGGTCTTGGAGGTGAGTCCAGTGACAGGAAGGCTGGAACCCTATTATCCTCCATGGAAAAGACATGTTTTTCGCTGGTTTGTGAGTGTGCCCATTATTGGCTTGTGCCTTGCTATTGTATTCTTTGTCATGATTGTGATACTCCAGCTCCAGGTGAATTTCAAAGCCCCCTCATCTTTTCTGATAATAATATGTACCAATGTTAATTTTATCTTGTATGAACTTTCTACAAGCAATATTATTGTTGGCAGGACTGGTGGGATAAACGCATTGAGGCCAATGGCTATCCCTTTTGTCTGAGCTACCTGCCTAAGATACTTCTGGCTGTTGTCATCAGTGTTCTGGATGAAGCCTATTATAAAGTTGCTTGCTGGCTAAATGACAAAGGTATTGCTCTTTCCATGTATTGTATTTTATTTCACACCACTGTATCTTAGCAAATAACAAAGTAATGGGACCTGTTTTGACTAACAAATGTGGGACAAGTACTGCGTTTACCTGGTTTACCATTGGTCTATGTGCAAGCTGTATGAAGCTGGTACTGCTTTGCTCCAAATTCATTCAGACAATAATTTGAAGCCTAGTTCCCCGTGTGTGTCATCATGATTTGAACCCTGCTCACTCTTTAAAATTCTTAGTGGTGTTTAAGTTTCACCATTAGTTAAATCCATAAGAAAAGATAAGACATTTGACAAGTTATGCATATTTTTTGCGAACAGAGAACTACAGACTTGACACGAAGTATGAAAATCATCTCATCGTGAAAGTGGCTTTGGTTTGTACTTTTTAACAATATTGCCATTTATGCTGCTACTGCTGTTGTAAATGTGTAGCATTGCACAGAGTGACAGATGTACGGTGGACTTCCAGTACTACTTGCAGAACAGACCCTCTGTACATTTTGATATGTTTTAGGGGAGGAATGGCCTCATTGCACTGCATTCATAGATTGCCCCATTATTGCTACGTGTTTGTGGAATGAATCACTCGTTGTTTCTGTCATTGTTTCTCATTTATCATAAATGTGTAGCCATTTAATTATTTTTTTTTTTAGTTGTTCATGTTTGATTAATAATCAATCAGTGATAGCATGCAATATTGTGTGTTCCTGTGGAGCACTTCAACATACTTATGGTAACAATTTGTTATAATTGCAGCAGGGAATGACGGAATGGATGCAGGCAGCTAATACAGTATCAGTTGAAAGTTAGTGTTCTGAGTGCATGAAAAGTAGTCTTGAAAGCATTGGAAACATAACCAGCTTTATTCCCACTCCCCTCTCTTTTACGCATCTTGCATATTAGTTCATCTTGGTGAGTAAAATATGTCTTATCTCTAACTGTAGATAATGGGTGTGGCTAACTGATTCATAGAAACTCATTTCTTGAAAAACAAAACTTAAATTTGTGAAGATGCTCTCACCTATGTTCCTGCCAATCCTCTTAGGTATACTATTTGTACTGTTCACTGTTGCATTTTGTTTGTCGATGTTGTGTAGATTTTTGTATAGTTCTCCTTCCAATGTGGCAAGGAATGCTATGTGTTTTGCTGTATGGAAAGTTTTAGTGCACATCGGAATTGCTGTTAACCATGTCGCAGCACAATGCTAGAGGTCTTGTATTTCTGTGGCCATCTGGTCTCAAATGCTTAACTGATTCAAGCTTCATGAAAATGCTGAAAAGAGAAAAAAAGGAACATACTGGTCATCATAAGAAACAAGGTTGTCTTGGATTCTAATGTTTCCTCCTCTCATGCTGTTTTCAGTTTCAATTTGTGAACTCCTTTCTTTCACTCTTCTACATCGCCTTCTACTTACAAGACCAAGAGAAGCTGAAGGAGGTCTGTATTAAATTGTAAACCCATTTTATTTGGTGGAAAGGAATCTTTTGAAGTTTGAATCTTATCCTATTTTTGTGTGATTTATGTTATTTCCAGCAATTGGCTGCATTACTAATAGCTCGCCAGGTGATTGGCAATTTAAAGGAATCAGCTTTTCCGTACATTCTTGAGCAGCTGCGTCTGGCCAAGTTGAGCTTCGACTTATTTGGGGCACTCAGTCCATCTATTGAAAACAAAAACCCTCCAAGTGATGACCCTGATTCCCAAATTGGACCATCATCTGAAATTGGCTCCAATAATGGCATTTATGAAGAAGGGCGACCAAATCATGGTAATAGAAATGTCAGCCAGGCAGAACTTGAGAGTTCTCTTTACAAGGTATAAATGAGCCCTTATTAAAATAGTGTCTCATCAGCAGTGCATGTTGGTGTGCATGCTGGTGCTTGTTATTGTTTCCACATGATGTAATCATCTTGCCATTTCTATTTCAGTACAATGGTACATTTGATGATCATTTGGAACTCTTTATTCAACTTGGATATGTCGTTCTCTTTTCATCTGCCTTCCCAATGGCTGCTACCTGCGCTTTAATAAATAATCTCATAGAAATACGGTCAGATGCTTTCAAACTGTGCTTCATCTTTCAAAGACCTTTTGGGCAACGAGTTCCAAACATAGGAACTTGGCAGGTTTGTCTTCAAAACTGTTAAGACTAATCTTATTTATTTGCTTATTCTTCTGTGGTTGAGATTTAAAGCCCTGTTTTTCTCCTTGACGATTAAAAGAATGCCATGGATATGATGGGATTTATAGCTGTTCTGGTAAACTGTGCTTTGATTGGGCTCTCAGGGCAAGTCCATCGAATGTTTCCAGAAATGTCAACAACTCAGACAATACTTCTGATTGTTGCTCTTGAGGTGAGTTTTTAAAATTTTATTCGTACTTGCTCTAGTGGTGCTATGTTTTTCTGAATTGATTTCAACATTTTGCATGTTCTCTTCAGCATGGCATGCTGGTCATGCGGTTCTTAATTACCTGTGCTATCCCTGATTTACCAAAATGGGTGGCCATAGAAATAGCTAAAGTGGAATTTGCCCGTCGTGAAGCCTTGAGAAGACTTTCATCTACTGTGCAAACGCCTGCTCCTGAATCATGTTCATCTCAGCCAAGCACTTACATTGGAAGGTTGGTATTGAAAATGGTTCAATCACTTTTACATGGAATGGTACACTTAGCCTATTGTTAGTTTCCGAGTAAGTTTTATTATTTTATGGAGTGGTTTAAGTTTGTGGCACAGGTTCACGGTATCACCTGCAGCCCATGGAAGTCAGGAGGCGTCTGAAGATGAAGCACCTCACAGTGCCAGTAGAACCAACACCCCTCCAGCCTCGCGGTCTTCCATCTCTGGTGTTTCCTGTCGAGAGCGGGAGGACGGACCGTCCTCCAGGGGAAGCTCACCCATGTCCAGTGGCAAAATGTCTGCCGCCCTCGCCCTGGAGGAGAGTATCCTGGCAGAAAGTCGACGGCAAACTCCAGACAAATCCTCCCCTGCAAGCATTAGTCGAATATCTGTATCTAGTGCCCGTAGGTCTCATGACTGGGATGAAGGGCACTTATCAAATGGTGAGTGGACAAAGAGAACGGAATGGAATTTTAATGGGGACTTCCACTCCAGTTGGGGATCCTTAACTTCCTCATAAGAGGCTTCTCTTTGGGGTCCCTCTGCCTCGGAGTGATGGATCGGTTGTGTCGCCAGTGTCAGGGCGCAGCTCCCACGCCACCACGCCTCAGCAGACGCCGCTGCAGGAGATGCCTGTGCCTGCGCCTCAGGGCGGCCAGGGCGGCCAGGGCGGCCAGGGACCCCAGGGACCCCAGGCGCGCCGCTCCCGGGAGTGGCTGGGGGCGGAGGCGGAGGCGGCGGCCCTGCAGCATCACCTCACCATCGGGCCGCACGGCGGCGCGGACTGGGTGCGGCGTCTCGCTCTGGACGGCCCCGCTCGCAAGTCCAGCGAACCCGAGGCCCGGCGCAGCACCGACTGCCTCGCGTCGGCCGGAAAGGTGGCTGCCTCACTGGTCCACTATGCATCCCTTTCCTTTACCTTTATCAATACAGCAAGGTGTTCTTATTTTGTGTGTTTTTTGTTCAATGCATTTTTATAGGAGTTAGCTGCATCTTCTGACTCTGATCTGCTGAAGTCGGCACCTCAATGGACTGCAGCTTACCTTAAACCTAAACTCCGCCTTTCTCCTGAAAAAGACCAGTCTTTCTCTGATAGCAGCCACACGGCTTTCAGTCAGGAAGTGGAGGAGGCAGCTCAAGGTGTGTGAAGATGATGTGTAGGGTGTGAACTGAGGCAATAGGGCTTTTGGTTCAGTTCACTAATTTTATTTGTCACAGTTTCAACAGGGGCTGTACCCAAAACAGATTTAGATCCTGCAAAGAAACAACGAGTGAAACAAAGTCTGATGAAGAGGGCAAGAACAGTTGCAATGTTCTCGCTGAAGCTGAAGGAGAGACGAGCCCGAGAAGCTCAAGAGCAGTCGGTGAAGAAAGCTGAACAGAAAGCAGAGCAAAAAGCAATGGAACAAATGCTGCACCCAAACCGGCAGCCTGGTGGAGAACTTGGCTGTATCCCACTGGAAAAACTCATATCTGTTGAGGATGTGGCTGTTGACCTTCAACGGCGCAAGAACCATAACCATTAATGTGATATTCTTTACCCTTTGATTTTTAGTATTAATGTATGGTCACAATTTTCTGCACACGCTTTTTAAGACTGCGAATTAGCATAGACAAGCTTAATTTAACATTCAAGATGAAGTAACTAAAATGTATGCACCAGGAAACAATACCTTTTGCAAAATATTTGATGATGCATTACTATGTGCCTTATGATGTTTAGTTTTGTCCGAAATTTTAGATGCTTCTCTAAACAAAACATAGGTTAAGGCAAGCTCCTCAATTTAATATGTACTTAAAGTGCAATCCATATTATGCCGTACTTGCAACCAATGATGGTGTATGATTTTTCTGAGTAAAAATGGTGTTTGTTCGCCATTTACACTCCCCTTCAATGGCTAGTCATAACTCAGTGAGGATTATAATTACTCTGTGAAAGGAACCATCATTCCGTCCGGTTTCGAACCTTACATTGTAAAAAACAACACCTGAACAATCCCAAATGTAAAAGAATTTTCTTTGGATCTTGTTCTTCAGAAGCTCCTCTTGTTATTATGCTTTACTCTTAATCTCTTGAAGCTTATTGGCTTTCTGTTTGCCTAGAACTTTGATATGGTTTTTGGTGCTGTTTTCATGTGTTGCCACAGACTAGAAATTTTTAGGATTATTTATGTTTTGTAGTTGCTTTCTATATTATGTCTTCATAAAACAAGGGTCATACTTTTGTATTTCGTATTATCAGGGATTGACTCTAAAGTGCCTAGATTGAAGGTGAAATGCCACTTCCATAACTGTTAAATTAACAGAAATGTGTTTTAAAAAAAGTACAAAAAAAAATAAATAAGAAAAGTGGTGGTAGTAATTGTCTGCTCACTGTATAACTGCTATTGGAATGTGATAGTTACTATTGACTGAGGCTGTTAGGAGTCATACATCCTGTGGCTTTAACCTTTGTGTGTTGCTTGTTCATGTTATTTTTTAGAAATGTTATGGTCTTTTGATTTTCCTCTAATTAATCTCTATTTTTACATCTGTTTTTTTCCACTCGTCTCTCTCTTTATTTCTTTTTTTTCCCAATTGGCAGCTTTTATCTGCTTGTGAATTGAGGCCTAAATAAAACATGACATTGTCATTTACCATAAGGCATTGGCATATTTGCAATCATGAAAATGTCTTTGTTTATAGCACCCAAAGCCCCATTTAGATTGTAGGTAAATTACGTTTTGTATCAGATCATGAGACCAATGCAGTTATCTTATTACCTGTATAAATTGCTGTCAAAACTTATTTGCGTACATTAATTAGTTTATTAAGGGAAGCCAACTATCCACATTGTGAAGTGCGTCCTAGTCATTGTACAAGAGTTGGTACTACAATTATTATTCTTTTTAAAACTTGTCTCATGACCTGTCCATTTATAATGTATATTATGAATGCATTTCCTTAATCATCCAGCCCATTGTAGCTAGCTAATTTAAATTTTAAGATAGGTGCATTTATATTAATCTAATTAAGTTATATAAGAGAGAGTCTGCAGTTTGACAAAGGGAAACAATTAAGGAGAGCTGATAGAAAAACAACTGCACATTTTACTGAAATAATTCATTCCATGACCCTCAATGCACAAAAATTATTGTATGCCTCCATTTTGAGCGAACAATATGGGTCTGAGATAAAGTTGCTGACCGACTAATGCACACAGCTTTTACTCAATCTGTTTTGTCCTTATTAATATGTATGCACTTGGGTTTGAGATGTCTGCCTCTGTGTATAATGTGCTGCCATGTGCAGTTTGCAGTCCTGTAAGGTTCTAGTACTGTTCAGCTTACAGTTTCTGAAATTGATTTGAAATGTGCTTGTAGGGTCCAGTGACAAAATTTGTGGTCTCCCAGCTAACATTGGTTGTGCTGTTAGAATGATCTATTTAAAAAACAATGAACAATAGGGTTACTTACATGGTTGCTGGTCCATAGAAGTGAGAAATAAAATTTAGTATCAGCCATAGTTAAAGTTTACCAAAAACTATGAACAAGTCTCGATTTATTCTCTGCGAGCAGATGAGTCCTTTACCTTATCCTGAACAGAATAGGTAATGAGTCATAAAACTTCTGCCATTCATCCCCGGCGCGCACCTTTCGTTTTTCGTTCGCGCGCGTCGCTCCATGAAAAATCAATCAAAACGTGTAGAGTTCCAAAGTTTCTCGTACTTCACGGAACCGGTGCACGGATGGGAATTTGATGGGAAGTTGGAAGAGTTGGCAGCCCGGCCGCTCGAGGGCGCTCGCGTCGCGTCGTGTCAGTGTCAGTGAGCCGAGCCCCCTTGGCATGAATGGCACGGCCACGGGACGGCACGTCTGATTTTCTCGAGTGCGCGACTGTTTTTGCAATGTTGTGAACGTTTGTGATCCACTGGTGACGCCGACGAGACCGTTTGGGACGCGTTGCGAAGCCGCCGCGGAGGCCGCTGCGTTTAGTCGGCCGCGTTCATCCCGGGACGATCCTCTGCAGTCGGAGTGGAGTTTTGACAAGTGCAGCGAGTCGGATTGCAGGCAATCCTCCCAAAGGTAGGCCGCTTCTTCGCTGCCCCCGAGGCCTACTTGGCCGTCTGGCCGTTCGTCGGAATGCGATAGCAAGCGTCCCACGGCGGTGCGTGTTTTATCGGCGAGCTCACGCCAGGCGTGCCGTGTCTTTTGGACACCAGCCTTTCTCGCCTGTCCGCTCCGGTCGTTTAGAAAATCGCCGTACATCCAACAGGTAAGGTTAGGGAGCGACCGATGCCGAATTTGAACGAGTTATATTTTGCAGTGGATTCGTCTTTTGAGTGTCGGACGTTGTTGGGGCGTTATCTTCTTCTTCTGTCCCATCCCATTGACTGTGCCAGAGTGCTGAATCGGCAGGGATCTTGCCGCATCGTTATGTTTGGTTCGAAATTGACAGGTTATATTTTTCACTCTTTCTCAATTCTTCTTTGAATGAGTGCCATTCATTTTAATTTTGGTTCTAGAGTACCCTCAGTTTCTTTGTTTTTTTAATTACTTTCCAACAACAGTATCTAGGTGATATATACCGCCCTTAATTCTGTTGCACACAGGAGACATAGGTGATGAGGGGCTCTTGAAACACTAAGTTTGTTGAAACCTCTTCTTCTAAGTGCATATTCTCCCTAATTTTCTGGAATTTAAGCTGCTGTTGAGTGGCCATGCCCGCACTTAATTTATTTTCATCCCATCAAAACTAAGATTATACAATCTCGCATTTGATGTGTATTATCAATGCTATTCCACGCGTTTGTACTTCGATTAACATTCATGGGCCAAGTGTAGTTGTTGCAGAGCAATGTGGGCATGATGTACTTTTATGTTTTCACCGGGTAGGAGAGACGTGGCGGAGTGGCAGCCATACAAGTTGCCCCACCTTGCCTTGCTGTTCCGTTGCCACCCCATGGGCCCATTTTATGCTTGGATTTTATTCAGGGGAATGCTCCAGAAATTCAGTCGCACATGAAGCGCATTCTTGAGACTGTGCTCTTGATGGCCAAGTGCCATTGCTTGAGGACCGTGTTCCTTAGCATTTCCTAGAGAGCAATGTGATGCAGTTGCACTGTGCAATTACCAAGTGCTGATTACCAGTGAAAATTGCCCAAGTTACAATTGATTGCGAGAATTTTAAATGAGGAACTGGCTTGGACTCCCTGTCTTGTCAAAGCTGTCTCTGAATAGGAGTCCCTTTCTATACTGTTGGAAATGTCATTGTTGCTCCATGTAAACTCCACCAAAGGCATTCGCTTGTTCGTCATGTGACGAAGGCCGGGGGGCACAGTGGGGCAGTGGGCGCAGTCGTCGTAGTGCTGGCGGGGCGGCTGGCGGGGCTGGCGGGGCGGCTGGCGGGGCTGGCGGGGCGGCTGGCGGGGCTGGCGGGGCGGCTGGCGGGGCTGGCTGGGCTGGCAGTCGCCGACCGAGCAGCACCAGCAGCACTGCTGCCGACTGGACGACACACTGAGTGGGTTGTTGGACGTATCATTCAATAAACAAATTTAATGGGGCGTAAGCCGTGCGGCATCGCTGTCTGCCCTCCCTTTGCCGGCCCTTCCTCCCCCCCGGGCAGTCTAGCCGGCGCACAGTGGGCCAGAAGACCGGCAGAAGCGGTCAAAATCCCGCGGACGCGGGTTTTGAGCTCTAGTGTCGCGAAGCGGGACTCGAACCGAACGTGTGACCCCTACCAATGGATTGCTCTCCGATCCAGGAATCCATTGGTGGGGTCACACGTTCGGTTCGAGTCTCGTCCCACTGTGCGCCGCCAGTCTGGCCAACGTCAGCCAACGCCTTTGTTGCTGCCCCTGCTTTGGTGCCGCCCCTGACCTTCGCGTTGGCTCCCCCTCCCCACAGGGCAGCTCATCGTGATGATTGACGAACCGCGCCCAAAAAAAAAAAAAAAAAAAAAAAAAAAAAAAGTGGTCTTGTCCGAAGACGAGGACCGCTGCTGCTGTTGTCGGTATTCGAACCCGGGCCGGCCCACAACTGTGCGGCGCGTGGCTGCGCGTGGCGCGCTGTGCTTTGCCGGCCGCTCTGCCGGCTGCCCGCCCCGGGAACTGTTAGCGGGGCCGGGCGTGCGCAGGGCCAGGGGCGGCGGCGCTAAGTGGACTAAGTGCTCGGCGAGGTGGCACCGGCGCGCAGCCCGTCGCTCTGTCTCTCTCGCACGCATGCAGTAGTGCGCCCCCCGCGCGGGAGGGACGAGAGCGACGGAAACGGATCAGCCCGCTGCCGCCGGGCGGATCGTTTAGTCGGAAAAACGGGCGCGGACGCGCTGTTGCAACTGCGCGACAAAGTCCGTGACACGCGGCCCACATTCTCTGTGTGTGTGTGTGTGTGTGTGTGTGTGTGTGTGGGTCAGGTAGGACCGCGGGAAGGGCGTGGTCGCGGCGCACAGTGGGCCAGCAGTCGGCGCAGGCGGCCAAAAGTCTACGCGCGTTTTGAGCCTCCGAGTCGCTAAATGGGACGCGAACCGAAAGTGTGACCCCACCAGTGGATTGCTCTCCGAACGAGGAATCCATTGGTGGGGTCGCACGTTCGGTTCGAGTCCCATTCAGCGAGCTCAAAACGCGGCGTAGACTTTTGGCCGGCAGCACCGTCTTCTGGCCCACTGTGCGGTGGCGCCCGCAGGGCGGCTATTTCTGTGGCGACCGCCCCGCCACGGCCTCGGCCACGGCAGCCACAGCCCCTTTCCCCTGGGCTCTATCAATCGCCAGAGACGACGGGAAAAAAAACAATAACAAAGTGAAAAAGGGAAAAACGCAGGGGCAGTCAGATAGCGCCAAAGATTCATTGAACTGCACTAATGCTTAGCCCCAATCACCAAACATAGGTGGAAAGTAAAATAATTTAACAATGAAGTTTTGAAAATAATGTAGGGAAATATCTAAAAAGTACCTGGCAAAAAAAAGGTAATTTAAAAGAAGGAAGGTTTGAAAAAAAATGTAGGGAAATATCTAAAAAGCACGTGACAAAAAAAAATGTGGAAAATTAAAGTAACGAAGGAATGAGGTAGCTCGAGGTGGGCGGGCATGGAGAAGAGGCCGTCCGCCGCGGCTTCGCTAGCTTTGAGTCATGTTCGGGAATAGTTTGTCTGTTTGGCTCGCTCACCTCGTCAGCTGGTGGTGGAGTAGCGCCGCGTGGCGCCCACGTCGCTCCGCCTCGCCCGCCCGTCACCTGTCGTGGCGTGGCGCGGCGTGGCATAATGTGGACTGCGAGACACGGGACACTGCGTCACGAGTTTGGTACTGCGGCTTGTGCCGTTGGTCGCAGCCGTGATGAACGCAAGGTCGAGCGCGACGCACAGTGGGCCAGAACACCGGGGCGTTTCGAGCTCCCGAGTCGCTAAATGGGACTCGAACCGAACGTGTGACCCCGACCAATGGATTCCTCGTTCGGAGAGCAATCCGTTGGTGGGGTCACACGTTCGGTTCGAGTCCCATTTAGCGACTCTGGAGCTCAGAACGCGTCTGGAGTTTTGACCGGCGGCGGCCGGCGCCGGTCTTCTGGCCCACTGTGTGACGTCCCGCTCGCTGTCTGTCTCTCTCGCACCGCGGCGGGGCGCCCCGGCAGAGGGACGGAGAGAAATGTTTATCAGGGCGGGCAGAGTGGCTCAAGGCGTTCGCGGATGGGCCTCGCCCTCGCAGAGGCGGCGGTGCCGAGCAAAAACCTAACGAGAAAGGAGGAAAACTCTTCGCTCATGTGAGGGGTTTTCAAATAACCCTCACCTGCTCTCTCTCTCTTTTTTTTTTTTTTTTTTTTTTTTTTTTTTTCTACTTACTCCGTTTTGTTGTGGGTAAGAGTAAGAGTGACTGTCGTGTATATCAGCTGGGTCGTTTTACTGGGTCTATTCCAATGGAGGCCAAATGGCTTGTCTCCTCGGAGGCGGTGTGCTTCCGCCGGTTGGCCTTCCCTCCACGCCCTCGTTTGAATGAATGAATGAACGAATGAATGAATGACTTAATGACTGAACTTATGACTGAATGACTGAACGAATCAGTAGATGTGTGAATGAATGAAAGACCCAATGATCAAACGAAATAACGAACCAGTTAGCGAATAAACAAAGATTGATTGATTAGGTGAGTGAAGGATCGTCGTTCAATCAAAGTCGACCCTGCGCCCTTAAAATCGGAAACCGTGGGCACTCTTTTTGGTTGATTAGGGCCCTCGGCAACCTGTCTGTCACGCGCTGCGTGGTTGCTTGTCTCGCTTCCTTGCCTGCATCCCACGCGATAAGACTCTCCTTCGCCAGTCAGTCTGTCCCTCGACGCCGCCTGGTGTGCCACCCAGCCGCGCACCCACCTGCCCAGCCCATGCCGTGCTGCTGTGCTGCCGTTATTAGGTCGGTGACGTCACTCTGTCACGTGTGACGAGAGGGTTGCGTGACGTCACGTGACACAGTGGGACGGGTCAGGGATGGCGGTGGGGGGGCTTGGCCCCTTGCCCGGTGTGGGAGGGGGCGCGCGGTATGGAGCTCGCGAAGGACGCATGGAAGGACACTCAACTCGGAAGACTTTCGCCGAGTGCCTCGTCGCACAGTGGGCCAGAAGACCGGTGAAGGCGGTGCGTTTTGAGCCCCAGAGTCGCTGAATGGGACTCGATTCGAACGTATGTGACCCCACCAAGGGATTGCTCCCCGGACGAGGGAATCCGTTGGTGGGGTCGCATACGTTCGGTTCGAGTCCCATTGAGCGACTCTGGGGCTCAAAACGTGTCCGGGATTTTGGCCGCGTCGACGGTCTTCTGACTGTTCCACTGTGCGTCCCGTAGGACTCGCATCGACCGGCTAGGGCTCCGTGGAGGGCGTTCGCTGCTGGATGGATGCCCCCCAGGGTGGGAAAGGTTGGGGATGATGAAATGTCAGTCAGCCGGGATTCCCTCCCCTCCCGGCAGCCCGGCCCTTGGACGCGGCAAAAGCTCAACGCGATTTGAAAGGGTTTCTTTACTCTAGTTTCTCCCGGGTTTTTCTTAAAGTTTTCCTCGTTTTTCCCCCCCCCCCTAGGTTTTCCGAGGAGCGGTGGCGGCGAGCCGTCCACGCGGCCGGCAGCCCGCCCCCGCCCCCTCCCGAGGGCCCTGTGGGCTTCCGCTGCACATTTAGCGGGCCGGGGTGTAGGTCGTAGGGGGCGTCGGGTCAGCCGTGTGTGTGTGTGTGTGTGTGTGTGTGTGTGTGTATGTATGTGTGTGTGTGTTTGTGTGTGTGTGTGTGTGTGAGTGTGTGTGTGTGAGAGAGAGAGAGAGAGAGAGAGAGAGAGAGAGAGAGAGAGAGAGAGAGAGAGAGAGAGAGAGAGTAGTGTCAGTGTGAGTGAGTGTCCGTATGTGTGTCTATGAGGAAAGGGAGGGAGGGGGCTCGCGGCCGGCGCGGCCCTGGGGAAGCCCCACAAGGGTTTCTGCCTTCCCTGCCCCACATCGGGCTCTGCCGGGGGCTGTGCCGGTGGGGCTCTGCCTGTAGGGCTCAGAGGGGGTGCTCGCCAACCGGAGGTTCGTCTAGCCGCTGCTGCAGCCTGTGGCGCTGCTGTCGCTGTTGACGTCCGGAGGGGTGGCTGACCGGCCGCTTTAGTAGGTGTGGTGTCGAGTCGGTGTCCCAGAGCCCCCCTAGAGGCCTCCCCCCCCCCCCCGCAGCGCGTCGCCTGGCCGGCCGGGCCGCGCGGATGACACGGGATGCGATTGGGTCTATCTATGGGACTGACTGGAAACCTGTTCCCGCGCGCGTTGCCCTCTCGCTTCGTCCTCTTGACCCGCTGGGTAGCTCTCTCTCTCTCTCTCTCTCTCTCTCTCTCTCTCTCTCTCTCTCTCTCTCTCTCTCTCTCTCTCTCTCTCTCTCTCTCTCTCTTTCTCTCTCTCCCCCTCTCTCTCCTTCTCTCTCGGCTTGTTTTGATTCCTCCCTGGATGAGCCCCGTTGGGCGGCCTAACGGCGCCGTGCCCCCCCCCCCCCTTCCCGCTCTCGGCTGGCCCTCTCAGTGCGCGAGCGACTACGGGCCGGAGCGGACGCGCCACGCCGGGCTGCCGTCTGCACGCGCGAGTGCCGCGTGTGTGTGTGTGCGTGTGCTATAGTGTGTGAGTGAGTGCAAGCTGCAGCGGCGCGGGCTTGTTTTTTGACAAGTGGTTCGATTTTAGGATTTACTTTCGTGGGGTTGCACAGTGGGCCCGAAGACGGCGCAGGCGGCTGCGCGTTTTCGGCTCCAGAGTCCCTTTTAGTGACTCCGGAGGTGGAAACGCGTGTAGGCCGGCCGCACCGTCTTCTGGCCCACTGTGGTCGGTATCCTGCTGGCTTTCGGACGATGACGTCTGCGCGCTAGAGGGCTTTCCCGGAGGGGCTTTCAGTGGGAGGGCCTTCCCCGCGCTGCATCTGGCCGGGAGGTCGGGCTCTATTTTTGTGCCGGTTGTTGCCGCCGCAGCTGCGCCGCCGGAGCCACCGGCCGACCCTCAATTAGCAGCGTAGTGCCGACTGCGATGCAGAACAGGCGCTGCCTCGGCCGGTCGCCCTGTCGCACCCCAGCGAGATAGATAGATAGATAGATAGATAGATAGATAGATAGATAGATAGATAGATAGATAGATAGGTAGGTAGGTAGAAATAGATATAGGTAGAGATAGATATAGGTAGAGATAGATATAGGTAGAGATAGATAGAGATAGATAGAGATAGAGATAGAGATAGATAGATAGATAAGGATAGATAGGTAAGTAGAGATAGAGAGAGGTAAGTCGAGATAGAGAGAGGTAAGTCGAGATAGAGAGAGGTAAGTCGAGATAGATAGAGGTAAGTCGAGATAGATAGATAGATAGATAGATAGATAGATAGATAGATAGATAGATAGATAGATAGATATAGATAGATAGATAGATAGAGATAGATAGATAGAGATAGATAGATAGATAGAGGGGAAGCACTGCTCGCAATGAGTGCTCCGGCGGCAGCACGCGTTGCGCGGGGTTCGCTCTAGGCTCGCTGGGCGACTCGGCGGGGGCAGGGGGGGGAGTAGTGTGGGGGAGAGGTGCGATTTTCCGCTCCGAATGGTCAGCAGCAGCAGCAGTGGAATATTGGTGGGGGGGCGTTGCTGGCTTGATCGCGATGGTGGTGCCAAGCAGCCGTGTCAAAGTGGACTGCCCGAGTCTTCGCCTGCAGGCTCCCCCCTTCCCCTGTCACCTGCTCCGCGACGCGCCGCGGCCGGCCGGTGAAATCGGTCGGAAATGCCCCCCGCGGTTATGGATTCTATTGGGCGGCTCGGCCTTCGGAGAGCCTCGGAGCCGCGGCCTTAGAAAGGCTGGACTGTCGTCCAGTTTGGCGGGCGTGGCTAACGGCGTCTGCTGGAAGGCCTGGAGGGCGCGGGGCCTCGGTGGGGCCCTCTGGTGGGGCCCCCTGCACAGTGGGCCAGAGGACCAGCAGGCGGCCAAAGACCGCGTTTTGAGCTCGAGTCCCATTTAGCGTCTCAGGAGCTCAAAATGCGTCTAGAGGTTTGGCCGCCTGCGCCGGTCTTCTGTCCCACTGTGCCGTGGTGGGCTCTGCTAACCCAGAAGGCCCGCGGGAACGACCTCGGCTCTCTTCCGACTGGAACGCCTCGCTGGAACGCCTCGCTGGAGCGCAGATTTGCTGTTCGGACTGTGCGCTCTTTTCCCTCTTCCTGGAACAACAGTGCCCGTGCGAATTTGAGCCGCAGCGTGGTGCATGTAGGTCGCGGCGGAAAGGGCATCGGCTTTGGGCACGCATGCGGGCGGGTGTGTGTGGAGGGAGGGGGCCTTCTCGCCTGACGGACCTTGCGCCCGCCGCGGCCGCGGCTGGGAGACGCACTGCACGACTCACTAGAACGGCAGTATCCCGGGGGAGAGATAAGGAGGGTTGCTTGCTTTGGCCATGGCGAGCACATGGCCGCCGTCTGACGTAACGGGAGTGGTGCTTCGCTGGCGTCGTCGTCGTCGCCGTGCTGCCCACTGTGCCGCTGCCGCGCCCCGCCGTGTCGCTCCACGCCGCTTCACGCCGCTTCACGCCGCCTGGCTGCCGAAAACGTTTTGTTGGTTTATCGCCGCCATCCTCGGCAGCGGACGGACCGGCGGCCAGACCGAGCTGGCGGGCCGTCATTTGTGGTCCAGCCGTCAACAGCAATGGCAATAGGTGGCGCGCCCGCGGACGGCGGGGTGGGCCGCCCGGCAGCACAGCGGCGTGTGGCGGGCAAGCCCACCCGGCAGGCGCTCCGCTCTACCGGGTCATTTGGTCGCTCCGTCTCCCGCAGGGGTGCGAGAGAGAGAGAGAGAGAGAGATAATTCAATTCAATTAGATAGATAGATAGAGATAAATAGATAGATATAGATCGATATAGATGGATAGATAGATAGATATAGATCGATATAGATAGAGATAGTTAGGGATAGATCGATACAGATAGAGATAGGTAGGTAGATAGATAGGTAGGTAGGTAGGTAGATAGGTAGGTAGGTAGATAGATAGGTAGGTAGATAGATAGGTAGGTAGATAGATAGATTGGTAGATAGATAGATTGGTAGATAGATAGATAGGTAGATAGATAGATAGGTAGCTAGATAGATAGATAGGTTGAAAGATAGATAGATAGGTTGAAAGATAGATAGATAGATAGATAGATAGATAGATAGATAGATAGATAGATAGATAGATAGATAGATAGATAGATAGATAGACGAAAACGACTTTCTGAATCAGTCTACTAGGTGTGCTGGGCGTTTCGCTCGCAGCGTGCCTGCAGTCTGAGTCCCTCTCTCTCTCTTAAGTAGCGCTCCATCCGTGTGCGAGAGAGACAAGCGACGGCCTGTTTGGGATCACGTGCGCAGGTGTGGCGGTGAAGGGGAAGAAGGAGAGGCGGGCTAGGGCAGTGCGGGCCGACTGGCCTACTTGCGGAACTAACCAAATTCACACACACACTCACACACTCACACACACACACACACAGACGCTCACTGTCTGGGAAGGCCCGTGCGAGGGAGACGGCGTGGGAAGCCAGCAGGGGGGAGGGAGGGGGAACAAGTGCGGCCAATTTTGAGAATAATTAAATCAGGAGTGGCGCTGGGTCGCAACACGCTCATCGCTTTGCCGGGTCAGAACGGCAACTCTCTATTTCAACCGGAAAGATTCATTACTTATTATATTTAAAAATAAAAAAAAAAGGATTTTAAAAATCTTAAAATAACTGTAGGTAAAAAAAAATCTATTTTCAAAGTGCGTTTTCCTTTAGAAGTTAGTCTGTTGCGGGAACCGAATATGTGTCGATGGGATGCCTTGCCGCTCCCTCCTCGCGATGTGGAATGTGCGTGGCGGGGCGGGGCGGGGCGGGGCGGGGCGGGGCGGGGCGGCCGGTCCAGCGGGGTAATGACTCGTCCGTGTCTTAGCGTGTCGGCCCCACTGGACCAGACTGCGTCGGACTGCGTGCAGAGAGAGGGATAGAGGAGAGCGAGAGAGACGGAAGGCGAAGAAGAAGAAGAAGAGGAACGAAAAGAGAAAAGAAAGAAAGAAAGAGAAGCATCCGGCGACGCGACGCTACCGGACTAGCGTCCGCCATCCGGTCGTATGAGGATACCATGCAACAACGGCACTGGGGGAGCAGCCAGGTAAACAACTCGTTTTAAGAAAAGCCCCCCCCCCCAAAAAAAATAAAAAAAATGTATCTCTTGCACAGCGGCATAAGTGCTTGTCTGGGTAAATGAAACTGTCGGGAGAAAGAGTGAAGTTGGCTTGATTTATGTTCCGATGGCACGTTAATCGCAGTGCGCGAGTGTGTGTGTCTGTGTGTGAGTGTGTGAGTGTGTGAGTGTGTGAGTGTGTGAGTGTGTGAGTGTGTGAGTGTGTGAGTGTGTGAGTGTGTGAGTGTGTGAGTGTGTGAGTGTGTGAGTGTGTGAGTGTGTGAGTGTGTGAGTGTGTGAGTGTGTGAGTGTGTGAGTGTGAGTGTGAGAGAGAGAGAGAGAGAGAGAGAGAGAGAGAGAGAGAGAGAGAGAGAGAGAGAGAGAGAGAGAGAGAGAGAGAGAGAGAGAGAGAGAGAGAGAGAGGACAGAAGGAGGTTTGGCAGGCGCCGGGTGGGCCTTACGTGTTAAAGCGCATCCCCAGAGGCGCGCACGAGGTTCAAGGAATGCCTTCACAATTGGGTTCGGTGCTTTGAGCGTGTGGTGGTGGGGGACTGTCTGGGATGGCTGAGTGCGGATGCCTTCCCCCCTCCCCCTTCCCCCCGTTCCAGGAGGAGCTTCCTGTTCGATATGCCGTTGTGTCACCTCTAGCTGCATACTCTGCCCGTTGTGCAATGTCGTCGTCGCACTGTTTGCTGTTCGTCATGCTGGCAGGCGCACGCCGCCGGCGCAGGGTCTTCTTTCCCTGTTCCGAGGCCCCCAGAAGGCCCCAGTGTGGCTCGTGGCGTTGGCGCGAGCTTATCGGCCACTTCGAAATGCAGCGTCTGTCTGTCTGTCTGTCTCTCTCTCTCTCTCTCTCTCTCTCTCTCTCTCTCTCTCTCTCTCTCTCTCTCTCTCTCTCTCTCTCTCTCTCTCTCTCTCTCTCTCTCTCTCTCTCTCTTTTGGCGGTGTGGTGGTTGCGAAGCGGTGCGAAGATCCAGGCAGGCAGGCAACAGGAGGTCCTTGTTGCAGCCGGCCAGCGCCCTGTCCGTGGCCGCCGGCGTCCTGGCCGAGGTCCTTGCGGTGCGGCCCCAGCACAATGAGGTCCTTGTTTGCCGCCGGAAAAGAGAGAGAGAGAGAGCGAGAGAGAGCGCAATTTTAAACATTGGCGGTCGAGGAAACGAAAACCAGCCACTGAACAGTGGCGCGGAGGGCCAAAACTCTAGACGCGTTTTGAGTCGCTGAACAGGACTCGAACCAAGCGAGACCCATTTAGCGACTCCTGGAGCTCAAAACCCGTGCGGCATTTTGACCAGCCACTGTTCTTCTGGCCCACTGCGCGGGGCGAATTGCCGGCGGCGATGTTTCGCACGACCTCCTCGTGTCCCTCCAGTTCCTCCTTAAGTCCCCCCTCCGCGGCTAGCCTCGCGGAAGGAGCGTATGCCGAGGAGACGGGCAAATGGGTTCGCAATGGAACGAGTGAAACATAGGCGTGGCACTAGCGTGGCGGCGCGGGGCCCTGATGGGCTAATGTGGTGGCTCTTTTTTCACTTGGCGCGCCCCGCCCCGCCTCGCCCCGCCTCGCCCCGCCTCGCCCCGCCCCGGCCCGCCCCGCCCCCATCGAGTGCCCCACCGCAGCAGCCAAGGTCACCGCGGGCCATAGTGCACCGGCCGCCAAGGCCGCCGCGACATACGACGTTTCTTTGCATGGCCGCTGTTTTTTCGACGGTGTATTATCGCGATGCCATCTGTGTACTGTGTGTCCTATGCTCGCCGGACGGACGGACGGACGGATAGGCAGACAGACAGACAGACAGACCAGCCGGATACAGAACCGGCTGCAGTGTCTGTCTGAAGGAAGGCTCGTGTCAGCGGGCTGTGCTTGGCCGTGCCGAGTGGGTGGCTGCGATGCGGGACACGGCCTGCCTGACACGCGCACTCACACCCACACACGCTTTCGATCACCTGCTCAACCCGCGCGGCGCATACTTGGAGGCACTATGCATATATACATACCGTCTTGACCCACTGTGCATATAGAGTCCTATAGTGTGTATATATCGTTCGGTTCGAATCCCATTTAGCGACTCGGGCCTAGACTTTTGGCCGCCTGCGCCGGTCTTCTGCCCCACTGTGCGACGCGGCGCACAGGTGGGCGGGCTGCATGCCGCCGCGCCCCGCCCCGCCCAAACCATAAACTGCCTGCTTTTGTTCGGACCACGCGGACCGGAGAATATTAAAAAAAGTAAAAAATAAAAAGCTGGTTACCGTCGGCGAATCGGCGGGGTGCGTTTCTCTGCAGCCGACTTCCGGTCTGCGCTGCGTTTGCTTCGACCGGGGGAAGTCTGTTTTGTCCTTGTATTATTTTCTCGCTTTGCTGCTGTCGGCGTGCCTGGCGTGTTTACCGTCCGTCAAATGACGATGGGTTAGGTCCAGGTTAACCCTTACACGTCGAGAAAACCGAAATGACGGAAAGGGGGACACTTCCCACTTTCATTCTACAAAATTTGAACACGTTTGCACATTTCAGTGGAAAGGGCGCCTGCCAGTAGGCACCATGTACTACTCCAGGAATGTGCGTGCACATCCCGCAAGTATTGGACACTAAATTTTACAGTGGCTCACCCTTCGGAAATGACTATAATTTGGAAAAGATCCCTTTTTCCCGCCATTGTGCACTTTACGCGTTTTTCGCTTTTCTGCACCGGCGCTCCGTAGCGGAGCCTGCAGATGGCATCTTGATAACTCGATCTGATGGTGGCGTCTCTGGCGGGCCGGTACCGCCGTTACAGTGCACAGGCCGGCCCCTTTCTAACAGCGCCGCGACGCTCTCGACGCACAGTGGGCCAGGAGACCCGCGCCGGCGGCCGGAAGTCGCGACGCATTTTGAGCTCCAGAGTCGCTAAATGGGACCCGAACCGAACGTGTGACCCCCACCAATGGATTGCTCTCCGAAAGAGGAACCTATTGGTGGGGTTGCACGTCCGGACTATTCAGCGCCTGCGGCGGTCTTCTTTTGGGCCCGCTGTGCGAGGTTGTTTTCGTCTTCGGCTCTGTGGCCTCGCGCCGCGTGCGCATTCATTGCGCGTGATAGCGCCGGCGATAGCAACAGAAATGCAGTGTGCGTTGTGTTTGTTTCAGGTGCGTATGTCCGCTGCGATAGCTGTGGGCGGCCCGGCCGAGGGCCCGGCGAGGCGAACGACTGGCCGGCGGCGTGAGTCTGTAGTTGTACAGCGATAGCACGTTTGCTCTATTTTCGTCGAGTGCGTCCAGCGTACCACAATACCAATCATCCTTTAGTTTTCCTTAATTTTTCCATTTTTTAATTTGCATTTTTTTCTTAAATGGTAACAAATTTTTGTCCCATTTTTTCTACTCATTTTTGCAAAAAAAAAACAAAAAAAAAAACTTTGGTTTCAACTCTTTTTTAAATCTTTTTTTTTTCAACCTTTTTTTTCAATCGTCTTTTTTTTAAATCCTTTTTTTTTTTTTTTTTTTCAACTTTCTTGGTCAAATATATATTGTAAATTTAATTTTAAGCGGCGTGCTTGGGACGTCGGCGCGTGCGCGCGGCTGTGAGCGGTGCACGCCTCGCACTGCGCACCTTGCAGCACGCTACACACGTGTACCGCTGCGGCCGGCGCCACGGCGAGCAGCGGCCGCCACGTGATGCGTGTCCACGACGGCCGGCCGGCCCTCGCACAGTGGGCCGGAAGACCGGCGGCGGGAGCGGCCGATACTCTGAACGCGTTTTGAGCTTCAGGGTCGCTTAATGAGACTGGAACCGAACGTGTGACCCCACCAATGGATTCCTCGTTCGGCGAGCAATCGATTGGTGGGGTCGCACGTCCGGTTCGAGTCCCATTCAGCGACTCTGGAGCTCAAAACGCGTCTCGAGTTTTGGCCGCCTCCGCGCACTGTGCGTGGAGATAAACACTGCGAGTCGTCTCCGGTCCGCCCGCGGAGGGGACATCTTGACTTTCGGCGACAGTGATCTCGAGTCTCTGTTACTCTGGACGGCAAGGCGTACAGGCAAGGCATGCAGGCGAGGCTGGCGGAGGCTGGGCCCCAGGAATGGCCAGCCAGCCCAGTGGGCCCCACGGCCGGCCGCGGGGGCCGCTCCCAGCAGCCCCCCTCCCTGCGGGCCGCGAGCTCTCCGCGGCTCTCCGCTGCACGCATCGCTAGCTAGACAATGCTAGGGCCAATCCTCGTGGTTGGCGGCCTGCCCTGCCTGCCTGGAATGTAGAACTCCGCGCGGCCGGCCGGCCGGCCCGGGCCGCGTCTCCCTGCTACGGTAGCACCGGAGGCAGACGCCGCACGGTGGGCCAGAAGACGGGCTGCTGAACCTCTCGACGCGTTGTGTGCTCCAGAGTCGCTAAACGGGACTCGACCCGAACGTGAGACCCCACCAATGGATTGCCCGCTTCGGACGAGGTATCCATCGGCGGGTCGACACGTTCGGTTCGACGCCCGCTTAGCGACCCTATGGAGCTCACAACGCGTCTAGAGTTTGGCCGCCTGCTACCGTCTTCTTTCCCACTGCGCGCCGGAGGATCGCTCTGTCTCTCTCGCACCCCAGGGGCCTCCCCGTGAGCGCGAGGGAGACGGGGTCGGTCTTCCCTTTGCCGCCCTTTCCCCAGCGGGGATGGATGACGCTCGCTCCAAAGTGCGACAGCGGCGCGGTGTTTTGGGCGCGACTGTCGCTGTGCCGCGCGTCGGCGGCGTCGCTCTGTCTCTCTCGCACTCATGGGGCCTTCCTCTGGGTGCGAGAGGGACAGAGCGAGGAAGGCGACATCAGTCTGCGGAGATTGTCGCCGCTAGATGGCGCCCCGCCGGTGCGCCGCCAGTTTCTCTCTCCCGGTGTCGAGAAAGGGGCGGTGCACGATGCCGGCCGGCAACGGCAGACAGATTCCGCGCGGTCGTGGTTTTGGTCGCTCTGTCTCTCACCTCGCGCTCGTGGGCGCGCCGTGCAGGTGCGAGACAGCGACGGAGACAATGACGACTCGCTGTCTTCTGCGGGGCCGGAGCGTCGGCAGAGCCTGGCAGAGCCTCGCGGCGAGCCTTCTTGGTTGCACGGAGCCGGTGCAGCGTGGCGAGGCGAGGCGACCGGGCCGGCGGCGTGGCGGGGCGGGGCGGCTCCTCAGTCGGTCAGCCGGTCCTGGAATGCGCGCCCGCCCCGCCCCGCCCCGCCCCGCCCCGCCCCGCCCCGCCCCGTGAAACTGAGCCCAGGCGAGGAAGCGAGCATTTGATTAGGACGACGGGAGCCCTATCGAAGAACGCAGAGAGACCGGCCGTCGCCGTGGATTGTCTGTTTACGCCCCACTAAGCGCGGAACGCCCCGCGGAACGCCCCGTGAGTGGCGCCGTCGTGTGGCGCCGTCGAGTGGCCGGCGCCACGGTCTCCAATCCCCTCTTTAAAGGTGATCGCGCACCGCGTCCCGCGCTATCTTATCTGCGCGTCGCGGCGCCGTCCGCTGCGGCCGGTGTCTGCGCAGTGCCCACTGTGCGGATAGTCTTGGCCGCCGCGCCGCGCCGCGTCGCCTCTTCCCCCAGCGCCATGGCCTCGAAGGCCTCGACGGCCGGCACGCTGCCCCGCACCCTCTCCAGCCTGTACCCGGCCGGCGTCAACGGCGACGACGTACAGCTCCGCCCGCGGACGCTGCCTCGCTCCTTCACCTCCGGGTGCGTCCTGCGGCCTGTCGTCGGCCCAACAGTGGGCCGGATGACTGGCGCGGCCGGCCGAAAACCCCGAACGCGTTTCGAGGCTCCAGAGTCGCTAGGGACTCTGGAGCTCGAAGCCCGTCGGTGAGGGTGACCGCCTGTTCTGGCCCACCGTGTGTCGTCGCACTCGTGGGGCGTCGCGTAGGTTGCAGCAGGGGTGGGAGAGAGACAGAGCGACCAGAGGACTTGGGGGCCTCGGCGTCTGGGGGTTGTTGGGATGGCGTTGTGTTCGGTCATTCCCCCAATGCCGCTGCCAGACCAACGTTTTCAATGTCATTGGTATAGTTGCGATCAAGTTGATAGTGTGTGCCGTGAAGGAGCCTGTGCAGGCAAAGGGGCGTCAAAAGACCCTTGTGACCCCCTTCCCCCCCCCCCCCTAGAGACAGTGACTGGTTTCGCCTGCACTCTAAAAAAAATCAGTACAGAATTTTGTAACATGGTTACGCAGCATTTTCAATAACATATGTTACAAAAATTTGTATCATGATGGATACAATTTTGTTTTTTGTAACTTGGTTACAGAATTTCGTAACGGTAACAAAATTTCTTAATACATGTTATTCTTGCCAAACTAAGCATCAAAATGATTATTTCGATCGAACCTCATCTCTTGAGTTCAGATTCAAGGTCCCTATGAATCCTTTCGGGTACTTCTCTCTCAGAAACTCTGAGGTTTCGGGAGTCGAACCTCAGATTCTGACTTGGCAACCCGCCGCGCTACCAACTGCGCTGTACGGACGCTGTGGAGGGAGTGGCTCAGGTAGCCGGTGACTTGAAGCGCGCGCGGTGAGGGACTGAGGCCTCGTCTGCCAAGCATACATGAGATTGAATCTTTGATTTAGAGTCGCCGAGAGTCCAAGCAGATGAAAACTCAACGCTTTATTTGTCTATGGGCACTGCCGTTCAATTTATGCCGTTAAAACATTCTTTTTTGATCTCTGATACAAAATTTTGTAACAAGTTACAATAATCTGTAACAGTTATGATACGAACAGAATTTTGTAACCTTCATGTAACAAATAACTGTAACGAGCTGCAAATGATACATTTTTCTGTAACCAGCCCATCTGTTACAAAATTCTGTACCACTTATACAAATTTTTGTAACGAATGCAGGTGATACAAAATCCTGCATCAAAAATGATACAAAATTCTGTAACTTTTTTTAGAGTGTGAATGCCACCAAAGATCAAAGATCTTCACTTCCGCTCCCCCTTTCGACATTTTTGCGCACGCCGCCACGCTGTCTGTGTGTGGCGACGTGGGCAAGCGCACGTTGTACTCCGTGCGACGCGTAGCGTTACTAGCGCACGGCATTCCATCACTATCTAATCTCGCGTCATTCTCTTGACCATTGATTCCACCTCGATTCTAATCTGAATTACGAGGCTGAGGTGGGATTGGTTTCGTGGGTAATCCATGGTCTCGTTCTTCAAAAAGTGAAAACAGTGGACTTTTCTTTCCATCGATATCGTCATATCCTGAGACACGCCTACGTAGGAGTTGAAGTGAATGGGCCAGAAGACCTGAGCAGGCGGTCCAAACTCTGGACGCGTTTTCAGCCCCAGCGTCGCTAAATGGGACTCGAACCGAACGTGTGACCCCACCAATGGATTCCTCGTTCGGAGAGCAATCCATTGGTGGGGTCATACATTCGGTTCGAGTCCCATTTAGCGACTCTGAACCCGTCAGGGATTTTTACCGCCTCCACCGGTCTTCCGGTCCCGGCCCACTGTGTGCTTTGCTGGCCGAGTCGCTATATGTGAGTCCTTCTTGTGCTGCAGGTGGATTGAAGACGCCCAGCGCAGCCCCACCATGTCGCACCACAGCGATGACAACATGCTCATAGCGAGCTCCGACTCGTTTTGGGAGCCCAACAACTACAAACGGACGACCAAGCGCATTGAAGACGGATACAAACTCTGCAATGAACTCATCACTTTAGTGCAAGAACGTTCCGATATTGAGAAGACGTACGCCAAATCGCTGAAAAGCTGGAGCAAAAAGTGGAATGACCTTATTGAAAAAGGTAGGCAGTAGGGAGGTTTAGTGTGTGGTTTTTATGATTTTTGGAGACTTGTCTTTGTTTATAATGTATGTTCTATTTCAAGGTCCCGAGTATGGAACCACTGAAGCTGCTTGGAAAGGGGTGCTAGTAGAAGCTGACAGGCTGTGTGATCTTCACCTTAAGGTCAAAGATAATCTTTGTAATGATGTGATAACACAAGTTAAAACATGGCAGAAAGATACCTACCACAAGGTAATACTCCTTCTGTTTTGTGTGTCATTATGAGATCTGTTGCTGCTGTTTGCAACCTTGTCATTCTTTCTATTTATTTTTTTCTTTTTTTCTTTTCAGTCTATGATCCAAATCAAAGAAAGGAAAGAAATGGAGGATCAATTCAAAAAGGCCCAGAAGCCCTGGTCGAAATTACTTCAAAAGGTCAATAAAGCCAAGCAAGATTATCATACTGCATGTAAGACAGAAAAATCGGCAGCTAATCAAGAACGGAATGCTAGTGGAGACAGCTCTTTATCACCAGATCAGGTCAGTGCCACTCTTTTTTTCCATTTTTTCCATTGATTCAATCAAAATTTTGGTTGAATTTACATTCATTGTATACGTGAGGAAGGCAAGCATGTGCATGAAACTGCACGCAATCAGTTTTTGTAGGATTTTTTTTCTTTAGTTCTGAATTGATCGGAAGATTTTCTCTGTTGCCAAAGAGTTCAAGTTGTTTCTACTGCTCAGCTGCAATTTCAAACTCAAATACTCATTGAAACATTCCTTCAATCATTATTGCACAGAATAAATGAAACACTTTCTTTTTCTTTTATTATCTGTCGAGAATTGTATTTATGTTAGAATCAGCACCAGGCTTTATTTTAAGTTTTTTTTTTTTTTTTTTCCTTCTTTTTATCTGTCTGGCAGCGAGCAGTGTTGGTGAGTTGGTGTCACTATTTATTTCTGCGCACAGCTTTCCTAGAGTTGCAATATAGTGCCACTATGCACCACCCAAAACCCTGAATTATACAAGTATCTTTCAATATTTTTTTTTGTTCATGCCAGTATTCAACTTTCTCTAATTTCATTTTCATTTCCTCCTCAGGTGAAAAAAATGCAAGATAGAGTTCAAAAAGTTAAAGAAGATGTTCAGCGGGGAAAGGAAAAATACGATCTGGCTTTACAAGAAATTAATGCTCACAATCCAAAGTATGTTGAGGAAATGACAGAAGTATTTAACAAATGCCAAGAAATGGAGGCTGAGCGCTTACGGTTTTTCAAAGAAGTTCTTTTCTCTATGCAAAAATGTCTGAATGTCTCGAATGATCCTGTGTAAGTACGAGTGCTTATAAATTGAACCATGTTAGGTGATCATCTGACCCTTAACTTAGGAATTTGTTTGCAGCTTGCCACAAATTTACGACGAGTTTTATCACACAGTCAATAATGCAGATTATGAGAAAGATTTGAAGTGGTGGTCCAATAATCATGGTGTCAACATGGCGATGAATTGGCCCCAGTTTGAGGTAACGTATCGATTGTCATGTTTCACAGTGCTTTACATATTGTTTCGCCTGCCTGGCTGTGACAGTGGAAGCAAGTTTCAAAAATTTTGGGACCATGGTTTTTCTGATAAAGTACTCCTGGTGACATCCAATTGTTCCAATACCAAGACTTACCAATGGCCTTGTAGTGCAGCACATTATTTCAATGAATTTTACCAAGTTAATGACAGCATGCGTCATAAATACTTTTATAAAATTGATCTATTTAATTTTATTTGAGTGCATTATTTAGAGTTTTCTTTTTTTATCTTATCACCTGCTTACATTGTATTCTCATTTTACTTACAATTTTGCTTCTTGTATCACATTATGGTTATTAGTGAACTTTGCCTGTGTTGTTTTTTAAAGGTTTAACATTTTATGTTTGCATGTGTTTTGTTTTGTTTTTTTCTACATATTCTGCGTGGCTTGCATGTTTCGTTTGGTGTGGCGTTTTGCTGTGCCATATTCAGGACTACACGGAAGAACTGCGGGAAATTGCCAAGGCAAAGCTGAAGGACACCCTCCCAGCAAGTTCCATAACTCTCATCAATCAACGTCCAGTCAGCGAGGATTTGCATGTAAATTATTTTTTTTGTTTTTTTTTCTCAAGTACTAATATATTTACCTACTGATCAGGAGGAGACTTGACTGCCAGCTGATAAAAATTATTGTGTTTTCTGGGCATGGTTGTAAACTCAAAGTACAGGAAAAAAAATGTGTCAGTTACCTCTGAACTATCATGTCTGGAAGAGCACCCTAATTTCATGGCTCAGTGTTGTCTCTGCTTGTCGCAAATAATGATATGTAAAGGACAGTGTTTTATTCAAATCTTCACTAGTCTTGGAAGTTAAATTTGACATTGACAATAAGTGACATCAAGTATGAGTCATTAGTAATGATTCTAATGCATTACATTTACCATTTTCGTATCCTCTCACTCCTAAAATTTCTGCAGCGTTGGTTGGGAAGGAAGCCTAAAGACAATATTGTCCTCATCAACCAGAGACAAATCAGCGAGGACGAGCTGCTGCATGTAACTTGCTCCCTCACGGTTTTTAAAGTAGTTTGGAGAATTAGAATTGGCCCTTCATTATTTAATGCTCTAGTTTGGTGTGAAGTAGTTAGATCATTAATAGTTGCATTGTTGGCGAGGCAATTCGAGTTCACACAAGTTTGCTTTTCTTACTTGCAGATAGGAAGAATTTTGAGTTAAAATTTGCTCTAGTTTAGCTGTGTACTGGGCGTTACGGGTATACTTTGTTGTTGAATTTTGCCTAGAGCAGTGTATTATTACCAAAACCCTTTTATTTTCAATCATATTGTTAATTTTTTGATGCTTCCTGTCCCATTTTTAAGCTGACCATGTTTTGTCCCGTCATTAGTTGAGTAGGTCCTTCTTTTTCTGTATCTCATGGAATTCGTTTCTCTCCTTAATGCATCCACCCCTCATCTTTCCCCAGGAATTCCCACCAGTTAACCAAAGGGTCCCTGCGAAGAAACCTGCGAGCCGAGTCATCCCAACTGATGTAAACGCGGATGATAGAAAGACGTCACCATCTGCTGGGCACAACTCAAACTCGAAAACAGCTACAACTCCTACGTCAGCAGCAAACAACGACAAATCTGATGGCTCCAACAAGACACCTACCATTACGTAAGTTTAAGTTAACTTACACAGGGCTTTGTTTTTCTCACTTGTTTGATTCCAGATGTGGAATATGGCTCTTTCTTCATGCTCGTAATTTTTTACTCTGTAGAAAATAAATAATTCTATAGTCGATTTCTTTAAATTTTTAAAGTAGGGGAGAGTTTTTGGAAACTTATGTACATATAGTATGTCATGAGAATCAACGGGAAACATGCCGTTACATATTTCCCATTTTGACGTTGTTTGTTGTTGCTGTTTGACAGGAATGGCACGCCGCGGGCGGAAGCCAACCCGTTTGAAGAGGAGGAATGGGATGAGGAGGGCAATGAGGCCCTCGTAGACAATGGTGAGCCTGGCGTCCCTGTGCGAGCTTTGTACGACTACGAGGGAGCAGAATCGGATGAACTTAGCTTCAAGCAAGGTACCAGCGGCTCATGCTCATGTCAACATGATACTCTATTTGCCATTGATTTGAGCCTGTGTGTGCTAATTTATTTTGTCTTCTGCCTTGCAGGGGAACATTTTGAAAAGTTGGAAGATGAAGATGAGCAAGGCTGGTGCAAAGGAAGGAAGGACGGCCGTGTGGGTCTATATCCTGCAAATTACGTCGAAGTTGTGTCGCAATAACATCCCAGTATTATCAGCAAACTACATGCACTCGCCTGTTGGGCTGAAGATCTGTGCACTTTTCTGTACTTTGCTGTACTACCACAGTGTACTTACTTGAAGCATCCCCTGTTTGTGCGGCTTCCTGGGACTTTATCAGGGTAGACTTTATTTTCCTGTGTTTAACTTCAATGTGAAAATTCTGATGTAAGCATGGGATACTTCACTATCACACTTAGTTTGGAGACTCTAGCCATGGAGGGTGATAGTTGATAATTATGTTCTTTGATTGAACATTATTGATTTTTTTTTCATTAAGTAGTTTAATTTTTTTGTTGTTATTGTGAATGTGTACATACCTGTTCAAGAAGGTTGTGACTTGGACCAATTATTTGGATTTAAGTCGCTGGGTGGTGCTAAGTTGTACTTTTTTTTTTTTCCAGTAACGGTAGTCGGCTAAGTGTGACTTGGCCATGCTCAAAGAAGATTGTCTTGTTGCTGGACGAATAGTCACAAAAAAGTGTGCTTTTCCCCACTTTCATTATATTTTTCAATATCTTCTATGGTTTGTGTTCTCTTGTAAACTCACTTGTTATTATGTCATTCAGTCTTATTTGTACGTACTAGAAGGAAAGAATAAGGTACATAGGGAAGCAGGTCTAGTGATAAGTGGGGAGGAGCTGAAGCTCTTGATGATTTAAACTCTTGCATTATATAACTGCAGTACACATTTCCTCAGATATCAATGTTTTCAGGATATATTTCACTTTCCTCTCATTTCTCTCATACCTTTTATGAGTCAGAGTTTTTATTGTCAAGGACTTCTGGTTGTTGAGCGCAGGTTTGCATTTCTGTTTGTGATGACTGTATTGGTATTTATACTCAAGTGCTAGTATTGTATTGTTCTAATTTGTCGATTCAGTGAAATGTTTAAGAACCGGTGTCCTCCCACTGCTCCACTTGATTATTGCAGTGTCACTTGGGTTTTGGCAAATCCTGACCTAGTTTTGTTTCAGAAGTACTCTGTTTGGCTAATGCCAAATTATTGTTCAAAAATTTTAAGTGTGAATCAGTTACAAACTGATGGTGACAAGAAAAGAATCTCATTTTCTTGTCTGAAGAAAATTTCAAGATTCTCATCTGGCTCCTTCCTTGTTAGCTCTTGGTTACTCCTGAATATTCAACAATTTGTTTTACTCAAGAGAATGGTTAATAGGAATAGGCAATGCAAGATTGGACATTTTTTATGTATCTACTGTCGTTCTCTTCTGAACATAATCATAAGTAACATCACCTATCAGATGCTGTATTTTATCGCTAAAGTCACATTTTTAGGTTGTAGGCATCTTTGCCACTACTGAATGATTGTAGAACCCAGGAGTAAAACTTTCCTGAAATCACAGGTCAATAGAAAATTGCGGTGGTGGCCTAATCCACGAATTGCATCCTTTGACCTGATCAGTTAAAATGAAACTCTTGGTTAAGCATGAAAACATTAGTATGTAGTTCTAGGACACTTTTGTTTTCTCAACTTTCTGACATTTTGGCTCAAATTAGTTGCAATTTCCATTATGTCTAATAACACCACAAGTAATTTGCTGTATTCATTCGTGTAAAATCCAATGACTGAACTAGATTTTTAAAATTTAAATGGATCGCTTTTTAGCTGATGACATTGAAGCAACAAATTGACTTGTTGTACCACTGATTAAATTTAAACTTACTACAATTTTGTATTAAAGGTAGTTTTGAGATTGTGAAAGAAAAATTTTGCCTCATGTATTCCTACAGCTATAACATCTTCATTCTGTTTTCTTCTCTTGTAATGTACCAGCTAGGGACCAAGGCATTTAAGTTGATTTTTCTTGTGTTGGATGAATCCCACTGCTTCTGTATCTTCCAAATTTATCACTTGAGCTACTTGGCATCTGAAACCGATTCAAAGACGTAACCTTTCACACCATCCTCATTCTTAATAATTTATTATTGTTGGAGGTAATGACTTATGTATTGCGTTTTCACATTAACCATGACTCAGTGAAATGGCAAGGAGTTCCGTATGTATCATACATATTGGCATTTTAGCATCACAGAAGACCCTAGTCGTAGAGTAATATAAATTTTCAAATGGGTCATTCTTACAACTAATAACAGAATGCACAGATTTTATTTAATCCAGAGTATGTGTAGGTATCTTTTGTCATTTACCTAGTGTAAATCCACTGACTTTTTTAGACATTCCAGTCTGAATGTGAGTTGGGAGACAGTCTGTATGTGTGTGTGTGGATGTGTAATATAAATCAAAATGCAGTTGATTCTGCTGTGTGTATGTGTACAGTTGTAAGTTATTTGTGTCAGATTGAACCTCATCAGTTTTATTGCCTTATCATATATTTATTCCTAGTTGTGTTGCAACTATTGTTTATTGTATAGTTAGATATGAATTTCGATCATTTAGCCTGGTCTGATATCTCATTCAAGTGTGCTTCCAAACATTTCCGTACTATAGTTGGCATGCTGTGTTCTGAGTCTTGTCCATACTCGTTTGTTAATTTATCACAGGGCGCAAGGTTCTTGGTAATTCCCAAATTAGAGTTGGGGTGTCTAATACTGTTGTTATGTGGAAAGTAGTATAGTAACAACTGCATGCAGTTTTGAAGTAGAGTGCTACCTTAAATTGCAGCATTCTGATCACTTTTACTTAACCCGTCACTTAAACAATTGTCAAATTATGTTACTTCAGGAAATGAACAGTACCTTATGTAGAATGTGTATAGACTGAAGCAATAAGCAAGAGCAATTTATTAGAAAAATATTGTCCTCATTTTTCTGGTCTTTTTAATAAGTCTTGTAATAAAATGATGTAATAAATCAGCTTTGCCAATATTTTGGGGACCTGCAACTATGCCAATCGTCATTTTTCTACAATTGTTTGAGAAATGTGATGTGTTTTTTCTGTGTTACAATTACTGTGTTGTAAGTTTGAAGTTTGCAGCACAAGTCTCCTGGTCCATAGGAGTTTTTGTGCTTGTGAGCTACTATTGTTCCTGGCTGAAAACTGGGTGAATGTAAATGCTGCTGGGTGATACATATTATTGGTTAATCCTCACCAATGCAAAGCTTCCACTTTGTGGGAAAGGAGCATGTCCCGGAATTTTAAGTCACTACGGTAGTGAGACTGTCAATCTGCTAGTCTTTTATATAACCCATGTGACAGGTGTTACTATAAAACTACCTTTTCAAACCTGGACCCTGCAACATCCAGGTTTGCAGCTGTTGGGGCAGCAAAACTAGCTACAGAATTATTTTGTACAGTTATGCATTTTAGAACTTGATTTTTATCATTTCTGTTTCAGTTAGATCATAAACAGGTGTTTAGATTGTTGTTGAATATGTTGTTGATTACTTTATTATAAAAATTTATTTACTTAGAAACTGTACAAAGCTTCTCATTGATGCTATATCTGACAAATTATTTGTTTTATGTGGGTGTACATATATGGCCACTGGTTAGTGTGATTTTTCACCTGAAATTGTTCTGTTGAGATTAGATCAGGTTGCCAAATTAATGATATTATCCTCTAGAGTAAAAAAGAAACATTTCATTCGGAAGATTTAATAGTGGAACATTGTTTTGTATAATGTTGACTTGACATTATATGTTGCAAGTGAAAGAAAAATTTAGTGATACGTCATCAGAATAATGTATCTTTAAATAACAATATGAAATAATTAAATTACTTGTAAACTGTTCTCAGAGTGTCGTTCTTTACCGTCCTCAATCCTTCCCTAGCAAGAGAGAGAGAGAGAGTAACTTCTGTTAGTGACCCTAGGCGCTGGCGAGCCTACAATGAGCACAAGAAACAGTTTGGGAACAAGTCTTGTCGAACGAGTTCGAACACACGGCATCTATTTCCGGTTCCTGCAGGTGTTTTCTGGTTGCCATACTGTTTACTATACTATGACAAATTTCTAGTACATTTTGAGCGTGGGGAATGTGAGGTGTTAGAGCCTTCTCCATCGACTATCATTTGAATAATTCGATCTTTTATTTTTTGAACGCGAAATTTGGAGTAAACACGGGTCAAAATCACGTATAATCACCAAAACGGAGCCTTCCGTCATAAAGCCGAGGCCGATGGCAGTCTGTGAATTTGTCATAGTGCTGCAAAAAGGCGGCTACGGGTGAACGTACGCCGGTGTTGTTTGTTGTTGTTTGGGGATTTAGGTTGTGGCGCTAGAATGAAATTTGACATGACCGCCCGGCTGCTTGTCTAACATGTCCCGAGAGACTGATGCTCTGTCCGCCGGTCATGAATCGGGCGCAATTTAGGTGACAACTGTTGCGTCGCGTTCCTTGGTCCGGAATGGCGGAAGATAGGACGACTGTCGCGGCCCTGACGCTCCCACCAAAAGTCGTTGGGGCGGTGAGTGGGCATTTGGTTATGAAAGTGGATGAAGTGTTGTGGGGCCGGAAGCCCCCTGGAGAGGTGTCGGCCGTTGTCTTGTGGTGGGGCGGAGAAGAGCCGACCACATTCAGGTGATGAACATTAATTTTTGGTGGTATCTATGCAACTGTTACAAAAGCAATTGGTTGTCTGTCATTGAGGAGGCTGCTCCGTTGCTAGTTTTCACCTCTAGTATTTTAAGTTCACAATTAAAATTGATATGCTTTATTTTTCTAATTTCACTCGTTATGATTTATTTATCTCCCCACAGACCAACAGATGTTGCTCAAGAATCCATGAGGAAAAGGAATGCCGGTGTCATCTATGAAATCCGAACTTCACCAGTGTTGTTCAAGAAGTACCTTCATAAATGCGGCAACCTTGAAATTGCCATGGCAGACAAATACGGCATGCCAATTGGATGTGTTAGTGTTCCAAATCTGTGGCAAATGATTGGCTCTAGTCCATATCAGGGGTACTATCCCATTGTCAACAATTTTGGGAACCGTATTGGTGATCTTCATGTCAGCTTCAACTTGCGCATGTCTGCGAGTATTGACTCTGCTCCTGCCTCCAAATCAAATTCCAATAAAAAATCTGTGCAAGCTAAGGGACTGCAAAAACCCACTCCTATGAAGCAATCACAATTTTCTAAAGAATCTAAAACAAAGAAAAATGAGAAAGTTGCCAATGACAATCTTTCTAGACATGAAGTTTTAAGTGAAACAGCTCAGAAAAGCAATTCCAATGATGATGATTTTGTGAACGTAGAAAGCCTAGATTCAGTGCAAAATAGGGTATCTCCAACAAGCAATATAATTTCACAAATACTTGAACATGGGACCAGACTACGAGATGCAATGACTGCTTCAGTGTTGGAAGATGGCATCCCATTAGATTTGAAAAGCATTCCCAACTTCAATCTGCTCTCATCTGACATACTGAAAGATGTGAGACTTCCGCCAACTGTAGATCCATCATCTACCTCTCATCTAGGTGCCACCTCACAAAACTCAACTGTGAAAAAAATAAGCCCAGTCTCTGAGAAAAAAGTCCTGGATTATTTATCTGGTAAGTCCTTCATACTTTTCATTTTCCATATTTTTTTCTGTTCAATGTATTAAATTACTTCGCGTAATTAACAAAGAAAACATTGAGTGCAGGTAAACCAATGTCTTCATTAGAGGAAGAGGAAGCACTCTCTACTTTACGAAATATTACTCCTACTAAAGATATGCTGGAAAGTGTTGTGTCCGACATCCATGGAGAATCCAAAGTGAAACTGGAGTTGCTGGAGTCACCAAAGACAAGAAAAAACATGCCCGAAGATTCAGATGAGACAAATGAAATGAACTCTCCCATCAACAGGAATGAATGTTCTTGTAAGTTATCTATCTCTATTTTCTGCAATTGTGACAGACACCTCTGATTACCTTATTGCAATTTCTTGTTTGATTTCAGTTGAAGTCGACACAGAACTTCTCTCACAAGTCAATTGTATACGAGTGACTGTCCATAGCTTGGTTCTAAATTCTGTCGGGATCAAGAGAATAGGAAACGCCCCTAAAAAGAAGAGTCAGTCCAGTCAGTATTTAACTCTTAACATACGTGTAAATAAGAAGGGAAAAAAAAAATGATGGAATTTTTTTTTATTATTCGTTATGAAATTTTTCATTTTTAGATATTTCATTGCAACCTCCAGGCGTCACCTATTTTGTAGAGTACAAGTTCCCTTTGGTGCCAGAGTCTCGCTCATGGGAATCAAGTGTGCGTTATTGTTCAAAACGGTTTAATGGACATGGTAAGAAAAAATTGATGTGTCATAACCAGAGTTTTTACCCTCTACAGTACATAATTGTTTGATTATCATATTTTCCATGCAGAGGTTACTTTTGGAGATCGTACTGTTCATAATATTCCTGAGACATGGCGTTGTTCTTTACCTGAAGAAACAAACTTGTGCAGCCTTATCTCTGCACTATCCTTTAAAGTTTGTGCTCGACATCTACATCAGCGTGTTCCTGTATGCTTGGGTTCTGCCACACCAAGTTCTGTCAAAGATCTCATCAATTCGTCACACCTTCGTCATGACTTTGATCTCCCTGTTATTGCCACTGATTGTCTTCCCGTTGCTCAGTTGAAAATCTGTCTTGAATTGGGTCGTGATAGAATACACTTTGGAGGCGTACTTGATCCAGGTAGGTCAGTGGACAGCAATATAATAGATCAATATACTATTTATAATAACACCCTACTTTCTGCTGCAGAAAACAATTCACTTGGCATCAGAAGTCCAAGAAAAACATCCTCTGTTTCAAAAAAAAGCCAGATTTCACTGAAAAATGCTGCAAACAAAAAGTCAAATAGAAGTGTTACTACAGTTACAAGAAATGTCCACTCTAAACATTCATCTGTCTACAAATGGAAGTCCGGAGTCCCTCATCAAGTTTCCCAAGCGGACCACGTAATCAAAAGGCTTGTGGCACATGCCAAAAATGCAGTAAAGCCCTCCCATCTATCGGACTCTTCTAGTGCTCCATCATCAGCAAGGCCAAAGCTGAAACCACACAGCTCCTCCCTCACAACCAAAGACCACGTAAATATGATTGCATGTTCCATAATTCCTTTGGGTCCTACTGTAATCTAAAAAAATTAACTGATATGTTTTGTGTTTAGAGTTTAGCATTTGTGCCTGTCAGCAAGCCTAGCCTTGCCAAACATCATACGGATGTCCTGGATACCGGGCAGCTCTTGAAACATGAATTAGCTGTTGCCATTATTCAAGTTATAGACTCAAATTATTTGAAAAATTCTATTGCTGAGGATAGTGGTTTCTACATATCATACAAGTTCCCTGTCACAAATACCTTGAAGAATGATTTTGGTAAATTCGAGACTAAAAATGCCACCTTTGGCAGTTGCTTATATTATACTCCTGTGTCCCCTTTTTTAATGGTTGTATTTTTCTTTTTTAGTTGATTGGAATACTTGTTGCACTGAGCCATCAGAAGGTGCCGATGGAACCTGGCCAAACTCTCAGCATAAAATCCATACTGCTGTTCTGCCCAAACATAAAGCATTCCATGATTTCCTTGAGCAAGCTTTCAAACTTCAGGGAATGCAGAAAAGGGCTTGTGTTGTTTTTACATTAAACTTAAGGACGTATGGTGAAGAAGTGAGAGACCTCATGGTTGCAGAGGTGAGCATTTTCTTATTCTTGGCTTGTAATGTGAGTAGACTTATTTGTTATTATCTACAGCAATGTAAATCTATTGTGTTATTTTTTCTTTCTCAGGCCTACTTACCTCTGACATTCATGTTAACTCTTGAAGATGCATACAATGATGCATCCAAAAATAGTGCTAACTTTTCTCAATCGTCTTGTTCAAGTGTTGTTTTAGACTTGCCTTTTGAAGACTTGTCGAAACAACGTAAGAACTCTACAGAGAGTAGTGGTTCTTTAAGACTGAAACTAGACTATCGTCATTCTGTTGTCAACCTCATGCAAAAGGGCCATTTACCACGAAGTAGAGGAGATTCTATAACAGAGAATCTACCATATTATGACTTAGCAGAAACAAGCTATCAAAAACAGAAACCAGAAATTGATGTTGTCTTGAGTGAATCTTTTGATTCATCCACAACTGTTCCCAATTGGGCCAAAGATAAAAAGTTCCCTTCATCACAGCTGAACGACACCTTTTCCATTGGCAAAAAGGTGAGTCCGAAGTCTCACTGTACTAGAGATTTCCATCAAAATTATAAAAATTCAAGCACAAGAAATATTCATGCATCCTGGGAACCTGTTGAAGAGCGCACTTCTAGATCAAGAATACCTAGCAGAATGTCTGACAGTGCTTACCAGCTGAGCCCTTCATGCAATTCAGAAAACAACCAAAGTATTGCCGATATAATTGATTTTTCAAATGGGATTAGTCAACGTGTTCTGGATAAGAATTGTCATTCGATCAATGTCAGTTCTCAGCTATTGAGAGGAGAGGGTTCTCTTGACCTTGCCACTTTCAGGAATACAAGTTTTGTCTCCCAAGGGAAAATGAAGAAAGTTGTTGATGCTGTCACTAGCACCAGCCCTTCTGTGCAGCAAAGACATACCTCCAGCAGAGGTACCAGTCCGATAGCTCCACCCCGTGTGGGTTCAGGAATCGCTGCTTGTGTGCATACAGCAACTAGCACAGAAAAGGTTTCTGCTCGAGATAAGTCTCAACAAGTGATCGTTGAAAGTGCTTCTCAAGCAAGTCAAACCACACCTAGAGGATGGAAGGAAACCTCTCAAAGAGATGTTGGAACTTCAGCTGATTTGATCAGAGTTGTGCCAGGGAATCAAAATGGGGAGCGGTCGCCACCTAAAAGTGAAACTGCTACCATTGTGCAACCACAGCGGAGTATTGATGATGTGGAAACTTTAGAAATAGTATCAGAACAGGAATTAAGCCCAAGCACATCAGCTCATAAAGAGTTTTCTGTAGAAACTCCTACAGCATCCAAAGAGAAGTCTCCAGCAAAAGAGGTGGCTCAAGATGACTGCAATGAGACATCAAATTTTGCTACGTCTACTTTTCAAGCAAAGATTGGAGTAGAGTGTGCTTTGCATTTGAAAACAAGAAGCCCTTCTTCTGAGCAAAGAGAAGATCCAACTTCCAACTCACTAGTGTTTGTCAGTATTAATCCTTGTGGAGTTGATGGACGCATATCAGCCCATTGGGGCTTGAATCCTGTTTCGATTAGCCCTTCAGTTGAAAACAATGGTGAACCTGAGTGGCATTGGGAGACTGAAGTTCGTCTGCCTGTTGACCTTCTGGTATCGGTAAGACTACTGAAGCAAATAGTATTAGAAATTTAAAATTTTCAATATATTTATTGTTTCAATTGCTTGTTTCAGACTGTGAAACGCCTAATTTTCAAGCTGTGGTCAGAAGAAAAAGGAGCACATCACAAGAAATATCATGAGCCTTCATCAGCAACCCTGATAGGATTTTCAGCACTTGATCTCACTGTGTTGTCTGTGGGTTTACCATTCATATCTGGATGGTATAATGTTATGGACTTTTCTGGAGCTTGCAGAGGCCAAATCAAAGTAAGTTTGATACATTTGCAATGTTTATTCAATGAAGTTATCAGTATTTGTTGTACACTACAACTCTTTTTAATATTTCTTTCAGCTTTCTGTTGAGCCACTGGAGAGTGTATCTGCACTTGTTGATTCATCATCACTTATCTTTACAAGTGTTACTCAAAGTGACTCCCCACTTTCAATGTTTGTGGCTCATTGTGCTTACCCTGAATTCCCATCCCATGTGACCCAGTTTCCTGATATGCGAGTTCAGAAAGTGGCTCCGCAGCCATCTGCCCAGGCCATGTCAGCTGTCTTGAGTGGTTACCAACTGGTTCGTCAGCATTGTCGGAGCAGCAGTTCTGACCGTCACATCAAGCCTCAAGAGCCAGTAGACAATAATTCAAGATTGAAATCCCTTACAAGACAAAGGGAACTGGAAGTTTGCCCCTCAGATGTCAGCCAGCAAGGTGTGGCTCCTGCAGAGACAGTCTCTGCCCCCAGTGCGTCACAACCCAATGCCGAAGCTTTGGGATCAGAATCTGCTGTTGACGTTGAGAAGGACCCTTCTGTTCTGCTGAGGTATGTCCTATTACTTCGTTGTTATGACTCTAAAAATTGCATTCCCTTTCCATCTAAACTGACTTGCAGATGTCAAATATGTACCTGCTCCTGCCCAACTCTTCCCTCCCACCCCTCATGAGATCCATTCCCATCATAACTATAAACTTTAAGCTATCTTTACCTTTGTCAAGCTGCTAGGTAGGGATAGCTGAAAAGTCGAATGCACAGAATTATAATCTACATCCTACCTAATTTTTAACCTAAACCACTTTAATTTCAGAGAAAAGTTGTCCGAACTTGATTCAATCACAAGAAATATCAAAGCAAGAGTATTGCATCGAGTGGAATCTGCCAAAGCCTCTGGATCCCCAGTGCCACCCTTTGGTGTCTCTTTGCCTGATGGTGCACATACCCACTCAGGGACTGCTCACAACCATGTTGGTGGTGGAGATGAACCTGAGGACTCAAGAAGAGACAAATGCCATACTTGTGCTTGCAGTCCAACTGCAAATGTTTGTAGAGGTGACACAAGCAAGCCCAGCAAAGAGAAAAAAATTAATAAAAATTCAGATGCATTCGGTGATTACCAGTCAGCAAGACCTACTTCTTGGAATGAGAGGAACCAACAGCATAAACAGCGTAGGACGTGGGAAAGGCATGAAGATCTCATTGACTTTGGAACGTTGAGCATCGAAGATGAAGATGAGCAGCAGCCTCATAACGAAGATGTATCAGAGTGGCTCACAGAGGCTGCGCTGCAGCAAGTGTTTAACCCATTTCTCTTCAATGATATCCTCAACAGCATGAACTCCAGCCGTGGTGTTCAAGTGATTGAGCTTAATGACACCGAAGATTCAGATGACAACAATGGCGATGAAGCCTCAGCTCCTCAACGAGCCACAGATGATGCAGAGCCACATAAGGGCAGCGATTTGCACTCAAATTGTCAGAGGTGGGACAGAAGAGGAGATGAAACCTACAGGAAAGAAACCGCTCACTTTCCTCCTAATCACATCAGAGGCAGCACTGCAGCATGTGATGCCGATTCTGGTGTTGATGTTGATTTGTCAGCAAACTTCCACCAAGGTTCCTGTAGAACTACGGCGACACAACCTGAATATTACTCCTCTCATCTTAGAGGCACTATGGGTCAGTCTAACTTAAGTGCATTCCCCTGGGTTTTCATTTCAATTGGTTTTTATTTAACCATTTTTTTTGCCCTTGCATTCAGGTACTCGGACTACGAGTTCAGAAAGAGAGGAGTCCTGTGGGTGTGTAAAATTTTTGTGATGTAGAAATATTTCTGATTCTTAACTGTAATTTTTCATTAAAATTGTGTTGAATGTTGTGTATTTAGATCCCTTTCATCACGACACCAACAGTCTACCGTACCATCCTCAGCCTCAGCCACTCCCTCAGATTCTCCTCAGCACATACCCCAAAGACATTGTCACCAGAATGCCTCTCAAGCAACTCAGGTAAGTAATCATAATTTCTCTTTTGCAAAAAAAAAATTCTTTGACATCATTGTAAGTTTAATTGTTTCTTCTGATTGTAGGGAAGGAAGTGCTCTGCCACTTGTTCAAATCACCGCAGAAGGACTTAGTTGAAAAGTAAAATAATTGTATCCATTTTAAAAATGATTTATTTTTTTTCTTAAACATAAGGAATCCAAGTTTAGAACAATGTAAATTCAGGACTAAGAGTACTTGGTGCCCAATGTTGCAGTCAACCAAGAATTATTTGTTCCATGAGCGTGCCTATGTAGAATTGTACAAACTGTTTTTCTCTCTATTTTATTTGTGAGCAATTGAATTAATTGATCATTCTGATTTGTTATGACATTGTAAATTCAAGATTTTCCATGAATTAAGAGACTTCTATTTTCCTCAGTATGATTGTATGGTTTTAACTTTGTGATTTCTACTGGAAGAAAATGATTATTTTGCCAAATGAAGGCAGTCAATACTGTGTGTTAAATAAATGAAATTTATATTTAAAGATTTGTACTTATTAACACATTCCTTGTCAATTCTTCTTATTCTAAAAAAAAAAAAAATCAAACTTGAGGACTAGTGAAGCTACTATAGAAGTAACAAGCAGTCTTAAGAACAAAACTAAACAAATTATTAACAAAAACGAGAATCTTGCACGAATGGCCACTAGGCAGAATGAAATGCAGTCAAAGTAAGTAAATGGTTAACATGGTGAACACACCCACCCACAGCATGAATAGCATCACTGATTATTACTAAATTTACCTTCTTTGAAACAATTGTGGTATTTGCGCCACAAATTACAGTCTGTAAACTCATATACAGAGGTCAAATCGTGGGGAAGGTTCATTGGGCTAATTTCACTTTCCATTGGCTCTTCAGAATATCTCACTAAATTTGTGCTGCTATCCTTGCTGAGGATTTCACAAATTTGCTTTGCATGGTGAGCATTTGAGCATTCGCTCACTCCTAAAACATCCTCTTTACTCTGGTCAAATGAGTAGTCTTCATTTACATTGAAGAGGGCCGAGTCAATCAAACTTTGATGTCTCTTGATAGTACCAGTTGTGGATGGTAGCTTCGGTGCAGCATCATCCACTTTAACCAGAAATGTTCGGTCTTTATCACAGGAAGAATCAAAGCCCTCAATCTTACCTCTTTCATCTAACCACAGTAATCTCTGCCTCTCCCAGGTCTCAACATCACAGAACCATTTATCATAGATTTTATTTCTGCCTTCATCTTCTTCAAAATTGTGAGACCATTTGTCTAGCAAATAATCTGGTCCGCATGAGCTCCTATCAGAATGAGCTAACTCCTTAAATTTGATCGTTACTTCATCAACTTCATAGCTATTATCATCATCTTCAAAACGCTGCATGAATTCGCAATTAGCTTGGTCAGTCTGCCTATACCAATTGTCATGACGCATGTCTGCCGCAGAGGAACCACTGTACCATTTATCATACATATCTCCATCAACGCTGTGAAAATCTTCCTCTTCCTCATCATTCTCGTCTTCCTCCTCCTCCTCCTCCTCCTCTTCTTCTGAGCCATCGCTCATAGTGTGGTCCCAAGTTATCTCATAAACAGCGGGAGAAGGATCTTTCTTTTCTAGTTCGCTTGCACTGGAACTATCGCTTGGGCTTTCCCCCATAGGAATGTCTGGAGTTGGAAAGGATTCCATACTCAAGTTTGGGGAGCTCTGGAAAGGGGCTGACACAGTTTTGACATTTTGATTAATGTGTGGGGTTTGCAATCGCTCCCCATCAGAATCTGGAGACTGATTACATTCTTCTTTAACAGGTACTTTCTTTAGGGCTGCCAGAAGTTTGCCGTAGCGGTTAGAAGGGATTGCTGCGATCTCCACACTGGACCGAGTCTCCTCACTCATTATGATGTTGTCACCCAACAATAATCTTCGTCTTCTTACCTGGAGGGAGACACACACCAACAAAATTTTAATAAGTCAGTAGATTTCAAATAATGACGATTGAGGGATGACTGAAATACTTGCACACCTCTGAATGGTAAGAGATGTCTGCTGTATGGCAGCACAGTCAAGAGAACAACCAGACCCAGGAGTGCAGATCCACCACAGACATAGGCCAGCACGTCTTGATAGTAATGGGGACACAGCGTTACATCCTCACACTTCCTGCAATGCACACAAGCAGAACAAAGATTTAATCCCTTTTCATCAGAATATCAGAGACGATTTCGGCAGATGGATGGACGTGTTAATCCACCACACATGACAGCAACAGGTTAGATTCTCCCCCGGACTTTCACCCCCAAACCCCGTTGGCAAAAGGGGATAGCCACAATGGTGAAGTTGAAAATACCTTCAGAGAGACAAGAAGGGAGGAAGAATCAACAAAACAAACAGCCTGAGGGAATGAGCTGCTGTTGTGGCCGGCTACTTGGAAGACGAGAAGCCTAGTCCGTTTCTGGCGGCTACCATAACAATCCGGCCTGCAGGCCTACCAACTGCCGCACCCTCCAGCCACCGTGACGTGTACCAAGCGGCCTCTACTTTGACCGTGTGCCGACTCAATATTTCGCGGCCCTGACGAATAGTTATGCAGACTAGTGCTCCAGAGGCATTCACCGCCAAGAGCAAACGGCAGCCCATTATAGGAGGACCGCCTCTCAATGGGAATTCCCTGTTGCCACTGTTGGCAACACGCAGAGTGGGACGGACGAGAAGCCCGGAAAAACCTCAGCAACAACATCAGAATTTGTCAGCTATCACACCGCATGCATTTTCGTTGCGAAAACTTTACTTTCCGACCCCGTAGTGAAACAAAGTACCCAAAATAAATAATTCTTGGCAGTACTTTGAAAAGCGAAAAAAAAAAATAAAAACTGAAATGGGTGACGTACAGCTCCTCGATGATCATGACGGCGATGCCGTTGAACAGCTTGTCCGCGAAGGTGACGGCGCCGTAGACGAAGGCACCGCTGTCCGTGTTGGAGCCGATCAGGTCGGCAGTGATGCACAGGGAGGTCACCATGGTGATGGAGCTGCCGGCGCCTGGGACCGAACCGAACCGAGCGATCAGGCCGCGCTCTGTCTCTCTCACAGTGGTGCAGACGACCGGAGGAGGCGGTCAAAATCCCACCGTCGTGCGAGAGAGACAGCACTCTCTGGAATGCCTCCCTTCGGCGGTGTGTACTCACCCAGCAGCACGGCCACGCCGTACATCTGCGCCGTCTGGTCGCCGCCGCTGCCGACGCCCACCAGGACGCAGCCGCCGAGCGAGATGACGGCGCCGAGGAGGTAGCCCATCTGCGGGGCAGAGCGGGAGGGAGCATTCAACTCGACAGGCTGGACTACACATGTGTGGGGTCGAGGCGCCTGCAAGTCACCGGGTAGGCAACCCGCCGCGTGCAGCTGGCTGCTTTCTGGATGGTTGCCTACCCTGTAATCGCAGGCGCCTGCGATCCACAGGGTAGGCAACCCGCCGCGCGCTTCTGGCTGTCGCGGTTGCCTGCCAAGCGCCGGCACCAACCTTGCTGCTGAGGAAGCTGTTGGAGTACTTGACGGCCAGGGAGGCGACGAAGGACGCCACGAAGGAGGCGAACGGCACGCTGGCAAGGGTCTCGGCGTCCTGGTCCAGGGACTCGTCCAAGTACAGCGGCATGTACACCAGGGACAGCGTGAGGAACAGCCGGGAGGCCATGTACAGCAGCGCCACCTGACGGGGGGTCACGAAAGGCTTACTGCAGTCAAGTCAACACGAGGGCAACCTGAGGGTGGTCCACTGTGCATTGGTTACCTGGTACAGGGCCGCCTGGCGCAGGTAGGGCAGGCCGCTGACGCCGTTGGCCTTGCGGCCGGCGCTGCCGTTGGCGCCGTTGGCGGCGTGTCGGTGCCGGACGGTGATGTCGGCGTGGCTCGGCACGTTGAGACCGTACCGGAACCAGATGGAGCACACCGAGCCGATGGTGATGCCCACGAACACGATGCTGCGGAACTTGAACACGTCGCCGGGGCCGATCTTGTTGTCGCCCAGCTCGCCGCGCGTCACGTGGAACACGACCCAGGTGATGACGTAGAGCGCGAGCGAGGAGCACACCGAGGCCGTGTACCGGATGGCGGTCAGCTCAGCGCGCTCCGGCTGCCGCGGCGTCAGGTCCGGGATGAGGGACAGGTGGGCGATCTGCACCGTGGCCCAGCCCGTCTGGAAGGCGGTGATGAGCAGCGCGTAGTACAGCGGCGCCACCCAGGTCAGCGTCGGCGCCATCCAGCACACGCCGCACTCCGAGAACACCAGCGGGAAGCTCACCAGCACCAGCACCGTGCCTGCGGGGGGACAGGGCAGCGGAGCACAGTGGGCCAGGCGGTCAAAGCTCTGGACGCGTTTCGAGCGTCAAATGGGACTCGAACCGAACGAGTCACCCCACCAATGGATTGCTCTCCGGACGAGGAATCCATTAGTAGGGTCACACGTTCGGTTTGAGTCCCATTTAGCGACTCTGGAGCTCCAAACCCTTCGGGATTTCGACCGGCTCCGCCGGTCTTCTGTCCCACAGTGGGGTGTATACACACAACAGCAACACAAGAAGACCGCGAATTTTAAACCTAATTTCATTCGACATTGAATAAGCGTCTATGACGAGATGTAACTCTTGTTTTTGCCTCCGGCACCCTACCTGCGAGATGCCACGTCTTCCGGCTGCCCCACTTGTCGGACATGATGCCCACCAGCGGGGTGGCTACGGCGTCCACCACCTGCCCTGTAACAAGAGCCTACTCTTCACGTCCCACTCGCCAGATTCGCGCAGACTCATAGCGCTGCCTCACGAGCAGGCAAACATTCCCACGATGCACAGGTGTAGGAAGGGCTGCACAGTGGGCCAAAAGACGAGTGTGAGCGGTCAAAAGTCTGGACGCGTTTTGACCTCTAGGGTCCTTAAATAGGACCAGTTCGATTCAAGTCCCATTTTAAGCGACTCTTGAGCTCAAAGCGCGTCTAGAATGTGGCCACCTCCAAGGTCTTCCGGCCCACTGTGCTGCGTGGGTGGGGGGCGGCGGTGGGTGCTGACCGACGAGGAGCAGCGCCCCGGACGTGGTGGCGGGGATCTTGAGCACGAGCTGCATGAAGAGCAGCGTGTAGGAGAACCAGAGCGCGGCGCAGATGTCGTTGAGCACGTGGCCCACGCCGTACGCCGCCTTCTGCGCGACGGTGAGGGCGGGCCGCGGCCCCAGCAGCGGCGTCCTGCGGTCCGCGTCCATGTCCATCACCTGCGGACAGGGCGAGGCAAGGCAATGAGGCACAGTGGGCCAGAAGCCCGGCGCAGGCGGCCAAAATGTTGCTCGCGTTTTGAGCTCCAGAGTCGCTTAATGGGACTCGAACCGAACGCGTGACCCCACCAAAGTATTCCTCTTTCGGAAAGCCATCCATTGGTGGGGTCACGCGTCCGATTCGAGTCCCATTTAGCGACTCTGGAGCTCCAAACACGTCCGGGATTTTGACCGCCTCCACCGCTCTTCTGGTCTACTGTGGCGAGGTGCACGTCGCTGCATCCCGCCCGCACCCTGAGTCGACTCGCGAACACGGACGTAACGTGTGACCGTGGCGCTGAGGCACCGCCGTGGCTTCCCCGCGGCCCTGCGTGGCCGGGGACGGCGGAGGCGGTCACGCGCGCCGGTAACAGAATACGCACTGATCCGGTGGGCAGGGCTGGCCGGCACGCCGCACAGTGACCGTTGAGGCGGCCAAAAACTCTGGACGCGTTTCGAGCTCCAGAGTCGCTAAATGGGACTCGAACCGAACGTGTGACCCCGCCAATGGACTGCTTTCTGAACGAGGAATCCGTTGGTGGGGTCACACGTTCGGTTCGAGTCCCATTTAGCGACTCTGGAGCTCAAAACGCGACCAACATTTTGGCCGCCTGCGCCGGGCTTCTGGCCCTTAAAACGCAGGCTTACTGCCGTGGTGTCAACACGAGACCCCGATAAGGACGCCGGCCGGCGACGCCGGGACGCGAACCCTCGATCCTGGCAGTACTACCTTCAGGACCGGCAGTGCGGCGGCGGAGTGTGGTGCCGTTTGATGAGGGAAGGCCGTCACAGGTGTCGGCCGCACCTGTCCGCGCGGCTGCGACTACCAGCTGCGCTGGCGGGGCGGCGTCGTCGGCATGGTGCGCGTCGTCGGCGACCCGGCGTGCTGCTGGAGGGCGCTGCGGTGAAGCAGTGCTGCGCACAGTGGGTCAGAAGACCGTTGAGCCGGCCAAAATCCCGGCCACGTTCTCCAGAGTCGCTAAATGGAACTCGAATCGAACGTGTGACCCCATCAATGGATCGCTCTCCAAACGAGGAATCCATTGGTGGGGTCACACGTTCGGTTCGAGTCCCATTTAGCGACTCTGGAGCTCAAAACGCGTCTAGACTTTTGGCCGCCTCGACGGTCTTCTGACCCACTGTGCTGCGCTGCGTACGGCTGCACGGCCCGGGCGCGACTGGAGTGGAGACGGCCTAGCGGCCGGGCAGCGCTGGCAGCCACCCACTTCGTTACGTAACGCCGGCATGCAGTGCAGGCGCGTCCCCCCTCCCCCCTCAAGGCTGACCGACGACGCACAGTGGGCCAGAAGACCGGCGCAGGCGGCGTAAGCTCTAGACGCGGTTTGAGCTCCAGAGTCGATAAATACAACTCGAACCGAGCATGTGACTCCACCAATGGATTGCTCCCTCGGAGAGCAGCCCATCGGTGGGGTCACACGTTCGGTTCGAGAGTCCCATTTACCGACTCTGAAGCTCTAAACGCGTCTAGAGCTTGGGCCGCCTGCGCCGGTCTTCTGGCCCACTGTGTGACGCCTGGTCACTGTAGCTGCTGCCCACCACGGGAACTAGTAAGGCTTTTGTGGTGCGTCGGTGTCGCCTTTCGACTTGGACTCCCCTCCCTCCCTCCCCTCTCCCTCCGACACCGCTATTCGGACTGCCAAAACGTGCCCATCCCGCCGGACCGGTTCAAAGTCAAGGCCACGGTCGATGTCAGGGAAAGGGATTCATTAGGGCAATTCTTGCATAACTTCGAACACTTGATTTTCATCTCACCGATTTGGCTCAAAATTTGCATATCGTCATTAATTATGGTCTAGTTGAACACTGCAAAGTAGCAACCCGAGCCGTTCCGGAGATATGGGCAAGGGACATTTTCATGAAAATTTAACTCATATAAACTTTTGAGTGTTCACTCTGAAAATTAAATGACACAATGACACATTGATTGTTTTTTTTAAAAATAAGCGATAAACAACGATACATTAAAATAAACATTCTTAGTAGTATCTTCTGCTTTAACGTTAGCTTTCACGTTAACGTTTTTTGTTGTTTTTTCAATTTTTTTAAACTTTTTTTTTTTGTGGGTGGCAGCGCTGATGATGATGACGGTGTGATGATTGGGTTCGCCGATTCAAGTTGCGTACTTCCCTCTTCGTGGCAGAAGGAAGCTGAGCGCGCCACACGCTGCAACACAATACGCAGATCAAGACTTTATTTGTTCGGAACGACAGAATACCTGCTCACATGACGGAGTGTCGCCGCACATTAGCGGGCGGAAGCGATTCCCGCTTTGCACCATCGTCGAGAGGGTTGCCTGACTGTGCGGTGACACACAGTGGGCCAGAACGGTGGAGGCGGTCAAAATCGTGGACAGGTTCAGAGGTCCAGAGTCGCTAAATGGGACTCGAACCCACGGAGTGACCGCCCCACCAATGGGTCTTCTGGGTCACTGTGCGACTCTGGGAGTGAGACTTGCCTGCCTGGAGCGCCCCTATTGCCCAGAACGCCGCGGTGCACTGCGAGTCCAGCAGCGCGCCGAACAACAAGCTCCCCGACATGGAGCCGCACCGGCCCGCCAGCATGCTCAAGCTCACCGCCGTGGCCCTGCCAAGAAATAATGAGTAAGTAAGTAGAAGAGCTGATGAGCGGCTCATCGCCGGGACCGAATGAAGACAGTGAAAATGCCAGACACGCGTTTGGAGCTGGGCCCCTGAATGGGACTCGAACCGAACGTGTGATCCCACCAATGGATTGCTCTCCGAACGAGGGATCCATTGGTGGGGTCACACGTTCGGTTCGTGTCCCATTTAGCGACTCTGGGGCTCAAAACGCGTCTTGAGTTTTGGCCGCCTGCGTCGCGGTATGGCCCACGGCGCCTGCAAAAATAGGAAATAATAAGGAAAAAAAAAGGATGCACCTGAGGGTGGTGGGGTAGTTCTCGCAGGCCAGCGCCACGGCGATGCTGATGCCCGTGCTGGACAGCGAGATGGTGCTGCAGGCCAGCACCAGCACGGCCAGGGACGAGGGCAGCACCGTCATCAGCACGTCGCACACCCCACACAACAGCAGGATGCCCGCTGTCCAGGCAGAAACCGCCGTCAAACACGACCTCAAAGAGGCGCCGTGGAATACCTGAGCGACCGACGCTTACTCAGCATGTTCCTCTTGCCCAGCAAGTTGACGACGAAGGAGCTGAGGAAGCCCAGGGTGACGTTGGCCACGCCGATGAGCCCCGCGTTGAAGAAAGTGGAGGTCGGCAGCTCACCGCCGCACTGCAGCGGCAAGGACTCCTGTAGACAATCAACAGTGGGTCAGAAGACCGTGGGGGCGGCCCGAATCCCGGACGCGTTTTAAGCTCCAGAGTCGCTAAATGGGATATGAATCGAACGGGTGACCCCACCGATGGATTGTTCTCCGAGCGAGGAATCCATTGGTGGGGTCACCCGTTCGGCTCGAGTCCCGTTGGGCGACTCTGGAGCTGGAACCGCGTCTAGAGTTATGGCCGCCAGCGCGGGTCCTCTGGCCCCAAGGGGAGATTACTTCACTCAAATTTGCACACCAAAATTCACCTAAAATTTGAAATTTACTAAAATTCATAATAATTCATCGAAATTCTTCTCAAGTTCAGTAGTTTTAGCCCAAAATTCATCGAAATTCATATGATTTGTAGAGCGAAATCCAAAGTAATTTCCCCTTGTCTGGCCTACTGTGCGGCGCGAACCTGTCCCGCCTCCGACACGGCCGCGGTGACGTTGCTCCGCAGCTGCTGCAGGTAGTCCACCGCCTGGCAGGCCGTCGCGTCCACTCCAGGCTGCGCCGCCGAGAACAGCGCCATGCGGTTGAAGATCTCCGGCATCCACATCAGCAGGCCGTTGGCGCTGCCGACCCAGTGTACCGGTGTGGTCACGCCCCAAGGAGAACACTAAGTCACGCTGAGCTGACCATCTCAAAATGGTCCTGAGCCGTGACCCTTTTTTTCTCATTTTGAGCTCATTGTGACATCAAGTTGACTTTTCCGTTTTCCTCGGGGTGTAGGCAAACATGACCGGACCCACCTGCTGATGATGGCGAACAGCACGGCGCACACGAGCAGGGTGTTCTTGAGGTGCTGACGGCCGAAGAGCGGGGCCGTCTGGCGCCACATGGCCATCAGCTTGCTACCGGTCTGCGGCGCGTCCTGCGGCGCCACCAGGGCGCCGACGGGGAACTCCACTCCACGGCCCTGCCGGCGGACAAGCACCCCGTCAACGAGTTGCACTGCATCAGTGGCGGATCCAGAGTCGGCAAGGGAGGGCAACGTGGCACTTTTTGCCTACTGACAGGGGCAAAGTGTTGCTTTTTGTCTACCTTCTCTCTGGCCCACACGGCGTCACATTGTCCCTCAGCCGAGGCTCGCTCACCTTGTTGACGGCGTGCACGGTACGCAGCACGTCGAGGGCCTGCTGGGGGCGGCCGGTGGCCAGCAGGAACCGCGGCGACTCGGGGAACAGCAGGAAGGCCAGCCCGGTCAGCAGGGGCGGCATGGAGTTGAGCATCACGTACAGCCGCCACGGCCTGCGCGGTGTGTAGTGTGTAGCGCGGTTTCCCCTTATTCATTTTACGGGAGAAATAAAACGTCAGGACACGCACCTGAAGACGGCGCCGGGTCCGTATAAGTCGGGCAGCCCCCAGGCTATGTCGAGCGGCAGCACCAAGTAGGCGAGCACGGCGACAAACAGTGTCCAGCCGCCCGGGAACAGCCCCAGGATGATCATGGCCTTGGCCCGCGTCTTCTCCGTGTGGAACTCGCCCAGGTACGCCATGGCCGTGGAGGTGGGGCCCGCCACGCTGCGTGCCCGTATCGACGGATGATAAGGCACAGTGGGCCGGTCCAAATTCCGGACGCGTTTTGAGCTCCAGAGTCGCTAAATGGGACTCGAACTGAACGTGTGACCCCACCAATGGACTGCTCTCTGAACGAGGAATCCATCGGTAGGGTCACACGTTCGGTTCGAGTCCCGTTTAGCGACTCTGGAGCTCAAAACGCGTCTAGCGTTTGAGCCGCCTGCACCGGTCTTCTGTCCCACTGTGTCCCGTATGAACCGGCGCTATAAGACTCACAGGAAGCCGTTGAAGAACCTGGCCGCGATGAAGAGGCGCTTGTCCGGCAGCAGCGCCGAGACGATCCCGACCGTGGCGTCGAGCAGCAGAGTCAACCTGAGCAGCGGCAGCCGTCCCCACGAGTCGGCGGTCACGCCCCACAAGTGGGTGCCCATCAGCATGCCTTCCGAGGGCAGCCCGTCAGAGTCACGCCCGGCCCGGCCGGCACGCAGTGGGCCAGAGGACCGGTGGCGGCGGTTCAAATCCCACATTCGCTATTTTTTTTTTTTTTTTTTTTTTAAACACTTGTACTGGTCGATTAGAGCAAGTGAACAACAATTAACCCAATAAAAAACAATATAACAATAACAAGTATGCCCAAACAACAACAATAAACTAGTTTACTGAGCAGCAAGAACGAGGAATCCATTGGTAGGGTCACACGTGCGGTTCGAGTCCCATTTAACGACTCTGAAGCTCAAAACCCGCATCCGGGGTTTCGACCGCCGCCGCCGACCGGTCTTCTGGCCCACTGTGGTCCGCCCTATGGCGACCCTCACCTACGTACCTGCGAACACGATGGAGCTGAGGAGGACCTTGTCGGAGAGCTCCATGCGGAGGTCGCACGCCATCCACGCGGCCGGCGACAGGACGTACGAGATGGGCACCATCTCCCCGACGGCGCTGGCCGAGCACATGCCCGTGGCGACCACCAGCAGCCAGTGGAATTTCCCGACGCCTGCGCCGGTTTGCTCACGGTTTGAAAGCGACCACGCAGCCCGGCCTCCCTAAGGGCCTTCCCTTGGCCTCCTTCAAGGCCTTCCCTTGGCCTCCCTCAGGGCCTTCCTTTGGCCTCCCTAAGGGCCTTCCCTTGCAAGACGCTGCGCTTACCGGTGGCTTGGATGGCCTCATCTATGGTGACGGTCTTGAGTTTGGTGGCCGCTTGCGGGTCTGGAAAGCAGTAGGGACCGCATCACCCGATTGATTGCACAGTGGGCCGGGCGGCCAAAATCTCGAAGGCGTTTTGAGCTCCAGAGTCGCTAAATGGGACTCAAACCGAACGTGTGAGCCCACCAATGGATTGCTCTCCGAACGAGGCACCCATTGGCGGGGTCAAATCTTCGGTTCGAGTATCATTTCTGTGACCGAGGGGCAGGCAGCAGGCAGGTCCTTTCTGGGAGTGGCGATACCTGACACGGGTGCAACTGGTGCAACCATGGCTGCAGCGTGCCTCGGGGAGGTCGGGATGGTTGTCTTCCTGGGCCTAGGCGTGCCGTGGGCTCGCCGAGGTTTCGCTCTCCGCACTCAGTTTGATAATGAGGTATGAGAAGCGTGTTTACCGTCGCGCTCCTTTTCTTATCTTTTTCTAAAAAAAAAAGCGTTTCATCATCGTCAACATGCGTCGCCAGTGCCGGCAATGCCTCATGCAGGACCACTTCCCACCACGGCAGTGACGTCGTTGGCAAGTCCGCACAGCGGGCCAGAAGACCGGAAGAGGCGGTCAAAGTCCCGCACGCGTTTTGAGCTCCAGGGTCGCTAAATGGGACTCAAACCGAACGTGTGGGTTCATGCCGCCTGCGCTGATCTACTGGCCCACTGTGCAGCGGTGACGATTCGTCGGCAAGTTCATCGCCCGATAGACAACAATCAAACAGCTAGGGACCTCGCTCACCTCGTCAGCTGGTACTGGAGTAGCGCCGTTTGGCACCCACGTCGCTCTGCCGCGCCCGCCCGTCACCTGTCGTGGCGAGGCGTGGTGGGGCGGGGCGAGGCGTGGCGGGGCGGGGCGAGGGGTGGCGTGGCATAATGTGGACTGCGAGACACGGGACACTGCGTCACGAGTTTGGTACAGCGGCGCTATGCCGTTCATCGCAGCCGTGATGAACGCAAGGTCGTGCGCGACGCACAGTTGGCCAGAGGACCGGCGCGTTTTGAGCTCCAGTGTCGCTGAATGAGACTCCAGAATATGTTGACAAATACATTTATTGATTCACTTTTGATATAGGTACACGCACAAGCTGCAGCGATGATAAATGAGATGATGATCGGGGAAATTCAGGGCGATTGGAAAGAAATTAAAATTCAGCAAAGGGAAACAAATTACAATTCAGCAAAAGGGAAAACAAATTACAATTCAGCAAAGGGCAAAAAATTAAAATTCAGCGAAAGGGAAACAAATTAAAATTCGGCGACGGGAAACGAATTAAAACTGGTGGGATGTACACCACACAGACGCGGTGGGGGAAGGGCGTCGCCTCGCACAGTGGACCAGTCAGAAGACCGTTGAGGTGGCCAAAATTCTAGACGCGTTTTGAGCTCCACCAATGGGACTCGAATCGAACGTGTGACCCACCAATGAAATGTCCTCCGAAAGAGGCATCCATTGGTGGGGCCACACGTTCGATTCAAGTCCTATTCAGCGACTCTGGAGCTCAAAACGCGTCCGTGATTTTGTCCGCCTCAACGGTCTTCTGCCTGGTGCACTGTGCGTCGGCGTCTAGGTGCGCCTGAGGGACTCGTGGATGAGCAGGTGGTGCGCGCGGTCCTCCTTCTTGAGGAAGCCGCTGCCGCAGATGTGGCAGGCGTACGGCCAGGCGTGGCTGGAGGGGGGGAACACGTCCCGCGCCTCCTCCTGGCGCCGCACTCGTTTGGGCCAAGCGTGCATCGGCGCCGAGGCCCTGGCCGCCTCCTCCCCGCCGTCGAGGTCGCCGTCGACGCCGTAGCCGAGGCTGTGGCGGCGCCCTGGGGTGTAGGAGGACGTCCCCTGGACGGGCGCGCCGCCGGGACTCCAAGAGAAGCGGCCGTTGCCGTCCACCTCCATCTTCACCTCCACGTTGGACAGCACTGGAAAAAAAAAAAAAAGAGTCGGGGCGGTTGGTTGGTACGCTGCGTTCGGCTTCAAAGTGACGCACAGTGGGCCAGGCGGTCAAAATCTCGTACGCGTTTGGAGCTCCAGAGTCGCTAAATGGGACTCGAACCGAACGTGTGACCCTACCGATGGGTGGCTCTTCGAACGAGGAATCCATTGGTGGGGCCACAGGTTCGGTTCGAGTCCCGTTTAGCGACGCGGGAGCTCAAGAAGCATCTAACGGCTGTCTTCTGGCCCACCGTCTGACGGCTTCCTGACTTCACTCACCGCCAGAGAGGTCGTCCTGATCCTGCTCGCCCAGCCACAGGGGATCCTCAGGGTCGGAGGCGTCCGGGCAGCCCGCTCGACCTGCGAGACAACGACGTGTGAGGCGCACAGTGAGCCAGGCAGCAATCAGCGTCGTGTGATTGCCGTCACAGCTCGTCAGTGAGGCGCCAAAGGTGTAGTACATGATGGCAATAAAATAAGCAAAAAAAGGTAATTACTACAAAAGCATGGTCTATTATTATCCATTAAAACAATGCACTGAAAAGGCAACTTTAAATTACACCACTGATTTAAAAAAGATAAAAGAAGTCAAATCCACTTTCTGACAACTTATCATATGGCAGAAGTCGAAAAGGTTCCCAGCCACCGACGCAATGATCCAAATAGGTAAGTTCTATTTGCACCAATCGAAAGATAATAAAAGAGTTTCATAAAAAATATCATCCTTGTCTTAAAAGGAACAGAACAGAAGAGAACCATAACACACAAAACAACAGTTGCATAGAAAAATAGAGATGAACTTAATAAGTGTCAAACAATTAATTAAAATATTTATGACAAATACTAATCAGATAATACAATTTGACACAAAACAAGTCAGAAACAATTTCAACCTAAATAGGTTCAGGGTCAGCTGGGCACATGTGCTTTTTGTATCGGGCAATATTCTGGAGCTGTTCAAAGTCTGGATACTTGGTGTTACATCGAGCACAGGGGTACCCATAGTGAGCAAAAACGTGCACCTCCAGCTGTTCCATGGTCCCCACCTCTTTCGAGCAGATGTGGCACTTATTTTGGTTGCCGAAAACCCGTCTTCTGTATTGTTTCATATTAACTGGTCTGTTTTTCTTGGACAGCATCATTGTTTTGTTTGACTTGGTTTTCGAGCGGTGGGCTTTGGGTTGGCGTGGTCGATTAGCTTTCAAGAGCGTCTTTTTGCCGTCCTCCTCCAGCACCTTGGCCTTGCCACAGACAGCACTGTGGCCGACCCAGCAGCGCACCGAGCGGTACTTCTCACCACACTGAGGGCACTGGAACTTTTGGGGCCCTCTGGGAGTCTCAGTGCCACTTGCACACTCTTCGTTGTCCTGGGGCAGCTCCTCTGGATCTGCTCCACTATCTTCAACATTCCGGCTTGGTTCTTCCCAATCAGGTTCGTTCTTGAGGAACTTGTACGCTCTGGAGCAGCTAGCAGCTTCAACACTCTCGACGTCTTCCCAATCTGGGTCGTTCCAGTCAGCGTCCTGTTGATCAGCGACCATCGGCAGACCGTCTGGGAGGAGAACTGAAGTACTGTGGTCGGCACAACCTAAAGGACACAGAATGGTAGGTGTGAGAGGCTGAATTCAGGGATTTTAATTCCGACACCTTGTTAACAAAAACACGTCAACGAGAAAACATGTAGAAATTTATTTTATCAACCCCACATGGAGCTCAGGCTCTTGGGGTATGTGTTACAAATAAATGAAGTGAACTACAATTGTACCATTGCTTGTTTAATATTTACCCATTTAACAAACCCAACAAAAACCATACGAGCCAAAAGAATTTACAGTTCTTGAACAGTATTGCAGTGCAATCTCTTGCACTACTATGTGAAGAATTTTAAACAAAAAAAAACAAACTAAAAATAATCCTAGTTTTACTTCATCAACAATGATAATATTAGAAAGAAAGAGACCAAAAAGAAGAGCGTCAATATATGTATCAGATCAATTACAAAACTGTCACAATGATGATATTGGAAAAAGAAAAAAAAAGCTCTCTATGCAGTCCTCTAAGGTAATGGACACACATGCTTCTTGTGCTTGACGAGGCTTTCCAGTTGGGCTATGTCAGGGTACTCAGTGTTACATCGGGCACAGGGGTATCCATAGTGGGCGAGTACATGAACCTCCAGTTGCTTCTTACTGAACCTTTCCTTGCAAAAGTGACACACATGCATTGCAGTCTTGGTTGGCTTTCCGCTTCTGGCTGGTTTCACTGAGGAGTACGTTTTGTGAGAGCGTTGAGAGTGACTTCCCAACATGTCACACGACAAGAGATTATTCTCGTCTTCATTGTTTGAGTCATCAGCATAGCTGGCCTGAGCAGCAGTAGTGTTTACACCTGCCGCTTCTATGAAGTCGTCTTGGAACTCAGAGTACAGGTCTGGCCACTTGACAGAACCTGCAATCAGAACAGCAGAACTGGAATGCTGGCTGTTAATGTGAGGAAGGAGCCAACTACAGAAAACCAATTGTACTCATTGAGACTATTTACTATAACCAAAAAGAAACCAGAATTACACAGACATTTGCAAGTTTGTCAGACAAACTCCCAACACAGAGTACCTTTCCCAGCACAAATACATGATTGTCAACCCAAACAAGAAAATAACTAGCCACAAACACATTTTGACAAAAGATTAATTCCCCCACACAAACAAATAAAATGATTGCCAACACAAACAAACAATAATCAGTGATATACATTTTGTTCAAGGATAAAAAATAAAAATCCTCGGGGGTTTGAAATAAAAGCAAGTGTTTGTTATTTGTGGGCACAACAGTGATACTCACAAAGCATTGAGATCGCATTAAAATCGCGAAAACAGTACCTGACGGTTTCACCAGGATTCAATTTGCTCAAAAAAGACAAAAAATAAAATGTTTTAGGTTCAATAACTTTCTAAATACTGTTCAAAGAGGAACAAAACCAAAAAAACAAGCCCAAAAATATAACGAAACTGGTGCTAGGCACCATCTCTTGTAGGCACACAACTGTGATTATCCAGCAGCTTCTTTTCAGGAAACACTTTGAAACATACGGCACATGGAAGACCATAATGTGTTAGCAGATGCAGCTTAAGATCACCCCGCTTGAACAACTTATGGCACCAGTGACACAAGAGCTTGCGGCACAAACGAGTGGTTTTGTCAGGTTGTAAATGCATCTCTTCAGAATCAGGTGGCTTCCGACCATGCTTCAACAGAAGATGTTTCTTCACACTGTAAACTGACTGACCACACTTGTGGCATTTCTTCCTTATTTTAGTTGGAGCGTTTTCTGATCCAGACAAGTGTACAGGTTTCTTCTGCTTGCTCGGAATATTCTGATTAGAGGTACTGGAGCGCAAAATCGGAGTAGACGGTGCCCTGATGGTCCTCTTCGCTGTTCTCTTGAGGATAGTTGTCTTTCTGGCCTTAGCCTGCTTAGCATTTCTCTTCTTGAGGTTCAATCGTTTGGCAGCTGTTCTTGTAGCAATAAGTTTTAGCATAGTTACATCAAAATCAGAGTCACTTGAATCATGAGAGAAGCCAGGATTTGATTCTTGGCTGACACAATCTCTGCCACTAGCTTCCTCAGTGATAGTAGCAAGGTCATTCTTTACTTGTCTGAGTGCTCCTCTGTCAATTACTTCTTGACTGTCATCTGTTTCATCACTGGCAGAATCTCTCTGATCTGCTTCGTTTCCAACAGCATCTCTGCCATTTGTTTCGTTGCGACTTGTGCTGGCCTCTAGGTTGTCATCATCCAGATTAAACTTGAAAGAAGAGTCGCTGTCGGACAGGGCAGCCATCAAATCTTCTGGGAGACGAACCATGGAGTCGGTGTCGCTGTTCCGAACCTCTGTTCTGGAAAAGCCTGTCAACAGAATGACATACGTATAACAGGACATGCAAAAAAAAGGGACATGGCTACACACAAACCAAAATTTTTAAGACCTTGGATGACTAAGAACCGACTAGTACATTGACCCAGGACCACTCCCTTACAAGTTTTCAGCTATCATGCACCACATGTCCCAAGAGACATGCAAAAACAAAAAGGTCAAACTGACTAAACATAGAACATTTTAAAATCAAGTTTTCTTTATTTCAGATTCTGAAATGTCATTTATGAGTCTTCTGAATGTGCCTGTCCATACTGTCTTTACGGGAGAACTTGACAAAGCACATTGGGCACTCGTAGGGCTTTTCGCCGGTGTGAGTCCGAATGTGCAGCACCAGCTTGGACTTCTCCATGAAACTCCAGGAGCATTGCGGGCACTGGAAGGGGCGGGGCATGGTGCGCTGGCACAGATGGCGGTCCAGATTCTTCTTGCTGGTGAACATCCTGAAGCACCTGGTGCACTGGTTGGCGAGCACGGCGCCGGGGTCAACTCCCTGCGGGTCCAAGGCCGAGCCTGCGCACAGACAACACAAGGTGAGCGACAAGCTACAAACAACGCAAGCACCACCCATTGCATTCGATGAACACGCTGAAAACAAGAGAAGAAGCACAGTCAAAGTTGTTCTTTTAATTTTGGACCGACATGAAAAACGATTCGGAAGAGGTCTAACCTAGTACAGACAGCATTCAAAATACAATGGAACTGGAATGTGATCAAACAATCCATTTACAGAGATCAAATGTCTAGGTCTTGATTCATTAAAAAGTATCTTTTCTTGATAAAATAAAACAACAAAAGATAAATTTAAAGTGTCACAATCAACAAAACAAACATGCAGTTCTGCTTAAATTAAGATAAATTGAAAGTGTCAATCAACCAAAAAAAAAAAAACAGCAGTTCTGTTTAAATGTGGATATCGACATGTACTTTCAAATCACTGAAGTCTCCAAATCTTTCGTGGCACATAGGGCACTTATGGATTTTGTTTTTGCCACACTTGGAACACTTGGCACATTGGTTCTTCACTTTCTCTCTGCCCCCAGGAGGAGCTTTGGCGCTGACCAAATCACGAGGTCCACAATGAGGCTCGATGGGGGACACCCTGCTGGAGTCGGAGGAGTCCAAGTTTGGGGAACCTGGGAATAGAACAGCAGAGATAAGGAGGTGGATTTACAGTAAAGTTGGAGAACGTGTGTGCCCCAAGCGATTTAACTACGAAGACACCCCATTATCCTGTGCATACCACTAGAATCAAGTAAGGTACTACACTTAAAGCTATGACTGATGCCCATGATAATGCACAGCCAAGTAAGCAACGACGCACATTTTCCTTCAAAAGGTTAGGAACACTGGTGGTCTGGGGCCATTACATATTCATTTCACGCGTGCACAATTTCATAAACAAAAAATTAATTACAAGCATGATAATTTAAAGACACTGAGAACATTGATGTTCAACTAGTGATGAAACTTATTGAAAAGAAACTTTATATTTCAGACTCAGCTATTAGTTCCTGAGATCTTACTAAAATCTAGGACATAATATGAGTAGATTAAGAGGAGATAATACATTTTATTTTACTAACAAATAAAAATTTCATAAATTGCATTTGTTTGCTAAATTTCTTTGATATAATAAGAATATAATCAATGTATTTGCACATCTCAGGTTCAAAAGTTAGACGGAAGATTCACAAACATAACAGATGGTGAAAGGCACAGGCTTGATGAAATAGTGACAGACAATTCAGGCGAGAATGTTGAATACAGAATTTGGCACACATATTTCACACTTTAACATTCCAATTCTTAGGCAAGGACAAAAGTATAATGCACTTCCCCGTCACTTCCCTCGAATGTGGATTCTTAAGTGGGAACTAACATGTGCTTTCTGATTGAATCTTTTATGGCACACAGGGCACTCGAAAGGCTTTTCCCCTGTGTGAATCCGGATGTGAGTGTTGGCATGGCCACGATGAGAGAAGACCTTGTCACAAACCGTGCACTTGAACACTTTAGATGACCCATCCCCACGAGTGTCGTTTATTTCCTGTATTCTGTCATCAATGCGTGATGGCAACCGCATCCTTGTAGACACTCCCGGATTGGCCAAAGGATCCCGGCGAAGATCACACATTTCGGTCAGCTGATTCACCGTGTCCCCGTATTCTTGAAAGGCCTCCAGTTTGTCGGGGAAATAGGAGCCTGAAACAAGAGAGACAAGCGTTAAGTGTCGTACAATGGAGGCACCCCTCTCAGCCACCGAGACGGTGTTGCCCGGCACCAACGACGAGGACGTGAGGGTGCGATGGTGCCACACTGCTAGAACAAGGCTTTCGTGCCAAAGTCCGAAAAAGCACGCAGAAGGAACTCGCATCCGAGCATCTCGCACTCTCTAGCGAAGTGTTCTTTCCCATTCTCGGCACCGACACATGCGGGATCGAACCACAGGTGGACGGCGTGCCCTGTCCTGCCGTCCAGGAGTGAGTGAGTTCCCTAAATGGAGCAAAAGCCATGCACTACAGCGGCAAGACCCAAAGTCCTGGTGTGTTTGTTGAGGTTATGCTCTCTTGTCACGACGAGTCCCACGTCGCGGACACAAGCAACATTCGGCTTCGTTCAAAAGCCGGTCTGGGCGAGACGATCACTCGAATAATGGGGCCACAATCGTCGCCAGAGCGGGTGTTGCATGTCGTTGAAACAATGCCGAGAAGTCCTGACAACCGAGATGAGGGGGCTGCGGCTGCATTGTTGTTGTGGTTTGAAGCCGAAGCCGCCCGCAAGCCGCAAAGCACTGTGGGTAACCTGCTTATCCGCAGCGCAAACCACTATTCGCAGTTCACGGCGGAAGTCAAACTAAGGCGGAAGTAGAGAAGGCTCCACTGCAGCGCCAAAATCGAAGTCGAACCGTTGAAACGGCTGAACATTGTTTACTGAATCTCACCATTCAGGAGAGACCCTGATCTTGAGTGTCAAAGAAGAGGTCTAAAAGAAGTGATATAATTATTTTTTTTTCCGAAGCCCCTGGAAATTTAACTGTACTACCTGGGCGAGGGGCTGATACGCCGAGCCCAAACAGACTGTTTTTTTTTAGGGTCGTTTTCGTCGCTCTATCTCTGTCTCTTGCCTCCGGAATCAGTCTGCAGAAGGCGAACCGCGGCCACCAAGTCGAGCCCCTGTGGTGGAGCGGGTAGGCAACCCGACTGCAGCTGTGCTCGCAGCGTTGCCTACCCACGCTTTGCAGGCGCGCCCAGCCTCGACGACCGGCAACCCGGCCGCTCTATTTGGGACTCGTGACTCGCGCTCGGCGCGCTGTGTTTTCTACGACAATTTTCTAAAACTAGGCGGAAGCAAGCTCCGGGGCTGAGCCAATACCCAATTCTTCGTCCGCCATTACAGGATGCTGGATTTGACTCTTACGGGATAAGTTATTGCTTTGAAAAAGTGCATCAAATCACCAAATCTTCTCTATTAAAACTGAAGTATTCTCACAGGTGCTTTCCATTTCCTCTCCACGAAACGGTGTTGGTTGTAGCTTCGGAACGGAATATCATTTTTCCAATTGTAGATGCAAAGACCAAGAGACTGGTGCCGATGCTTTTAATTTCTACTTCAGAGTAACTCCACTCAAACGTTAACCAATATACACGATTTAGTCGTGGCCCCGTTTCAAACTTTGTGGGTTCAAAACGTGCCACAAGGACCTGTCAGCCATTAAAGGAAAATTGGATATCTCAACAAACACATAAAATATCAGGAAAGTCCAAAAATTTATAAATGCAGCGCATAAGACGATTATTTTTTTCCGTCGCCAAAACTCCATTTTGGCCACCAATTTTTTTCAGGAGAAACAGAAGACTGTTCGAAGAACAAAAAAAAAGGTGCGGATGATGAGAAATTGAAAAAGTATAAGTAAAATTTTGAGAAATACATCAAAGTATCAGGTCACTCCGTAGAGGGTTCTTCAACTTATCAATATCCGTTAAAATGGATAACGAAGTCATCTTAACTTAATTTTTCTAAGCGAAGTGGAATTCAAAGACAATACAACTAGAATTATGGTCTGCGTAAAGTGTTTATTACCCTGGTATATTTTTTGGCTTTCTTTTGTGCAACTTAAGTTGTAAAAATAAAGAGGGTTAAGTTGAAGTGATTCTTTTTGCACTTGATTCATAAACATACAGATTGAGTTATCTTCTGTTGCTAACTTTTTCAACGGAGTCATGCAGACTTTAGTCGTTTCCATTTTCCGCTAAATGGGGAGCGTGTAAGGGGTCCAGTTGAGTTATGCCTCTTTTCCATGTGGATTTACTTCTGAATGCTAGGAATTGAGACAAATAATTTGGTGTGATAATGCAAACCTAACCAAGGTAAATGGTCCAACCCACCCTAACCTAACGGGGTCGTGACAGATCTTACTCTACTCGCGACAGACCTAACCTAACTAAATGGTCCAACCAACTCTAACCTAACCTAACGGGGTCGCGACAGGTCTTACTCTACTCGCGACAGACCTAACGCTAGCATAACTCAACCTAACCTAAAACTATCCGTAGTATCCCTCAGGTGCGCGTCCCGCGCCCCGCGCACCAACTAAGGCCTGCTGGCTAAGGTGCAGTTACAGAAGTTGACGCGTTTGCGCAATTGCGCACGGCGGATTATGAATCAAATTGTGACCGGTTTATAAATGAATAAACTCATGCGTGCACCAAAACAGACCATCCAGTTTCCTTCCCCCTCCCCTCCATCCCCACCTCCATGCCCCTTCCCCTCTCGCCCGCGGCCGCTGCTCGCGAACGGCACCGACACCTCCCGATTCAATCTTCCCTCCTGACCAAACTAAATAACATATCAACAAACGGTTTTCTCTGGGTGGAAGCTTGTGAAAAGCCCTACAAACGCCTCGCTTTGACCCCCCATCTAAAATGACTTCTTCATTCCAAAAACTTGTCCCGAAGTTTCAGAAAACGTTTTTCTTTGTTGTCGAAAAATTTTGAGCTCGCATCTTATTCGGATAGGGTGGCTTTGATTGTCCTTTCTATTTCCTACAACTTTTGTTGAAGACATTTTTCGAAAATCTCAGCCGTTTACGCATGCGGGGCGTTTTTCGTGCGCGCCGTTAGATGCAAGCCCGCAACGCAGCAGTGCATGGCGGGCCTGCCTACTTACGGGGGCTCCTTTCTTGCTTTTCTCGCTTTTTTACGTAAATCCGCCCCCATTTCTCAAGAAACATGGGGTCCTGGAGTCAATGTGAGTACGCCGCATCGAATGGTGCACACCTCGTTGCGATCGGAGGTCTGGAAGGTACTTAAACTTGCGAAAAACGTCCTTGGCTGCAGGGGGCGACGATGCTAGCCCGCCACACAGCCGTGCATGGCATGTGCCTACCTTCAGGCGATCCGGCCTCCCGAGCCAGCGAGCCGCTATGCTACCCCCACCACCGCCCGACCTAGCGGAGGGCTTCGCCCGTTGGTTTTCCGATTCCGATGCAGATGCAGTCAGGCTCAGCAAGTAGCGCGGGAAAATTTGTTTAACACATATTATTTATTTTTTTGTAATTTTTTGGTGCTTGCTTGTTAACTGTGAAATTTTTCGAACTTTGTGTATTTTTTTTTCCAACCATTTTTGTAGAAGTACTTGTCTCTCCTCGTGCTTCTATACCTTTCCGGTGGTGGAAGTAAATCCATCGGACTCGGGTGAGTTCATCAGCAGGCACTATCGCTCTGTCACGGCAACTATCGGTTAGGTTTTTCTTGTATCTCTCAATTTGTGGACGCCCCTCGGTGGCAGCAAGCCAACGCACCGGTCTTCTGGCCCAATGCGCAATGGACACTCCATGAGCATGCCGCGGCGCTATCGCCTCTCCTTATCTGTCTCGATATCGAGGACCTGGCGCACGCAGGCACTGAGGGCGCCACAGCCGGTCTGCTACAGTGCAAGAGTTGTCACAGCAAGCAGTGGATCAGGCAGCCTTAGGCACATTGATGCAAAAACTTACTTGCATCAAGTAAATTTTACTTCATTCAAGAAATCATTTTTCTGGGTGTGGATGGACATGGGGTGCTTGGGGTGCTTCTTGCATGGGAACTTGAGGCAAATAAAGCTCCAGGATTCGTTGTTGCAGTCTGAGCGTGACGCTTTAATAATTCCGACTGAGCTTGTCCACGCCCTCGCGGATCCAGTCCAGGTACGACGTGACGCGCGTGAACACGTTCGGCCAGGACACCTCGCAGCCGAAGACGATGCCGAAGGACGTGACGCCCACCAGGGTGGGCTTGCCGTCGGCCTCGGTGACCACCATCGGGCCGCCGGAGTCACCCTGGGCACAACCACTTAAGCAGGCGGCCTATCGAAGGCTGGGGTTGGCAACTCCTCACTGATCAAGCCGTACCTGGCAGGTCCCCTTCTTCCACCAGCCGGACACGCAGATGTTGGTGTCCCTGATGTGCTTCATGAAGTAGCGCACGCGGCAGTACAGGTTGGACACCACGCGGTTCTGTACGAAGCGCAGCCTCGGCGCGATGTCGTCCGCGTCTGGGACACACAATGGGACAAACCGAGGGGGTGTAACAACTCAAAATTTTCGTGTACGTTTTTACAAAATTTCTTAAAATTTTTGTAAATAGATTCAAAGTTTTTAGAAAAATGTGTAAATTTTTTCTCAAAATTTCTCAAATTTTTTGAAATTTTTAATTATTTTTTTTAATTTTTGACTTTTTTTGAAATTTTTAAATTTATTTTTAAATTTTTGACTTTTTTTTTGAAATTTTTGCATTTTTTAATATTTTTTTTTAAACTTTGAAAATTTTCAAAATTTTCAAAGCTTGAAAGGTGCCTTGAAACGGTGGAACCGGGGGGGGGGGGGCCTTACCGGTCGTGGTGTGGCCCCAACCGCTCATGGTGACTTTGTGCCGCCAGAGGCACTTGTGGGCGCTGCTGGGCAGCCTGACGGGCTGCACTCGGTCATCTGCAACAGGGAGCCGTGGAGTCTCTCGCCCAGTGGGCGGGCGACCGATACCCTAGACGCGACTTGAGCTCCAGAGTCGCTAAATGGGACTCGAACCTCACGAGTGACCCCACCAGTGGATTGCTCTTCGAACGAGGAATCCATAGGTTGGGTCACACGTTTCGGTTCGAGTCCCGTTTAGCGACTCTGGAGCTCGAAACGCGTTCAGAGTTTCGGCGCCTACGCCGGTCTTCGGGCGCACTGTGCCGCGCGCGACTCGCGTCCAGCAGGAACAAGGAACACAAAGGCAGTCCTCACTGAACACGAGGGGCTTGTCGAGGCGCAGCAGAGCGAGGTCGTTGGCCAGCTCCTCCTCCTGGTTGAAGCGCTCGTGCACCAGCTTGGCGACCACCTTCACCTCCTGCCGGCTCGGCTCGCTCTCGTCCCGGATGGCGTGCGCGCCGGCCACCACCGTGAAGTTGCCGTCCAGACTGGGGGTGGAGTGGAACCAAGTGAAGAAGGGACAGAATGACGTGACGCGAGTCGCATTCCCCGCGTCCTGATGCAGTATGTATACGACTTGGCCGCGCCAGCCCCCCCCCCCCCCCTCCCTCCACCGGTCTCCCGGCCCACTGTGCACCCTCGCCGTCTCTCACCCCCACTCACGTGGCGCAGTGGGCCGCGGTGATGACCACCCTGTCCGAGACTATGGAGCCCCCGCAGAAGTTCCTGTCGGGGCCCTGGTCGATCCAGATGCCCACTTGGTGGGGGAACTGACCCGGGGCCGCCTCGTCTCCGCCCACGATGCGCAAGCTGGAGACTGAGGAGAAATGGACCCATCGGAGCGCTGCTTGGTTCAGTGGTCAGTGTGTGCAGTATCGTTGGGAGTACTCACGGTGCAGTGGGATGGGTCTCGCCTCTGACGGATCAAGTCCGGGCAGGTCCCTTGTCTCGGAGCCCTGGGTAGTGGAGTCTTGGTATTATTGCCGCGCGCGCGTTCTACACGGTAGGATCATCATCATCATCATCATCATCATCATGGGACTTGAGGGTCTGATGCAGATGCTTCTGCGATATTGGCCTCGCACTGACCCATGGGTAAGCCAATCGAAAAAAGATAGGAACGAGGGGATTCGATCGTCCGTCCCTACCCATGAGGACCGATGCCTCAAATATCTCAGCCATCGCAGCTGAGGTGAGCACGGCGCACACAAAATCAGACGGTTAACAGCCCAGCAAACAGACCTGCGCCGTGGACAGGGCCGCCAGGAGAAGGACTGTCTTCCACATTTCGAGGCAGAGTGACTTGGAGTCGCCGCATCGCCTGCTCCTCCTGGCCGCGGCGGCACTTTGATTACGATTATCGAGAGGTGCGGGGCAGCGCACACTCTCTCTCTCTCTCTCTCTCTCTCTCTCTCTCTCTCTCTCTCTCTCTCTCTCTCTCTCTCTCTCTCTCTCTCTCTCTCTCTCTCTCTCTCTCTCGCTCCCATGGGGCAGGCACAAGTGTCCGCAAGTGCCGGCAATCAAGGTAGTGACGCGCGGGTCTGGGTCGGGTTGTTGCGATCTATTGAAGGATGGGAGTGTATATTCGAAGAAGAAAAAAAAGGTCCCGTCTAAGATGCTTTAATGCTTTTTGTTGGTTATGTTGAGCACCATCTGCAGATAGGAGAACCAGGACTTGAGCACGGACTCGCAGGCCGGCAGGCCGAGCGCCCCCAACCCGCGGCAGGAGATGGTGGCCGTCTTGGAGGCGCGCAGCATGACCAGGGTGCGTACCACGCGGCAGGGGACATCCTCGGCAGGCCACTCCGCCGCGTACGCGCGCCGCGACACCTCCAGGCTCGCGTCCGACAGCCCCTGACACACACACTTTGTTGTCAATAAAATAGTTTGTAAGGTCAGTGCAAGGGGGGGCTCACTCGGAAAAATCATTGTGCACTTGTAAAAAATCAAAATTAAAATCAGAAAAAATTAAAATAAATAAAAAATCAAACGTCAAAAAGGGGGGGGGGTTTGCTGCGGGCTGCTCGCGGCACACACACACACACACACACACACACACACACACACACACACACACACACTCACCTGGCTGGCGAAGCAGAGCGGCACGAAGACGGCCAGGATGGTGAAGAAGGAGGACAGCACGAAGGCGTCGACGCGGCCCTGCAGGGAGTCGTAGGTGCTCTGGATGGGCAGGACCAGCACGGCGAAGAGCAGCAGCAGCATGTGCGCCGAGGTGAGGCGGTCCAGGCCGAGGCTCACGTCGGACAGGTGGCCGTGGAGGCGCGCGACGCGGCGCAGCGGCAGCCCACCGACGGCGCGCTCCACCTCCTCGCCGGCGCAGCGGTACAGCGCGCTGCACGACGCCTGCGCCACCATCATCCACCCCACCAGCGTGTAGATGGCGATGGGGCAGCAGCTGCCCGTCACCACCTGCCACACCGACTTGTGCTCAACGGGGGCTGACTCTGCAGAACCGTGTGCGAACCGGTCGTACCTGCGCCACCAGGGTGACGGCGAACGCCACAGTGGGCATGGGCGTGCTCTCAGGTCTCGGCCAGACGGGCATGCTGAGGTCGCCGAAGACGTAGGTGGGGTACAGGACGCTGAGCGTCACTCCGATGGAGTACACGTCCCAGGCGCGCTGCAGGCGGTTGCAGTAGCGCGCCGTGTGGCACAAGGCCCTCTGCAAGGCATTACACACGTAACGGCCCCGCCTCCACCGCACAGTGGGTGAGAAGACCCGTGGAGGTGGGCAAAATCCCGGACGTGTTTTGAGCTCCAGGGTCGCTCAATGGGACTGGAACCGAAAGTTGCGACGCCACCAATGGATTGCTCTCCGAACGAGGAATCGATTGGCGGCGTGTCACACTTCGGTTCGAGTCCCATTCAGCGATTCTGGAGTTCAAAACGCGTTTGGCAGCCGGCGTCGGTCTTCTGGCCCACTGTGCGTTTGCGAGACGTACCATCTGCCGCGCGTCCGCCGAGCTCTCCAGGGCCCTGGCCACGGCCGCCATGCCCTCCAGGGTCCTGGCGAAGGCGGGGCGCCGCCACGCGTACAGGTACTGCGCCGTGGTGCACGACAACACGCCCACGGCGATGCGGACGCCCAGGCTGGCGTCCAAGTACGACGCCTTGGTCAGGCAGTCCCCGAAGGCGAGCGAAGCCGTCACGGCCGAGATCACCACCGACACCTGCGCCACTCTTGCGCACACGCGTTCATAAATGGTGGCAAAACTTCGGCTTTTTTAAATTCTACAGTGCGTTCGCTTGTCTGGTCTCAAGTGTAATAAAAATAAAGGATTTTTTTTTCATCGGAGCTCAAAACGCGTCCGGGACTTGGACCGCCTCCACCGGTCTTCTGGCCCACTGTGCAGCACGTACCTTGGTGCCCTGCAGGATGTTCCAGACGCGGCGGCGCAGGCCGACCCGGTCGCCCTCGCCGGGGCACATCTCCACCCGGCGCCGCTCCAGGTAGTCGCTGAGCCTCACGATGCCCCCGGAGCCCCCGGAGCCGCCCGCCTCACGAGCCATGTCGCGGTCCGGAGTGCCAGAGCCGTCTCGCCGTCACGCGCTTTCAGCCTTAGCCCAATGAACGAGCAGACATGCATAGTGTCGTCCATTTATCTTTTACTGGGCCCATCACCGCGCGTGCGAAGTGCGGGCGAGACACCAATTCGGACTGAATTTTTGACGTGATGATTGGTCGCTCCATCTCTCTCAGGGGACGCCACGCATGAGTGCGAGAGAGAGAGACAGCGGGCGTAGCTGTGGGCCCCATCACACATTAGAGACAGGCCCTACACATGTGTGAGAGAGAGAGACAGACAGACAGACACGCCGATCCGATCAACCTCGATTAGCCCTGACGGTGTGCCTCTAACGGCGAACGGCACGCATAGCGCAGCACAAACAAACAACGACACTGCGCAACGACAAAATACGCGGGTAGAGTGGACCGGAGACGCGTTTTGAGCCCCAGAGTCGCTAAATGGGACTCGAGTGGAACGTGTGTGGCCCTATCAATGGGTTGCTCTCCGAACGAGCGGAATCCATTGGTTCGGTTCGAGTCCCATTTAGCGACTCCAGAGCTCAAAACCCGTCCGGGATTATGACCGCCTCCATCGGTCCTCTGGCCCAGCCGGGTGCATCGTCTTATGTTCGCCTGCACGCCCGCCCTCGTCATGCTCCAAGTCAAGTGGCTGCGTTATAGCATTGTTATGGGTCGGTAGTACCTTCGGGCCGTCGAGAGCGATTCGCGCCTCGTCCTCGTCTGTGTCGCTCTTGGTGCCGAGTGAGTGCGTCAGACCACCCCGCCCCGCCACGCCCCGCCCCGCCACGCCACGCCCGAGCGAACTTCCGCTGAAACGCAACTTGCATCTTTGATGGCGGTGCTGCATTCACACACGCACTCGCCGACACGCGACCCTCCCTCCCTCCCTCTCCTGCCGGTTCTCGCCGTCCCGGAGTATGCTCCGGAGTCCGTGACGGAGTCTGGCGGGCAGTCTCCTCCCGGACGCCTATGCCATAACCGGAGCCGGAGCCGGAGCCGGAGCCATAGCCACACCTTCATCACCAACAGCAGCAGCAGCAGCAGCAGCAGCAGCAGCAGCAGCAGCAGCAACCGGCCCAGCAAACCCAGCGAGCGCGCAGGTTGACTGGACTTGCACTTTGTGTTTCAGAGTTAGTCCCCTCACTGCTCAAAGAAATGTGGATGCAGTAGTACGACAAAAGTGCGGGGTTGTAAAAAAAAAAAAAAAATTCAACGATGATTGTGGAAAGTACAATCAGAAGTGTTAAAAGTGGAACGTCACCTGGACTGGTACCGTTTCGTCACTGGGCCCCATTGTACTTTGTACAATCATCGTTGTACTTTGTACAAAAGTTGTTGTACAACAAAAACTGGCTAAAAAATTTGCCATAATTTGTTGTACTTTTGTTGTGGTCTTTTCTTGCAGTGCTGTTGATTGTTGCTGGCGAGGAACACACTCTTTGTCGTTCTTTGTTCTCTTTTCTGCATTTTCTCTGAGGTGGATGAAAAACAACTCGTTTTAACGTTTCCGCGTTTTGTATTCGTAGAAAGTCCTTGAGATTTCCAGAGAGTCCTAGATGGACTTTCGCTCACGCCTCACAGCCGAACAGCCTCTTTACACCCGAGTCTGTGGAGTGAGCTTGCTCGGGTCGCTCGGGTCCCCGTTCGGGTCCCTGCTCGGGTCGCTCGGGTCCCATCGCGAGAAGTTGGCTAGGGTGATGGGCACTTGGATGGAGAGGTACGTCGCGACGGTGGAGATCATCTGCATCACAGGCGAATCGCCCCAATAAACAATACGCAACAATAAACACAAAAAAAGGGGGGGGGGAAAAGGAACTTAAAGAAACGAGAAAAACAATAACAAAATCTATGGCAGTTCTGACCGTGGTGATGAGCCCCAAGTTGATGTCGAACAGGCCGCACACGGACATGGCGAAGCGGTCCCGGCTGCCGGCCAGCTGCAGAGCGAACTCCGCCAGCTCGCGGCACTCCTGGGGGCAGACGGGTGGGACTAGCGGGACAAGCCGAGGCTGGCCGCCACAGTGGGGCAGAATTCCGTTGAGGCGGCCAAAAGTCTAGACGCGTTTTGAGCTCCAGCGTCGCTAAATGGGACTCGAATGGGTGTGACCCCACCAATGGATTCCTCGTTCCATTGGTGGGGTCACACGTTCGATTCGAGTCCCATTTAGCGACGCTGGAGCTCAAAACGCGTCAAGAGTTTTGGCCGCCTGGTCCACTGTGCCCCTCCTTCCCTCCCTCGAACCTCTTGGTCGGCGCGAGCGCCGAGAGGGTCCTCCCTGTTGAGGATGCCGTGCACCGTCACTGCCGTGCGCTCCCCCTGCAAAAGAAAGGCATCAGCGCCGGTCCTCAGGCCCACTGTGGTTTGGTGGTGGGGTCCCGCTACCTGGCGGCGCAGCGTGTCGCAGGTCCTGGCCGTGTGCAGCAGCACGATGAACATGGTGCCGATCCTGCAGGCGCTCAGGGAGGGCCTGAAGGCGGCGTGGTCGCCGTGGTAGCCGTACAGCCCCCTCAGCGCGCCCGCCACGTTCCAGGTGGCCTCGCCCCACAGCATCAAGAACACCATGGCCAGCACCGGCAGCAGCGCCCCGCCCCACGCCGCGCCCAGCCGCTCAGCCGCCACCACCAGCCGCACGTGCAGGGCCTGGGTTCAAGGTTCGAGCACTGTTAAAAAAATATACAAAATTCCCGAAGAACTTGTTGAAAAAAAAAAAAAAAACTGCCTCCGAGCTTTGGAAAATTACAAAAAAAAACTCCCATGTTTTTATTTTGTATGAGTTTTCAATACGTAATAGAACAAAAAAAAAAAAGAATTTTTTTTTTGAGAAACGAAGCTTTCTGAAATTCCGGACTGAGCCTCCCAGGGTATTTTTATTTATAAGTACGTAACCGTTATAGCTATAGGTTCGAGTCCGGGCAGGTTCACCACTACGCCCATAGTCTACTCCATATTTTTTTTAGGAGTCGTCGTTTTTGTTTTCCCTGGCTTGTCTGTCTCACCTGCAGCGGAAGGACGGTGTGCGTGCGGGCCGCGGATCTGCCTGCAATACAACTGGAACCATGTTATTCACTTTGTCTAAATTTTATTTTTCGTGTGTATCTGTGCACTGCTTTTCTTTTTTTAAAATCATTTTTAATTCGGTCTGTCTCCGACCGACCTGAGGGCGGCCGACGCGCCAGCCACGCCAGCTGGCGGTTCACGTCGGCCAGGGCGTCCACCAGGAGGCGGACCTTGGCGGCGAACAGGACGAGGACGAGCTTGTCAAGAGCGTGCATGAGTTGCAAGGTGAGCGCCATGGAGAAAAAGTGGAAGCGGAAGCCGGATCCCCAGTCCCAGGCCAGCAGCCCGGCGTCGGACGCCACGAGCAGCGCCATCTGGTGGTTAGGTTAGGTTAGGTTAGCGCAGCGTTGCAACCCCCTGCACTCTAATACGTTGCCGCACAATGAGCCAGAGGACCGGCGCAGGCGGCCAAAGCTCTAGACGCGTTTTGTAGCTCCAGAGGCGCTAAATGGGACGCGAACCGAACGTGTGATCCACCGATGGATTGCTCTCCGAACGAGGAATCCATTGGTGGGGTCCATGGGGTCGCACGTTCGGTTCGAGTCCCATTCAGCGACTCTGGAGCTCAAAACGCGCGTCTAGAGTGCGCCGGTCTTGTGGCCCACTGTGTGCCGGGGAGTTATCTCGCAGCGTCTGACCGCCAGCGTCGTCCGGGTGGCTGTTGCGGCTTTGGGCCGCGCTCGGGGCAGGCGGCCGCACTCGTCCGCCACGGCCAGCAGCTCGTCCAGGACGTCGGCGACGCGGTGCCGGCGCGCCACCAGCAGCGCCAGAGACCAGGTGCACAGCGCGCGCAGCCCCGCCACCGTCGCGTAGGCCAGGTGGTCGACGTTGAGCGTCTGCGGCACCTGGAGCAAAGCACAGTGGGCAAGAGAGAGAGACACTCCCCCCCCCCTCTCTCTCTCTCTCTTCCCCCCCTCTCTCTCTCTCTCTCTCTCTCTCTCTCTCTCTCTTCCCCCCCCCCCTCTCTCTCTCTCTCGGCCAAAACTCTAAAAGCGTTTTGAGCTCCAGAGTCGCTAGATGGGACTTGAACCGAACGTGTGACCCCACCAATGGATTCCCCGTCTGGAGAGCAATCCCATCCCGTTCGGTTCGAGTCCCATCTAGCGACTCTGGAGCCCCCAGTGGGACGGCTATCTGTCCGCAGGGAAGCCCCAGACGTACGTACCCACTCGCGCACCAGCATGTCGACGGTCACCGCGGTCAAGCCCATGATGACCAGCACGCTCCACACCAGAGCCGGCGTGCCGCCCGCCTGCCGCAGAGGGGCGACGCCGAACAACCTGGGCGCGACAGAAAATGAAAACCGTCAAAACTGGGATTCGAACCCAGGTAGGTGACTCCCGGACAGGAGCACAGTAGGTCAGAAGACCGTTAAGGCGGCCAAAATTCTAGACGCGTTTTGAGCTCGAGAGTCGCTAAATGGGGACTCGAATCGAACGTGTGACCCCACCATGGATTGCTCTCCAAACGAGGAATCCATTGGATTCATTTTGGACGCCTCAACGGTCTTCCGACCCACGTGAGGAGCAGACCTGCAGACGAATAGTGTCGGCAGCAAGGCGGTCATGGCCGTGGGAGTGGCTTTGCAGTTGGGCGCCATTTTCCGACTCGACTGGGTGTTTCGCGGGAACGGTTTAGTGGTCGGGTCATCCTCCCCCACAAGAGCAACAACAAGAACAAAAACAACAAAAAGCATTGTGTACACGTGGGTGTGTCCACACATAGCGGCTTATGTGTTGGCCTTACGGTCAATAGAGACTTTTAGAAAATCAATAGGAAACTTTATAAAAAAGATAATTAAGAGTGTGGATGTTGTGTTTTATTGGATAGGTTGGAGTTGAAACTGACGGAATGAGGGAAATAATTACAGCATTAGTTAGATAATTACACATATCTGTGTAGGGCTTTTATATACAGTGTTATGTACAGTTATATGTATAAAAAACAAAACATGAGATTTATCTACGATAACGGTAACGTTTGAAGTGAAACCACAGTTGAAAAATATTGTTGTGGAACTGGCATCGGAAGCCACGTTTGTAAGAGTACTCCCACTCTCTGTTAACAATCTTGAATGCAATGTCTTCATAAGGTGGCCCAGCATGGAAACGCAGAAGTGCAAAATCTTTGTTTTCAGGACAGGGGGTCTGGAATACAAACAAAACAAAATCTCATTAACAAATTGAGTCCGAATTTCAGAAGTGGCAAGTACGTACAAAAAGGGACACTTTACAGTAAAGTACAGAACTTGAATACTTACGAGGAAGTACTCAGGTGTAGCACTCTTCTCAATGAGATCAGGATAAAATATGTTGAATTTGTACCCCTGTACAATTTTAGGTGGAGGATTATCCATGTCGTAATGAGTCTGATTGTATTTATTCCATTCAAATCCAGTATGAACTCTGAAATGAAAGCAAAGAAACTCATTGATCAGGCAAGGCTTCTTCACAAGTCAAAAATGGAGTCACTTCAAGATTCAGCAATTACATACCTGTTGAAGTAACGGGGTTTGCGAGGACGATATTTATCGGACCAAAGATAAACTTGAGTATCCAAAGTAGTTTCCACAGAAAACTCAGCCTCGTCACCAGCCATTCCCTTACGAGCTTCTCGTTGTAATGCTTTCTCCTCTTCTGTGATAACATTCTGAAAATATTTAAAAAATTAATAAAAGGATGGACTGCAAACTGATACTTCAAGATATGGATAGGAAAATAAATACCTCAACACGACGGCCAGCTCCCCCAGTGATCTGGATGCGAGCAAACTCAAGACGATGGTCATCATCTTCCTCTGATATGACAAAGGTTCCAGGCTCAAGATCAGTGGGTTGAAGGTAACGAGGGGAGTATCCTCCAGAGTCATAATCAGCAAAGCTTTCTCTCAGTAAGTCATTGGCTGCATTATCAGACCTGCAACACAGTAAAGCAGCCATGAGGTAAAATTATAAATGATGAAGCTTTAAATATATTTGGCATTTGGGTTTGTATAAAACCTGAAACCTACTCTTCATTCTCTTCTTCTTCATTTTCTTCAGCACCGCTTTCTGGTTCCTCGTCCTCATCCTCCTGCTTTGCAACTACTGCTGATGATGTTGGTCCATCCTTATCCTCAGCAACACCCTGCTCCGCCTTCAATACCTGCAGTTTCTTGCGCAGATTTTCTTGGTGTCGATCTCGTAAACGAGCTCTTGCCATATGGGCTGATAAAGGAAAAGCAAATTCATGAGTTTGATAGAGATAATGCTACAAGTACATATTAACATTTTAGAAACTATGTCATACCTTTCAGCTGACTCAGGAGACTTTCCCAGTACCCAATGTCAAGACCTTCAACTTTATTTTTAATTTTGCTTTCAATTTTCGTTTGAAGTTCTTCTAGCTGACCAGCAGTCTTGCCTTTGAAAACTGTGGCAACATCTTTGGCCACAGCCTGATGAATACCCTCTCGGCGACCGACAGCTGAAATGCCATAATCATTAGTGAGTTTGTAACATAGTAGGCATATAATACACAGGCATGGAATGTAAAGAATACTTACCTGAGTCATATTCAGTCTGTTTCTGTAACTTGCGCAGCTTATGGAGCTCATCCTCCACAATCACAGTGATGTCGTGCCAGTAGTCGAGATTTTTCCCACGCTCAAGCTCTTTGTAAACCTTAATATCTTCAATCAAATCCTCCAAATCCTGTGTAGCGAGGCCATTTAGATATGTATATGGCTCATGCATTTCCACAGCATCTACATCTTCCTCTGAACTGATGTATTTTGCCAACAAGTCAATAGGCTTTGCTCTGCCATCCTGCATTCGAATACAAGAGCGTAATCTAGCTTGTTCCAGATGGAACTGGTCTTCTTGACGCTCCCACTCCTGGAACTGAGCAGCTTCCTTATTTCGCTGAAGGAGGGACATTTCTTCTTCTCTCTGTTGCCTCTCCAGCTCTCGTTCTTGACGACGCTTTTTCACTTTTTCTAATTCACGTTTATTATCTTCCTGTTTTTGTCTGTTCCGTACCTCTAATTCTTCTCTGCTCAATCCAGTAAGACCTTCTCTATCCAGTTTCTTACCCCAAACAAAAGTTGATAATAAGTTTCCATCACCAAATGGATTGTCCGTATTTGTGTAATGCATGTAGTCTGTATCCCAGCCCATTCGTTCTTTGCGTTTACGTTCCTTTGCTTCTTTCTTAAGAAGTCTTCTTAACCTTTTTTCTTCAGGTGTCTCAGTGGCTTTCATCTTTTCTTTTTCTTTCAGCTTCTGTTCAACTTGCCTTTGTCTTTCTTCATGCAAACGTTTCATCAGTTTTGTTGAATCAGCTGATGATGCTGAGGTTGCTGATGAAGAACTACTGGAAGAGTCTGACCGAGACCTAACCATGAAAAACAAAGAGAACATATCAGTACAAGAAAAATCATCAAAATTTATTTTTTTAAAATTATGATACATACCTTTTTGACTTTTTCTTTTTACTCTTAGACCTTTTGGGAGAGCTGTCAGAACTATCAGATCTATTCTTGGATTTCTTCCTCTTGTGTTTGCTTCCTTTTCTATCATAGTCAGACTTAGATGACTTTCCCTTGTGCCGATCTCTTTCAACACTTTTAGATCGGCTTCTCCCTCGATCCTTTGATTTTGGGCAGAATCGCTCAGTGCTGCGACTGCGGTCTCTGCTACGTTGTACATTTTTCTGTCTTACTGGGCTGTCGTGTCTCCTGCTTCTCCCACTTTCCATGTCACCGCTCCTTGACTTTTGCCTGTCATACCTATCATCTTTCCTGTCGTCTCTCCTATCGTCTCTTCGGTCACTGTATTTTCGATCATATTTGGAGGACATCCTAAAGAAATAGAAGCAAGTTTTAAAATCACAGTAAAACATAGATGTGAAAGTAACCTACTTAAGTAAACATTAAAAATTTTAGAGGGAACACAGAAGATGTTTGGGAGTTAAGAGAACTTAACCTGTTGGTTAAGACAAGCTGGTCAAACGGCGCTATGCTTCGAACTTACGAGTAACAACAAGCAATCAAATCTGCGCAACTAATTTGAAATTGATGTTTTCAGAGAACTCTCTCTGGCACAGCACACAATGTGAGTAATTTCAATTTCCGTTCCGTTAATTAATGTTTTGATTCTGTTCAACAACGAAAACGAAACGCTCGTCCACTATTCGCACGTCGAAGGTCGACGAGAAGGCCGGACCCCATAACCTCTACTTGTACGAAAGTCTGAAGTTGACTGAAGCAGGCGATTATGTTGTTGTTATGCCGTGTTTCGCCCTGTACTCGTTGCCATGTGTGTTGAATGAAAGTGGATGTGTCGTGCTCAAAGATCCATGCTGTTATTCAAATGGAAACTGTGTTGTAACGAGCTGAAGTCACTTCTGCGGCGAAACGAAGTTAGTATTGTTTGGGTAAACATTGAACAGTCCCAATTTTTCCCTTCTCCCAAAGCGTATTAATTACCTTTATTTTTAAATACTTTTGATTGCAATGTTGTCCTCTGGTTCATTGTGTTGTGAAGAAGACGTTTTCTATGGGAGTCCTAACCCCTGTAACCTTGTTGAAAAAGTGTTGATTCCCTCTGTCAGTGATGCCATTCATTTGTACTGAACAGCATATTTATCTGATCACATGAATTTCTCAGCACAGATTTGTTCCAGAATTTTAATTTCCTGTCAGAAATTTGACTCTTTGTGTGCACAATGTCTTCATCCGAAGATGTTCTTTTGCAAGTGAATGAAGTGAGATACAAAAAGGGCGATGGCACCCTTTACGCTATGAATGAAAGGTTGGCGTGGATATTGGAAGGAAAAGACACTGTATCAGTGAGCCACAAATACGCTGATATCAAAAGTAAGTGATCAACCAGCCGTTACATAATGTACACAATCAATCACCTATGTGGTTACTTAGTCCATATCTTTTGTTTACAGCTCAAAAAATTTCTCCTGCTGGCAAACCCAAAATTCAACTTCAGGTAGTTTTGAATGATGGAACAAGTTCAACATTCCATTTTGTGAACAAATTAGGCCCTGAGGCTCAAATTAAAGATAGGGATGTGGTCAAAGAGTTGTTACAGCAACAGTTACCACGATACCAAGCTGCTGCTCGGCCCATCAACAAAGAACTGGAAGAGAAGAACAGGTGATGGATTCACATGCAAATTGTGTTAAGAGTGTCTCAATTATGGCTTTGGTACTTAAACCTTTTGGTCCCTTTTCCTTTGCAGGTTGCTTTGTCAAAATCCCTCACTTCTTCAACTGTATAAAGATTTAGTAATAACACAAGTTATAACTGCTGATGAGTTTTGGATAAAACATGCATCAAAGTTTATGCAGAAACAAAAAGCTCAGGCTCAAGAAATTGGTGTTTCTGGAGCTTTTCTGGTAAAATCAAAAAGACCAATCAAACCAAAACCTTTGGCAAACTTCATGCACATGCAGCATATCTAATGGAATCTTTTCACAGGCTGACATCAAACCACAAACCGACGGGTGCAATGGTCTGAAGTATAATTTAACACCTGATATTATTGAATCTATTTTCAAAACTTATCCAGCTGTAAAAACTAAGTACATGGAACATGTTCCCATTAAATTAAGTGAGACTGATTTTTGGACCAAGTTCTTCCAATCTCATTATTTTCATAGAGATCGCATACATGCTGGTATTAAAGACCTTTTTACTGAGTGTGCAAAATTAGATGATCAAGGTACTGTGTGGGGACAGTTTGTCTGATGATGTTTTGATTTTGTAAAAGAATGTGATCCTGATGTAATTAACCCTGTTTCACTTGTAGAATTAAAACACGATATAAACTCTGGAATTAGTGACCCACTCGTGGATATTACAAGTTTCGAAGATACGTCTCTTGCAGAGGGGTATGGAATCACTCCCGATAAACCAACATCATCTGCAGGTAACATTGTCCATCAGAGTATGATCAAAAGGTGAGTAGAGGCACCAGATGCGTTGTGCCAATACAGATAATCCTCATGTAATATTTTCAATATCAAAATTTTTCAGATTCAATCAACACTCCATCATGGTCCTCAAGGCTTGCCAGGAAAAGGACGCTGCACAGACCAATGGCATTAAACCTGACAGTAAACAATCAAATGGTGCTGGCAGCTCTGATTCTTCAGTCAAACAGCCAGAAGAAAAACGAGTATGTGGTTTGGTGCTCAGCGCTGGGCTTAAGGGGTTCACTCATTTTGGAATGAATAATCGTAACTTATGTATTTGTCCTATTTTTGTAGTTGCGACTTCAGGAGAAAATAACTTATGAAGATCTGGATACGGTTTCAACTACACACACTGCTCCTCCCTTAAGATTAAATCTTGGAAAGGTAAATTCAGTTTCCTTACAATCCTTTCATTTAAAGGAAGAAACTGCCATGAGGCATCTTACATGTTCGTTCTAGGTAGAGGGCTACTTGCAAGGATCAGCTCCTCAGGCTGGGTATACTTCAGAATCACACAGTGGCTCATTGGCCAATCCAGAGGACTTTAGGAGGGAACTGACGACCTGGTGCTCCAGCCATGCCGGTCAAAGTTCTCTGGTCAGACCTGCTGCGGCTGTGAGCGCCCTAGGTGAACTCACTCCAGGAGGAGAGCTCATGAAGGGCTTCATTGCAGAATCTCAAGCACGTGAGTACATCCTCCTTCTTTTGTTTGTTAAAGAAAATTTCTATCTAAATTTTTGTGCAAATTTCTTATTTAAAGCTTAAAAGCATTCTTCTCATGTGTTTGTTTAATTTATTTTTTAGAGCTGGTACCACCTGACCTTCAACTGGAACTCCGAAATCTGTACATTAGTATATGTGAGTTACTGCGGCACTTTTACGCCTGCTTCCCTCCAACCACTCCTCAGCTTGAGGAGAAGGTGGTAAAGATGTACGAAGCAATTGATCGATTTCATGGGACCAGACTAACTCCGTTTGAGGTTTGTTTGACATCTTTAGTGCTTAGCTTTTTTAAAAAAACAGAATTTCTTCATTGTGCTAATATTTTGTTGTTTGTTCTTTATTAGGACCGGGTTAGAGCTGAATTTTCACCAATAAGACATCATCTCACTAGTCACCTTCATCAACTTATAGCAGCTGCTTATAGAAAATTCAACACCTGGAAAATGCGTCAAAAGCATTTCAGGTGACAACAGAGGTGGTTTTTGTTTGTTTGTTTTCAATTTACAAACAACTCGATACAGGAGCAGGTCTCCTGCTATCTTGTTTGCATATCAAAATGTCGTCCTCAGACAAGAAAGCAAAAATAAAAGCGTCATTTGTAAATTGTGTCCTTGCTAAGCACATCATCCAAAATTTCTTTCAAACTGTAAAGTTTCATTCCTTCCAGATCCATAATCCTAACTGTGTTGGGAGAATATTGTGCAGGTTTAATGAAAAGAACAGTAGGAGATACAGTGGAAAATCAATATATAAATCTTAAGCTTTAGATTACAAACCCATTCATGGACATCTTGGTTGGTTCCAAATACAGTACAAACAAAATTTCAAAACAGAAAACAAAACTGTCTTTGGTTGTTACAAAATATATTAGAAGTCATCTAGGTGCATTTTAAGAACTAAACAAATAGTTACCTATCTTTTTTAAATTTTTGGAATACACTAGGGAGAGGTCAAAGCTTGAGAAGCAGGAAATAATGTTGGGGAGACAGTTAATTTTAGAGTGATTGGAGTTGAGGTAGATATGAAGTAGAAGATACTTTCAGCATGATTTGGGATGGACACTCTGAGGTTGCAAAATAATATTCCAAAGTGCAAAATGACCTTAAACCTAAAGCTAGAAGATGTGTGTTACTCAGATTTCATTTTTTGAACAGCTTAATCGCTCTTAGAAGTTTACCTACACGCCACAAACTTATACAGACTTAAACGGAAGGTCATTAAAGTAAAGTAAAACATATTATCACAATATTAAAAAAACACAGACATTTGAATAAAACTAAAAGAATTGTAAGAAAAAAATTACTCATAATGAAAGGAAAGAAAGATGCCATATCCCTCAATGTCAAAAGCTAATGCAGAGAATATTGTTACCTCCTTAAAGTAATGCCATAATTTATCAAGTATTGTTGTTCTTACAAATGTCTACAGGACAAGCCTTGAAAATCTTCTGCTTGCGCCCATCACTATCAAGCAACAGCAAAGAAGACCTCAGTGGGTGAGTAAGTAGATGCTTCACATTACATGGTACATTTCTAAATTGTCTTTGACAACAGACAAATTAAAAGAATGCCTTAAATATTTGTACAAAAAACAGTAATTATCACATTATTTCACAGACAGACAGGACAAGGCCTGTAAGAAAAACTGCGAGATTCTACTAAAGCAATAGACAAAGTCCTAAAACTATGTATTAGCCTACAATTAATTATTTCAAGTAGCTCAAGCACAAGTATTTTCTTCATTCAAAGTGGTTGGCAGATGTCAGTCAACTGTCAGGCCTTCTAAGTACATACATGATACCATAGATGTGTAAGAGACTCAAATTTCTTTATGTGCGTTTTAACTGCTCTCAAAGCTCTTGAGGCTTGAGATGCACTGCACACATACAGAAAAAATAAAATTAACCGGAAAGGAAAATTCTAATTACTGGGATAACAATAGATTATAGAAATATTCATGCTAATATCATTCATCATGTCAGATGCCTCTCATAGTTTCTGTACATCACAAACCTATAATATCAGAGCCTGTGATATCCTAGAAACAGACTCACTTAGACCAAAACGCATGACAAAGAAATCCAAGACAAAGGAATATCGAAACAACCAATACACAAAACTGTGCCCACAACATAGCTCCCACTTGATGAAGGTGGAATAAGTGATGTATTATGTGACTAGGGGAACCAGAGTGAAACAAAGTGCACAGTACAATTTCTGTTGAGTAGAAAAGGACGGACTCACATCAGTTAAATGTTCTTGGTGATCATACAGAATTGAATCATTAACCAATTTTTGCTAAGAAGCAAGCTCAAAAGACAAAGAAAGCTGGAACCAGAATGTAAAACCCATCATACTTTGTCTTTTGCACAGAAATCAGCAAATCATAAGATAAAAGCTGAAGCAACCTTTTCAGGCAACCAAGAAATACAATACATGGCTTATATGCAAGGCTGAACTTTCACCACAGCAACCCAATTATTTTAAACCATTTATTTTTAACTGTTTTGAGTCTCACTTTTACCTGGCTAGCTATGTCTTCTCCCACCTAAGAACTGCTGCTCTTGCTGCTCTTTACTTCATAGATAAAAAATACATACACTGAAAGTAACTCAATTATTATTATTTCAGTACATTAAAGGCAAAAACATTAAATTCTCTTGCACAAAAATAATACAAACCAAAAGTAAATATTTATTACACTTGAGTATTAAACTTATACTAGACCACACACATTACATCATATCACACATTCCACATTGAAGATCACAGCAAGCTGCTATAGTCATAGTTTAGTAAACAGAGACACTATATCATTTCAGGCTTATTGCTCCTCCTGAACTGTAGCTTTTTTTTTTTTTGAGTGGATCAAATACTGACTGTCTCACAATCTCATTAATGTCATGGAAGGAATCAAAACATTCTACAAAGAGTACATACAACAGTAAGCCTTCATATGCAACCTTCAACTTACAGAAACAGCAGTTGGTTTCAGACTAGACTTTAAGTTTACAATTGCTCAGTTTGCATAATTCACAGGAATGAAATCAACATCATTGACACTTGGGCCAACATTTTACCACACTTGTTAAATCTATGCCAGTCAGAAATATATTTCTAATAAAATTTTGTGTCATAAATAGAATGTAAGGAGCACGAAAAATAAACAATTGTAGCATTGTACAACTTACATATTAGTACGCTGATATCCTGAAGTAATGGGACCAACTTCCAAGCTCTGGCAGCTATCAATGCTGTAGCCAGTTATGGAATCGGGGCTCTGCAGAGACGCAGCATAAAGTGGGTTTATTGGTGTGTTTGCATCGAGCTGGGTGCTGTTATATACACTGTTATTCTGTAAGGTTGATGCACAAAAAAAAACCTCTCTTAGCATTGCATAAAAAAACGGAACTAAGTTCTGAGTATATGAGCTTATAGGACAAGTTACCTGGTAAATGTAATCCGAGTCAGTTTTTAAAGACGAAAAACTTTGTTGATGCGGCAAAGAAACTGTATCATCCTCCATATGATCATCAACTTGAGCCTTGTATGAAAACATAATGCTTGGTTGAGAAACCCTGAAATCAATGTGAGAAAAATTGAGAAAGGTGTTTTTCATAGCTGCCCAAAAGCGCAAACAACAGAAACTTACCCAAAAAATTCACTCAAGAACGCATAATAGACCAGAGGTGTCAATAGAGTGAAATATGCATAGGTTGTAACATCAACAATGCAAAGGCCGGTGTATAATTCATATAATAACAATCCAGAACCCAAGGATTGTACAGCATTCAACGTGAACAATAATAATATGTATGTGTAAAAAGAACGCTTAGCTGAAAGGGTGAAAAAAAATTTAAAAAATCAGTATCATCATTGGACTGCTGAATACTGAAACTGTTGTGATTACGTACTGGGCAAAGCTAATCGGTCTCGGAGTCTAGTCCAAGGCAATACAAGGATGCAAAGATAAATCTGTTTTAAACAGAAAGAGAGAAAGACAGTTATATGACCAAACTTCTAAAAAAAATGGAAAGTACAATCAAAAGCTTCAACTTACAACTGCGAAAACAATAGAGCTGGCGAACCAAAAAAGCATTCCTCCATGGCCAAAAAGATTGTAATCTTTAGAATCAACATGAAAATGTTCATCTGGTGACATCATTTCAAGAACGGCCTGGGATATAGAAAATCCAAGCGAAATGAGAGATGTGACGAGAAGAACATGCCGAATGCTACTCCGGCTGTCAAGATGGCCTGTAATATTAAACAAATAAAGAAAACATAATTGATACTATTCAAAGGAAGCACCAACAAGGTAAAGCTAATAAAAAAAAAACCAACCAAAGGCTAAGCCAAATACCACAACACTCATTTCAGTTGCAAGGAGAAAAAATCGAACAGAAATCCATAGAATTTTGTCAGCAAATTCTCCACTAACAGTCGCAGCATTAACAGTCATTGACACACAGCATCTTATAACACTTATAATTATGTTTGCAATGACCTAGAAAATGGAGAAACAAAGCACAACCACATGAGAACAGGTGAGCAGTTTACATACTTCAAATTCCCCTCAGTCTAAAAACAAATACTTACAAGGCCATAGAAAGTTAAAAAGATGGGACTCGAAGTGGCTCGTAGTTTCAGAATGGCTCTATTAAAACGAAGACCAAGAAACGCAAGGAAGAGGATATTGGGTATCAATATTGCAAGATCCCAAATACGAACTCTGGTATGAAACATAAGACAGTCAATTGTAGGACAGATAAAGACACAAGCTGTCAAGTAGTTCCGGAAGAGCTTACCTGGAACTGGATATTTCCTCATAAAGAATACGTTTACAAAATGGATCAAAATTGCTCGTTTCCCGAATGGAAACTGATTGCGCCTGGCTGTCAGCCATTTTCATTCCAAATCAGCCTGCAACATCACCATACCGAAAATATATCAAGGATATTAAAAATCCAAGAATTGAGGCGAAAAAAAAGATGAGAAACAGAACTCATGTTTATGTTTTCGACTACTTTTAGATGGTTAATGTGTATTAGCATATTGGAGCTCCACTCTTTTGACAACCATCGTGTTTACCTTCCATGGTTACGTCAAATGGGAAAAATTAGGAATAAGGGTGCCATTAAGCACTAACTAACAAGAAGTAGAGCAATACAATACAATGAGTCATGTTTAGTAAGAGAAAGAAAGTGACTAAACCTCAAACGTCGTCTGCTTCTCAATTCTGTTCGCACATAACGCTAACTGTACCTTTGAATGAGGGAAATTTCTTAATGTGACGCTGTAAGTTTCATAGAGCAGCGACCATTTCATTGTTGTAAACTCTTCAACTCGTGAATCGAGGGTCCATCTGTCAGATACCAGGGGAAAAAAAGGCAAAAGACAACGAACGTAAAATAGGAACGCGTCTTCTTTTGTCACATTAAGGCGACTGCCGCCTTTGGCCGCTAGGCGCGCCACCGCTGCAGCCACAACCAGCGCCAGTCGGCCTGGCTGTAGTTTCCGACTTATAGCTCTCACTGCGATTATCGCACACACATCAAAATTAGCTCAACGGAAAGCTGGCAGCGTTGCATACAATTGGCTCCCTAACGTTACGGGTCCATCTTCAATTGGAAAGAGGATATGGGCGATATTGAGAGTCTCCTAGCGCGTAAGCAGGTGCTGCCCTCTACCCCGCGCTTAGCTGCAGTGGGACTTCCACTCAGTGGCGGGAAATTAAGAGTGTTGACAGAAACGAGGGATTTGGTCCCATTGGCCCACTGGTCGGTCAGCATCTAGGCTTCGCCTATTTTATTCTACCCCATAGGATTTGGCCAATAAAGCAAAAGGGTGAAGTTCTCCATACCACAACATTTATTTATAAAATCACAGTCAATTAGAAATAAGAAGAATAACAACCAAATTATGGAAGTGTGCTATGAACAAAAACACCATACAACTCATCACAATAACAACTGGAATCATCAATGCAAAGACTTGGAATCATACAGAATAGTTAAATATTACAAAAGTTGGAATGCAGTAAGTGCTTTGGTTCACATATTTTTCTCCAAATGAATGACAACAGTTTTAAGATTAATTTTTTGTTGAGATCTCACACTGCTCAAAAAAAAACTGGCCTATGCAATTGATATTGTTGATACATCAAATGTTCTGTTTTTAAATCAAGATTTCTTTAAAAAAATTTCTTTCAATGGAAATAAACAAACTAATTATACTACAAGACACAACCACTTACTCTGTTTTAATCTATCTAATTTTATGATTTGGTAAAAAAATTATGTCAAACCTGAATAAAAGTTCTTGCACATCGACTTTACAAAGTAAATATCTCTCCAAAGGCATGAAAGTAAAGACAGGGCATATTTTACTTTTTTTTCTCTTTTTTTTTTTTTTCTGAGGACAGTTTTTGAACAGACCTCATCGCAAAAAGCAGAGTTGGAATGTACACATCCTTTCAAAATCATCATAAATAACAGTCCCAAGCATGACACTGCTTCAACAAGAAAAAATAATGACTAGTATTCAAAAGCCTTGAGAGCAATCAAATTCCCTTCATGCAAAAGTAAGATAAATTAAAACACTTCAGGACAAATAGACATATTTCATTAAAAGTAAGACTAGACAATATTTTGCACTTTCACAGAATGCTTATAATAAAGCATTTGCCAGTCAGACATTTTTTCCCTTTTTCTCATTTGTAATTATCTTCACCCCAAGGTGTCTCGTTACAGTCTGGCAGATTCCTTCCATAAATTACAAAAGCACATTATAAGAGCGACAAATAAATTTCTGTTGGATGCATCACTCAAATGATTAATAAGATACCACATCAAAATAATTTTCTGTGATCCACACAACAAACATGAGTAAGGACGAACAGAACTTTGTACAGAAATGTGGCTGATAAGCACACACACACTGTCAAATTCGCACTTACAGGATTAAATTTGGTGCACGTGTGTCGGACATGGGCAAGATTTGTCCCACAGATCTACTATGAAATTGTCAGCTTCAACCGCATTCACACGCTACAAAGTTTTCAATGAAACACTCGCCCAACAGTTCCAACAGTATAGAACGTGTAGTCTCACTCAGGGGCTGCTTCCATTTTCTTGTAACTCCACAACCTAACCTAACCTAACCTAACAGCACATCTCACTTTCATGTTCAAAGCACATGACCACGGTTGAACTTCATGATCGGTAGAGCCACCTCAGCTGTCCCGCAGCTGCTCGCGCCTCCCGGTGGGCCCACCAATGAATTCCTCCCTCGCCGAGCAATCCATTGGTGAGGTCACACGTTCGGTTCGAGTCCCATTTAGCGAGTCTGGAGCTCGAAACGTGTCTCTGGCCCACTGTGCGCCTAAAAGGCTCTGTCCACCACGGCTGCCTTAGCTGTCCCGCAGCTAGCATCCACTGTCCACTGCAGCTGTCCCGCAGCCGGTGCAGGGGGTGCTGCAGCTGCTGCAGCTGGTGCGGCCGCCGGCGTGCAAGCGGTGCTCACATGCAGGAGGTGCTCACACGCAGGAGGTCACCTCCGCTGCCCCTCCAGCTCCGCCTCCCGCGCCACCGCCGCCGCCGTCACGTCCGGCACCGGCAGGGGCGCCGCCCCCAACGCCCCCGCCCGGGCCCCGCACGTCGAGCACACGGCTGGCGCCGACGGGGCCTGCGGGGCCGAGGGGGCCGAGGGGGAGGCCGGGGGCGCTGCGGCTCCGTTGGGCGAGGCGAACACGATGGTTCTCCGGGGGGCGGCTGCGGAGGGGGCCCGGCAGTCCCCCGGCGGGCTCTTGGGGCTCCTGGAGGCCTTGCAGGGATCCGCTGGCGTGGCGCTGCTGGCGTTGCTGGCCCCCTTGCTGCTGCGCAGCGCGCTTTTCAGCGTCAGCTTGCGGTCCGTGGCGGCAGAGAGCGCCGACAGCGGGATCGACACCTGCAACACAGCGACACAGTGGGCCGGGTCAAGCATCTCTCTAGACTCGATCACTGATCACTCCGGACTTGGTCCGGACTCGGTCTCTCTAGACTCGGTCTCTCCGGACTCGGTCTCTCCAGACTCGGTCTCTCCAGACTCGGTCTCTCCAGACTCGGTCTCTCCAGACTCGGTCTCTCCAGACTCGGTCTCTCCAGACTCGGTCTCTCCAGACTCGGTCTCTCCAGACTCGGTCTCTCCAGACTCGGTCTCTCCAGACTCGGTCTCTCAAGACCTCCGAAGTCCCAGCCACGGGCAAAATCAAACACAACACAACCACACCGCGCACACTTTTCTCGCTGCACACACATGCCAAAATCCCTCAGCAACAAAACTGGATTCCAAGCCACAACTACAGCGCTGCCACAAGAACACACATGCATCGAGGGAATGCAGAAAACACCTCATTGGTTACCCGCGTGTCCGGAGCTCTGCCGTCCTAAAACATGCAAACCAGAGACCCGGCCAGCCAGATTGGAACAACACTCCAAAGCTGGAGGGCAAGCCAGGTTACTTCATGAAACGCGACCAGCCATTCTCTAGCCAGCGCCAAACCTCCAAACGCAGCGCAGGCTTCCTTGGTGCACAGCCCGTCGCAGCGCACGGTGCGCAGTGGGCTTGAAGCCATGGACTTGAACTGACCTTGTTGCTTGAGGCAGACGATCGAGTTGAGCTCGGACCACTCGGTGGCGCAAGACACCTGCAATAAACACACTGCTACTGCAAACTGGACAAAGGCCAAGGACGCCGCGGAGCTGACTGAGGAATGAGCACCGGAGGGCGCTCTCTACGCTCTCTACGTCGCCATGCACCACGCTCGCTACTAATGGCTACGCACTACGGGAGGTCTAACCTAACCTAGCTACCGTGAAACTCTCCGGCCGTGAACCCCGCCCAGCTCTCAAGTGTGATACACGAAAGGATGTGAGCTTTCGACTTGCTATAAAACCAAATAATTGGTCATGAAGCAGAAATGACATAAAAACACACTGTAAACCAAAGAAATAGGAACGCTTTTCTCTTTTAACGTGATTTTCTTTTCAACATTAGATTTTTGATTTATTTTGATTTTTTCTAATTTTAATTTAATTTTTTTCCTCGTGTAGAATGATTTTTCCTTGTGATCCCCCTCCCCCTCGGGCTACGCGGTGCTCGGCGTTACCTCGGAGCCCTGCGAGCCGTGGCTGCCGTGGCTGCCGCTGCTGCCGCGGTGGCACAGCGCGTGCGCCGCGCCGGCCTGGTTGGCGTCCTCGGCGGCGGCCTGGCCGTGGCGGCCGCGGCGGTCGGGCTCTTCGGGGCCGGGCATCGAGGTCGCCGGCGCGGCGTCGTCGTCGCGGTCCCGGTGCCAGCTCACCAGGCGGAGCAGGCCCAGCGCGCGCACGCCGCGGGAGTTCTTGGGCCGCTGCCTCTGCAACAGGCAAGCGGGATCACAAACCGGCGCCCGACCGGCCCACGGCAGAGTCTCGCATCGGCCGGGGCGACCGGCTTGGACGCTCCTGTCGTGCGAGAGAGACAGGCCTGTATGCCTACAGGGGGAGGGGGTGAAAGGGGGGGAGCAGGGAGGGGAAATCCTAGGGAAATCTGCTTAAGGTTCAAAATGCTAAATTTTAATGGAGGCTGGGTGGCGGCCGCACCGAGGGCATCAGGAAAAAAGGCAAGAGGTTGATCCTCTTGGCTGGAAGAGCCGACGAGGAGCAGAGGAAGACAGGGGAGGGGATCAAAAAGCCGCCTCGAGAGGATACACGGAAGAGGCGGGAATAGGGCACCTGTCACGCCGAAGCAAACGTGTGGCTTTGCGGCAATGCCTCTCGTGTTGCGTCTCTCAACCAGCATCGCGCCTCTTCTCTCTCTCTCTCTCTCTCTCTCTCTCTCTCTCTCTCTCTCTCTCTCTCTCTCACACACACACACACACACACACACACACACACACACACACACACACACACACACACACACACGTCATCATTGGGAAAGGCAAATCCCCCCGCCTATGCCGCGACGCCTGGAATCTCACATTCGGTGTCTGAGGGTGCGTGTGCGAGAGTACTGTTCAGACAAGTGTGTTGGCGTCAGTGTGAGTGTTCCTCCGAGGTCATGCCAGGCTTTAGAGTGTGGCTACGAGACGCCCTCTCAGGGAGGTCAACTTTCATTTGTTGCCTTTGGAACACCTTTTTACCCGTGTTCCTTTCATATCAAAGGTTGGCACTTTTTACAGAGAATGCACAACAATCAGGGTAGAGCAAAATGCTCCGTGCTGGTCATGCACCATGCCTGCCATCATGCAGTCGTGCCACCCACACTCGAAAAGTCTCATGGTGAAAGGCTGCACCACCATATTGCGGCGATTTTCTCCATAATGCGAGAGAAAATTGACAAAATCTCTACAAGGTACAATCAATTTTTAGAGGTGAGTTATAAAGTCAGCACATAAGGAGAATAATTTTCACCATTGGACTTTAAGCGTGCCTGGTTGTCATGCACCATGAAAGCCAAAGGCCATGAAGGTCATGCAGAGTGGGAGCCAGAAGACCGGTAGAGGAGGTCTATCTTCCGGGCGTGTTTCGAGCTCCAGTGTCGCTGAATGAGACTCGAACCGAACGCGTGACCCGACAAATGGATGTTCGATTCGAGTCCCATTTAGCGACTCTGGAGCTCAAAACACGTCAAGAGTTTTGTCCGCCTGCCCGTGCCGTGGGCGAGGGGATGCCTGCTCACCTGGCTGTTGCTGCGCCTGGTCCGAATGTTGAAGGCGCCGTACACGATGGGGTTCATGCACGAGTTGGCGGACGCGAACAGCATGAGTCCCTTCTGCAGACGCTGGTCCGAGTTGATGGCGTTCTTCCTGTCCACCCAGTACCTGCGGGGAACATATTATTGAAGAAGTTGCCCTGTCTCTCTCGCATCCACGCTGTCTTCGTAATCCGCGGATTGGCTAACGTAGTTAGAGCTGAGGGATGATTTAAAGGGTCCAGGAGCTCGCCGTTTCTCTCGAACCCAAGGGGTCGCCCACCATGAGTGCGAGAGAGACAGAGCGACAGGTGGTCAAGCCAAATGAGAGGCGACACCTTGTTCTCTTCTTTCCCACTGTGCAGGCAGGCGATAGGTCGCCTCCCTTTCCCCAGTGCCACAGCCAGCAGCACTCAGACTCAGGCCTCGACTCAAGGAAAGTCATTAATTTCCCCAGACTCACACTCTTCGCCATTTTCCACCTTTTCCTGCCCTTTTCTTTGGCACGAAGGTGAGGAGTCGGGAGCTCAGCACGCGAGCCATTTAATTTTTTTTCTCTCTCTCTCTCTTTTTTTTTCTCTCTCTCTTTTCTCTCTTTCTCTCTCTCTCTCTCTCTCTCTCTCTCTCTCTCTCTCTCTCTCTCTCCGATCGAATAATTACGTGGCTCTTTGACGGGATAGTGTTTGGACCAAGTAAGCCCCTTGAAGGGCGTCCTCGACGAGCTGTTGCACTGACGACATCGTTAAAGGACAGCGGAAAAAAGTTTTCGTTGTATCCACTTTTAAATTGAATTGCGCATCTGGTCGATGTCAACAATTTTTTATTATTATTATTTTTTTCGTTGATTTTTTATACAACCCAAATCGAAAAATGACAAACTATTGACAACGCGAACTAAACGTGTCAGCCCACCAATGGATTGCTCTCCGAGCGTGGCATCCATGGTGGGCTTACGTTACACGTTCGGTTCGACTCCCATCCAGGGACTCTGGAGCTCCAAAACGCGTCTAGATTTTTGGCCACCTTCACCGGTCTTCTGGCCCACTGTGGAAAGCGGGCGGAATAAAGCTACTCACCACACCATCATGACGTAGTACGGGGTGGAGCAGACGAAGAACACCAGGACGATGATGATGGTCATCTTGAGGGTGCGTATCTTGGCGCGCCCGAGGAATCCCAGGCTGGACCGCCGCACTGCCAACACAAAACACATTATCCAAAACACGCCTCCATTAAGTACTATAGGGCCTCTCCACCATCGCAAATGCAACTAAGCGCGCGCGCGAACACAGACACACAGACACACTCTCTCTCTCTCTCTCTCTCTCTCTCTCTCTCTCTCTCTCTCTCTCTCTCTCTCTCTCTCTCTCTCTCTCTCTCTCTCTCTCTCTCTCTCTCCCTCGTTCATTAGCCCGGCCGTTAAGCCTATCACGGCCAGCGTCCGCCAAATGATGCGGCAAAACTTGTTTGATCCTGTTAGCCCTTTGATCCGCTTGATTGAACACCCGACGCACACCGTCCCACCTACACCCCCACACACATACACACACACACACACACACACACACACACACACACACACACACACACACACACACACACACACACACACACACACACACACACACACACACATACATACAAAACTTCTGGTGGCGCGGGCCCTTTAGCCGTGGGTATGGGGCATCTTTGATAAAATACAGGAAGTTTGGCCTCCAGCGGAGCGGAGAATGTCCCCGGCCTCTATCCGCGGCCCGCGGCGGCGGCGGCGGCGGCGGCGGAACGCCCACATTTTCTGCCTAAGCCGCTTCTGCCGCCCCGGCTCCGCTTGGCTCCCCTCAGCCGCGCACAGTGGGCCAGAAGACCGGTGGAGGCGGTCAGAACCCCGGACGGGTTAAGAGCTCCAGAGTCGCTACATGGGCCTCGCCTCTCGCCTCTCGCCTCGACCCGAACGTGTGACCCGACCAATGGATTGCTCTCCGAACGAGGAATCCATTGGTGGGGTCACACGTTCGGTTCTCGTCCTTTTCAGCGACGCTGGCGCTCCAAACGCGTGTAGAGTTTCGGCCGGCAGCGCCGGTCTTCTGGCCCACTGTGCCGCGCCGCCGGCAGCACCGCAGCACCGCATCTCGCTCGCATTGAGAGGCGTAGGCGCTTGGTGTACGGCGAGGACCCTACTTTGTGTAAGCCGCGTGTTGCAGGGAAGGACTCCGGGACTCGACAAGGACTCAAAGCCTCAGAATGACAGACAAACAAACGCACACACACATACACACACACCTACATACTGCAACACTATCGCCCACATTCAGAGTCACACACAGACAAACGCGTCACAGTGGGCCAGAGGACCGGCGCCGTCACCCAAGCTCTAGACGCGTTTCGAGTTCCAGAGTCGCGAATAGGACTCGAACCAAACGCGTGGCCCCACCAATGGATGGCTCTCCGACCGAGGAATGCATTAGTGGGGTCACACGTCGGGTTCGAGTCCCATTCAGCGACTCTGGAGCTGAGTTTCGGCCGCCAAACAATTTTTTTTCGGCCGCAAAAAAAATTAAACGGGATTTACTGTAATATTACGACAGTGTCCTCGTCTGACGCGCTGTGCTGCGTTGCGGTGGGCCACAGTGGGCCACACACACGCACACAGTGGGGCACACGCACACAGTGGGCCACACACACGCACACAGTGGGGCACACGGGGCCGCACACTCACCGTCAATGGGGTCCCTGGAGCGGTGGAAGATCTCGACCAGAATGGAGGCGTAGGAGAAGATGATGACGACGAGCGGCAGCAGGTAGAGCGCCACCATGCCGAAGGCGGCGTACGTCACCTCGGCCATGGGGGTCGTCAGGGTGCCCTTGGTGATGCACTGCATGTACCACGTGTGCTTGAAGTGCGGCAGCACCTGGAACACCACCATCTGGACGGCGCGACGCGGCGCCGCCACACGGTATTATAAAAATATTATTGTAAAAAAAAATTTAACAAAAATTGGAGTTCTTTTGCTTATACTGTATGTGTACCTGAAGCAAAGTAGAGACATACATTTTTAAAAAGTTCAAAGAAAAAAAAAGTTTTTTTTTTGTTTTTTTGTTGTTTTTTTTGTTTTTTGAAAAAACTTTTTAAAAATGTATAAATAAATAGAAACATTTAAATTTTTTTCTGCCTCAGCTGAAAAAAAATAGTGTTTGTTTATCTTGGCGGCTTTCCTTACCTGCGGCAGGCTGCAGATGACCGCAGCCACCCACGCCCCCGTCAGCATCCAGCGGCCCCGCCGGTCAGAAATCTGCATGGGTCTCGTCACGGCGAAGTATCTGCAGACGGATCATCATCATCATAACGTGAAACCGTGCCGCCGGACCGTGCGTAGAAAATTTGCGGTAAGGACTTTTGTGTTTCCTTTTTGTTTTTGGTTCAGTCAAGAGTGACGCGTGTGTGTTGGCCACATCGAGCAGGGTGTGACCGTACCAATGGATTCCTCGTTCGGAGAGCAATCCATTGATGGGGTCGCACGTTCGATTCGAGTCCCATTTAGCGACTCTGGAGCTCGAAACGCGTCCGGGATTTTGGCCGCCTCAACGGTCTTCTGACCCGCTGTGCCTCGGCGTCTTGGCGACTGCGCGGCGGCGGGGTGGATCCAGGATTAGCAGAGGATCGTCATTCATTTTGTCCCGCCGAGGTCCCTCTTTGAAAGGTCCCAACTTGACACCTCTCTCCGCGCGCGGCTCCTCCGCTGTTTCGTCCCTTCGTCTCCAAAATAGCTAGGGGCCGCGCCGGACCGTCAAAGGCACGGACCTTCTGCTTCTCTCTCTCTCTCTCTCTCTCTCTCTCTCTCTCTCTCTCTCTCTCTCTCTCTCTCTCTCTCTCTCTCTCTCTCTCTCTCTCTCTCTCTCTCTCCCTCCCTCCCTCCCCCAAGGTGGGGCTGCAATAATCTTGTCGCGGACGACTGCCAACTATATTGTTTCTCTGCATAGAGTTTGGGTACTTCCTGCGCACAAAGGCCCTCCGCCCTCGGCGATGAAGTCCCGCAGCGCGGCGCACAGTGGGCCAGAAGACCAATGGAGGCGGTCGCTCAAAATCCCGAACGCGTTTGGAGCTCCAGAGTCGCTTAATGGGACTCGAACCGAACGTGTGACCCCACCAATGGATTGCTCTCCGAACGAGGAATCCATTGCAGGGGCCACACGTTCGGTTCTGGAGCTAAAAAAATGCGTCTGGCGTTTTGGCCACGTCGGTCTTCTGGCCCACTGAGGAGGGCCCATTTCACCCCCTTTTCCCCTCCCCCAAACCCGGTTCCGGCCCCACTGACTAAAGGCCCCCACCGGATTTGCAGGCAGAAGCCGAGAAGCCGGGTCTGGCCAAGATTAGACAAAGGCTGGGATGAATAGTAACGTGTGTGTGTGTGTGTGTGTGTGTGTGTGTGTGTGGCGCTCGCCGGCTCGCCCCGAGAGGGAAAAAGCAGCAATCATTTTCCGCTGTGTGCGACGGGGTGATTTTTGGCAGGTGAGCCTTTATGTACTCAGCATTTGTATACACAGATAGACGCTGAAATGGAAGTAGAAATTATTTTTACGTAAAAATGCCGTTATTTTTACCATTTCTGAATTTAAGAGGGCGTTCCATTTGTTGATTTTGAGGAGGGGCCAAAATTTTCAGTGACCAATTTGATCTGTACTTGAAAAAACTTTTCTGCGTACTGTAACTGTGTATTTCTTCGGTTAGTTGTTCCCGTTTTCTTCGTGTGTTTGTTGGATTTTGTTCCCAAATTTTATAGTTAGTACTTTGATGTGCGAATTCTAATCAACTTTTATAACCCCATTAATTTTTTTGGTAAGTTTCTCTTTTAGATAAGATTTTTTTTGTGTCAGTCTTTTTTTTTTGTAAGGTAATTTTTTTTTGGTTTATGTTACCTGTCTAGACTGATGCAGACGAGCACGTAGCTGGAGAGGTACAGGCCGAAGATCCTGAAGAAGGACATGATGCGGCACAAGGCGTCCCCTCCCCTCCAGTCCACGGTCCAGTTCCACGCGATCTCCAACGGCATCATGAGGAACGTCACCTGCAGCAACAACAACAACAATGACAAACATGACACAGTCTCGCACTGTGTGCTGGAACCAATGAGACTACTTAGCACGTCGTTTCGCTGGGAGTCTCCAAGCTAGGCGCATGCATTCAAAACTCGCCCCGGAACTTGAAGTAATATTCAAACGCGTGTCACTCGTGTGTGTGTTGGTGTGTGTGTCAGAGGGCGGAGACCGGGAAAAGGGAAGAAAAGGTACAGATCCCAAATTTTGCCAAATAAAGTGGCCATAAATTCCCACGTTACAGCGGTGTCAAAGGCCCTGCCAGCCTGCGACAAGGCGATATCTAGGCTTTGCTTCCGAAAAGTTGCCTCTTGCAGATGTTCCGAAGTTAGTAAGTACGGGCGGCCCAGGCGTCCAGGCAAAGTGTTATTGACCAGACTTTTTCCGTACTTTTCGTCCTTTTTTCTTCCCCCGCCCAGAGTAGCTAATTCTTTTTATTTTTCGTGCTTGCATTTCGGCGGCCCGACAACGCGTGCGTAAAAAGGTGGTTCGTTCCGGGGGCAACCGAAGCAGCACAACTTCAAAGACGGGAACGCGAACCGGATGGTGCGGCCCGTGGGAAAAAAAAAGCGAGCACGCGTTATTCGACGAGATGCATTCGCCATGACAGCTTAGACGTTTTCCCGTCCGCTGTACAGTAGGCCAGAAGACCAGCGCAATCGGCTAAAATTCTAGACGCGTTTTGAGCTCCCGAGTCGCTCAATGGGACTCGAACCGACCGTGTGACCCCACCAATGGATTGCTCTTCGAACGAGGAATCCATTGGTACGGTCACACGTTCGGTTCTAACTCCCAGTCACCGACTCTGGAGCTCAAAACGCGTCTAGAATTTTGGCCACCTGTGCCACTGTGCGCTGCTGCCCTTGTCGTGTCGTCGCGCTGACATGTGCCGGGGCCGACCGGGGGTTTCAATATTTACTCGACAGTGAACTATTGGCTGGTCACGTTCGGTCCCACCCGCGCGGCGCACACTGTATAAAAGTAGAGTCTAAATCAGCTACAAAAGCGATAGGTTTTGGTTCTTTTGATTAAATCTTAGAAAAATAGAATTCACAGTGTGCTTTCTTGGTGACATGTTACCTATGTTACACTCAGAAAATGAGCCAACTCTTTACCAATTTGCCTACCCGTTTTTCTAATATTTATTTTGTTTTTACAGTGCGCAGCTTGCAGTCTACCCGTCCCTTTGTTAGTTTCAGTGACAGTGATCGGACAGCGCCGAAACAAATATTTTTTCTTTCCATCAAAAAAGTTAAACCTCGCAGAATTTTTTTCTGTCTCTTTTGTTTCCCTAGGCCGTGCGAGCCAGGCCGAAAAGTATCAGGCATTGTGGCGAAAAGTTTGCGCAGGGCTCCGCGTGCCAGGTGACCTGGACACGGCCGTCTTGGCCCGACTTCTATGAAAAAAATAAAATAAAAATAAGTATACCTAACGTGATTTTCCTGCGACTTACAAGGGACTTACAAGACGGAAACCACACCGCGCGCCAAACACACAGACCCACTCACACAGGTTGAAATTGAGGCAAGTCACGGGGGACCCTTTCCCTCAGGCGGTTCATCCATAACTCATGAAAGACAGAGAGAGGTTCCTGTATGGCATGACTCCTTTCTCCCACCGGACTCGAGGACAGACAGAGAGAAAAAGAGAGAGAGAGAGAGAGAGAGAGAGAGAGAGAGAGAGAGAGAGAGAGAGAGAGAGAGAGAGAGAGAGAGAGAGAGAGAGAGAGAGAGAGAGCGAGAGCGAGAGCCGAGATGTCTAACTCAACGAACAGAAACTACGAAAAAGGTGCCCGTATCCCTGTAGCGGTGACGGTTAAGAGAATGAGGCATACGAGAACGCACCCTGCAAGTGGGATTTTTTTTTCAGGTTGGCACTTCCGGCAAGTTGTTTTCCGGAACGGCCTAACCCCGCCCCTGGCCTGCGCGCGCAGTGTCGTTGCTAACTGCCTTAACGATTGGCAGCAGTGCGCGCGCCGCTGCAGCAGGCAGCACCCGCTGCAGTCACCAATACTACAAATAAATATCGGCCGGGCTGCCAACATTTGTGCGCGCCGCCACAACGCACCGCCTGCAGCGCACAGTGGGTGCGGCCGAACGAAACTCTAGACTCTAGAATTTCTGGCCCACTGTGCAGCGTGGTGCAGCGGCTGCGCTTGGTTTACGAGTGGCCAGCATGCGCTTGCGTTACGTCAGGTGCGGCCGGCGCCAGCACGCACCCGCACCGCAAAGCGAGAGAGAGAGAGAGAGAGAGAGAGAGAGAGAGAGAGAGAGAGAGAGAGAGAGAGAGAGAGAGAGAGAGAGAGAGAGAGAGAGAATCGGCAGTATACTGACGTCACCCAGCGCCGGAAACACGATTATTTCGGGTGAAACAAATGGTCTGCAGTTGGCAGTGCTGACATGAGCGGGAGGGTAACAGAAAGCTAAGTTAACTGTGAGGCTACGACTCAGAGAGCCGTGCTGGCCCAAACCAGCACTTATTTCAATTTTTAAAAGTTTTTTGTTTTTAATTTTTTTAAAAGTGTTTTTAAATTTAATTAAGGTTTTGTTTAAATTTAATTTTTTAAGTTTTTTTTTGAAATTGAAAATAATTAACTTTTGACCCTTTTTTTTTGCCTTATTCAAGCTCTACGTTTTCCTTGCGGGGTCGAAGCAGTAGGGCCCTGCGGCAGTTGGGCGCCCTGTAGGGCAGTAAGGGATAGTGACACCCGCCCGTGCCGATGCTCAAGGTGGAAATAGCGCTGCAGGAAGAGGTAGCCGGTGGCCGTGGCGCTGGTCCAACAAAAGTCGTTCCTTTGGCGCGTACTCTCGATCTCCCCTTTCGATCTCTCGACTTCGGTAAGCTACGCGATTACAGTGTCCTTCCTAGCATCATCGGGGTGGTTCAACGCGAAGAAAAGAAGAGTCCGTAATCGCACCTTTTCAAGGAGACGACTCGAATTGACTGGAAAGTTGCCAGGTAAAAACCTTGATCAACAACGGCAAGGCCAAGCCCTTAGCAATTCAAAGTGACTGTCATATTTTTCTTGTTAAATTGTTTTGGTATAAAGGGCAAGACAGCGAGACGGGAACAGACGGCGAAAAAACTTTGAGCCTCAACGAGTGTCCTCGGACGTATCAAAGCAGCTACATGCAGTATCGACCGCCAATTTTTTTTTCTCGTTCCACCGTTGAAGACCATAAACGAATTATTTCGCCATCAGATTTTCCATACCGCCACCACCGCAAGCCGGAGCACGGTGGGCCAGAAGACCGGCGCAGGCGGCAAAAACCCTAGACGCGTTTTAAGCGTCCTCGATTTTGCCCGCCTCCACCGGTCATCTGGCCCACTGTGCGGCGGTGTCCTTTCCCTCCCTTCCGGCCGGGCGCTGCTTCCATCGAGAAAGGAGTGACCGGCGATAAGCCGCGCACCAGTGACTTTTAATGGCCCCGCCTTTGTGTTCGGGCCAACCACTATAGCGGCTATCGGCACGGGGTATCGCTGCCCCGCAACACTGTTATACAGCGAATATGTCGTCGTAATGTTTAGAATTTGATTTTGGCCACGTTCTTTTGAATACGGTGTCACATTCGTTTGTATGCGACTCGGCCGTTTAATTAGAATGACACATTCGCCGTTAAAAAACAGTGCACAGTGAGCCAGAAGACCGACGCAGGCGGCCAAAATTCCAGGCGCGTTTCGAGCTCCAGAGTCGCTGAACAGGACTAGAACCCGAACGTGTGACCCGACCAATAGATTCCTCGTTCGGGGAGCAATCCATTGGAGGGGTCACACGTCCGATTCGAGTCCCATTTAGCGACTCTGGAGCTCAAAACGCGTCTAGAATTTTGGCCGATCTTCTAGCCCACTGTGCAGCGCACGGAAAAATGCCGGGATTTGGGCCGCCTTCCAGCGGTGTGCAGTGTGAGTGAGTTGGCACTCACCAGCAGGTCGGCGATGGAGAGGTGCAGCAGCATGTTGTTGATGCGGGAGCGGTTCCGCTTCCGCCGCCGCAGCAGGATGACGAGGACGGTGATGTTGCCCACGGCGGACACGATCATGAGGAAGGGGTAGCACGCCACCGCCACCACGTGGCCGTCGTTGAACTTCATGTCCAGCGGCAGCTGCGCAGCCAAGGTGCAGAGTTTGCGTACAACAACAACAACAACAACACCGCCACCACGAATAGTGGGCCAGAGGACCGTCCGAGGCGGTCGAAATTACCCCAACCGGTTTTCGACGGGTTTTGAGCTCCAGAGTAGCTACATGAGACTCGAACCGAACGTGTGACCCCACCAATGGATTGCTCTTCGAAGAGCAATCCATTAGTGGGGGTCACACGTTCGGTTCGAATCCTGTTTAAGCGACCCTGGAGCTCAAAACGCGTCTACAGTTTTGGCTGCCGGTCTTCTGGCCCACTGTGCCACGTGACCGTCGTTGAACTTCATGTCTAGCGGCTGCCGCAATAAGAGTCCAGTGCGCAAAAAAAAAAAAAAAAAAAAAAAAAAGGAAGTAAACACATTGTAAATGAAAGGTGCCTACCTCCGTGGCGTTGGGGAGCGCGGCGTCTGCGGCGGCCGTGGCGGCGGCCACGTTGGCCACGACGTCCACCTCCATCACGGCGACCGGCACCGCGAGCTGCGCGCAGCGGGGGTAGCCCAGCCCATGGGTCCGGAGCCTGCAGCACACACACACGAAGCCCAAATTGAATTAACCCGACGCGAGCAAATCAATGCAAATGCACCCGGAAATGCAATTGGACGCGCGACGCGGCCTTGCGTTTTAAAGCACGACCCTCGTGTCGCTTTGTGTCATGGAATGGGTTTGGTAGAGTGCCCGGGGCGCACAGTGGGCCAGAAGACCGGTGGAGGCGGCCGAAAATCTAGAGGCGTTTTAGGCTCCAGAGTCGCTAAATGGGACTCGAACCGAACGAGTGACCGCACCAATGGATTCCTCTTTCGGAGAGCAATCCTCTGGTGTGGTCACACGTTCGATTCGAGTCCCATTCAGCGACTCTGGAGCTCAAAACGCGTCCAGAATTTTGGCCGCCTCAACGGTCCTCTGACCCACTGTGCAACGCCAACGTAGGACCCGAATCCACGTGGTCCGATGCTGACCACAGACTTTGAGGGGTCGTTCTGCTGACGCGGACCGCTAAAGGTCTGGAGAGGCCTCGCAGCGATGATGATGATGATGGTAAATTCGGACGACCAAAACTTTTGGGCTACTGCACATTATCTGAGGTGGTCTGCACCACAGTAATGACACGGTAGTCATGTCCCCACAGCCAGTCCGTGTGGGGAAGGTACGGGGGGTGGGGAGGGGGAGAGAGAGAGGGAGAGAGAGAGGGAGAGAGAGAGAGAGAGAGAGAGAGAGAGAGAGAGAGAGAGAGAGAGAGAGAGAGAGAGAGAGAGAGAGAGAGAGAGAGAGAGAGAGCGAAACTCAAAGCCACGGCGGGGACGACGACGCCCCCGCCATATAGTACGAGAGGCCCGGAGCGCGTGTCGAGGGGAGCGGGGACGCGGTGACGAGCCAGCGACCTAGGAGAGGAAGGAAAGAAGATTGCAATCAACGGCCTGCGGTAACTTTGGAGGCGGATTAAGGCAAGCGCGGGCTAACAACCTCAGTCACACCGACTACACGCACCTACACCTACAGAGAGAGAGGGAGGGGGGGGGGAGAGAGAGAGAGAGAGAGAGAGAGAGAGAGAGAGAGAGAGAGAGAGAGAGAGAGAGAGAGAGAGAGAGAGAGAGAGAGAGAGAGAGAGAGAGAGAGAGAGGGAGAGAGAGATTTCACGCACCTACACACACACATCCATATATATATACACACACACACACACACACACACACACACACACACACACACGCCTGCGGCCCGCATTGGCTCGCTGGGGCTTCCCTTTTATTACACCGCCTGGCACGATTAAATAGAAGCCAGCTGTCCGCGCGGCACGGCTGGACTCTGGACACGCCCCGCACCCTGTGCAGTGTGCCGCCCGCTGAGTCCGGCGGGTGTCCGGTCTGTCGCCCCCGCCACTTATTGGTTCGAGGGCGGGGCGGGGCGGGGCGGGGCGGGGTGGGGGACGCCAGCCAGCGCAGCCAGCCCCTATGGCAGCCGCCGTGCATACCGTCACGGCCCGCTTCGGGGCGGATCCAGGAGCCGTCCTCAGGGGTACCAACCCACCAATGAATTCGCGTCTAGTTTTTTTTTTTTTAAACCGCCTCTACTGGCCTACTGTGAACACTGTTTCCGGCGTCCACGACGACAACACAGCGGCCGGGATGATGCTCCAGATTGAATACATTTCACTCGCAATGACGTCGTGCCGCGCGCCGTGCGACACAGTCGGTCGGCACAGACTGCTGAATATGGAGAGCGGCAAAGGAGGAGTGAGGGGCTCTGTGTCCTGACCACGGAGACAATATACGCGGAGGCCGGCACGCTGCAGTGGTGTCGCAACAACAACAACAACAACAACAAGGCCGGGGACGGGCCGGACGTGCGCATTACAGTGTCCACAAACCACCCTCCCCTGCTGAACCTTTTTTTTTTTTAATTTTTATTATTTTTTATTTTTTAAATAACACAAATATGACAACATAGCTCCTTGAACGAGGAATCCATTGGTGGGGTCACACGTTCGGTTCGGGTCCTGTTTACCCGACACTGGAGCTCACATCGCGTCTACAGTTTTGGCCGCCTGCGCCGGTCTGCTGGCCCAGGTGCTGGGTGTCTCCCTCAGGTGCCGAGACTTGGAGTCTCAGCGACCACCCTGGGGCTGCAGCCGCTTGATCTCGTGCCCGTCACCCGTCCGAACTCTGCTCGCCGGCGGTGCATGCAAGTCGCAAGAGTGTATACGAGCCTTCTGGCAACTGTCAAAAGTTCGCAGCCGGAATAGTTTGCAGCCCGATAATTAGTTGGCGCGACCAGCTGGGTCGTAGGACCACCCGCCCACTGTGCGTCGCTCTGTCTCTCTCGCACTCATGCGGCCTCCGGTAAGGGCGGGACAGAGACAGAGACACAGTTATGAATCTGACTACGTCGCACAACCCTGCCGACCGAGGCAGTAATGTCAACGGGCTCGCGCAATATTCCTCATTGCGAAAGCGAAACGCAATCTTCTAATGCACAACCCGAAAAGCTATGACTGCGAAAGCGTCTGCTCCAGTCGGCGGATCCGCCCACTACAGTATATATATAAATATATAGCTTCACCATTTCTCGGTCCAGCTGACTTCTCCCGTCACGCGTGACCTTCGGAGGCGTTTGCGCGTCATCCAGAGCATTAATCTCTCGCTGAGACGCACGGCCCGTCCCGCCCCCTCTCGAGGGCCGAATTTGTGTCCGCAACAGCTAAGAGATCGCGTGACAAAATGGCGCCCGTGGGGTTGTTTACCCACGGCGAGAAAGGTTTCAATTTGTTTCGGGAAGAAACAAACTTTTGCTTCTTGTTTTTTCTTCAGCACCTCCACACACATTAAAACTTGGCTTGAACGCACTGAAACAGTATACTTTTTCGGCCCATTGTTCTTGGTTTTTTTAAACTGTGGTTGAGATTGAAAGTTGAATTTTGACGAGTGGCCAGTCAAGGGCATGCCTAATAGGCGTGCAAAGTCTGAGCCGGCTCAGTCAAGGGGTACAGGTGTCCTCCGGACTCGCCAACAGGCAAACGCACAGACGGACAGAAAAAGTTTTCAACCCCACTCGAGTAACTGGGTCCGTATCGCTCAGCCAGTAAACTCAGGACAGCCCTCGCAGCACTTGTTGTCCTTGTTTACGCCGTGTTCAGGGGCGTCCTCTCACTTCTACCGAGCACGCAGCTTCATGTCGTTTCCGCTGTCGTTTTGCGTGTGGCTGTTCACCTGGTCGCGCTTTGTCGCGCTGTCTGTCTGTCTTTTTGTCTGTTTGTCTGACCGGAATGGAGAGCTGCTTCCCACGATAGTCGATGCAGATTGCTGCGTTTACAACTAAATCACAATGGAACGGTGAAGACAACGTGTGATAAATGTTCTGAAAAGCATTTCGAGTAAACATTCTATCGCTGGATATCAGTTGTCCCCTTTCAATTTGAATTTGGAACAGTAGTGTGCGGTCAGTGTGGTCATTAGGTAAACATTCTCAGGGTGCCTTAGAGTCTGAAGGGTATATCTTGCCTCCTGGGCAACTTCTCGTGATATTTGCCTGGTAGGCAGAGGCTGAGGTTGGCAACTCTTTCGGCACTGTTCCATCGTGCGGGAACTTTTGGCCTATACTTGCGGCAACACTGTGTGGGCTGCTGGCGGGGCAGGCGGGTCTAAGAGCAACGGCGTGTGGTGGCCACCACGGTGGCTGTAAACAGGTCATCAATTCCACCTAGTGCAGGACCGAGGCACTATGGCCTGCCGGCCTGGCGGGGGGTACCTCCACCGGGCCCACTGTGCCTCGCCTCGCCAGCAACGTGCACTGCTTGCGGTGCCAGCCATGCTGTGCAGCCTCATTCCGAGTTCCCGTCTTTCTCCTCTGCGAACCCCGCAGTCGTTCAAAGCGTTCGGTTCGACTCCCATTCAGCGACTCTGGTGCTCAAAAGCGCGCGCTGGCTCTAAAAATTTCGACGCGACAATGCATGACAATGAGAGCCGGAACCGATCAAGGCGTGAGGCGAATACGCGGCGGCACGCCACAAGCGGTCTGTCTGTCTGTCTGTCTGTCTGTCTGTCTGTCTGTCTGTCTGTTCGCCTGCGTGTGGTGCGGACGGCACTTTTCGCCAGGTTACTACCATCAAGGCGGTAACGGGGCACGCGAACCCGAAGACGACGAAGATGCGGTTCGCGGGGGTCCACTGCAGGGGTCACCGTCGCCAAGGACGCCTGCCTGCCTGTCTTTACACAGTCGCAAAAGTTAAAGCCGGCTTACTTAATATTTACTAAGCTCTCATCTTTACAGTAGCTTTGCGCCCAGCTTCTTTTTTTTTTTTTTTTTTTTTTTTTTTACAGTGAGAAGGACGAGCGGCAGCATGTAGCTCCAGGCCACTCAACGCCACGCTGTGGCCACCTTGACGCCAGAAAATAAGGTTCCCTCCCCGAGGAAAGTCATTGGATCAACACGACGTGCCCCCCCCCCCCCAAAAAAAAAAACAAAAAAAAAAACGCGGGAAATGGCCTGGCTGCGCCCACTCACGTCAATGATTCTCTCTCTCTCTCTCTCTCTCTCTCTCTCTCTCTCTCTCTCTCTCTCTCTCTCTCTCTCTCTCTCTCTCTCTCTCTCTCTCTCTCTCTCTCTGGCCCACGCACACGCAGAGGGTGGATAGAGTACAGCAGTCTTAACGTGACGGGGCTGCGGACAGGCGTCACACAGTGGTCCAGAAGACCGGCGTTTTGATCACCAGCCGCCTCCACTGCTGGTCTTCTGGCCCACTGTGCTGCGTGCCGCGTCGGGCACGGCTGGGCATGGCTATAGGCGCCGCTCTCTGTAGGGGATGGAAGGGCAGAGTGAGATCTCGCTGCGTCAGATATTCGAGACTCGTAAAAGCTATTTGTGTACGGCGGACCGTTTCAATTTTGCGATACCGCCAGCAGCACACGCCAGTTCCTCTGTACACTGCTCTCTCTCTCTCTCTCTCTCTCTCTCTCTCTCTCTCTCTCTCTCTCTCTCTCTCTCTCTCTCTCTCTCTCTCTCTCTCTCTCTCTCTCTCTCTCTGCCGATACCTTCCGAGGCGCGGCTGACCGGCAGTGTTGCGAAATTAGAAGTCAAAAATTACCATCAATTCATCAGTAAAACGCTGAAATTGAGCTTATAAGCAATTTCCTCAGACGTTGACGGCGGCCAGTTCAATAACCACTCCGCGCACAGTGGGGGCGTCGTCTTCTAGGGACGGGACGCGAATCACGCTCAGGAGGGTCCCTCAGGATCACACCACCCTTCTCCCACGGAGGAATCCGCCGTGTTGTTATTTGATATTCGAGCCCTATTTACGGACTGCGGAGATTGAAGCGCGCGCCCAGAGCATGGCCGCCGCGCAGTGGGCTAGAAGACCGTTGAGGCGGGACAAAATTCTAGAAGCGTTTTGAGCTCAAGAGTCGCCAAATGGGACGCGTGACCCCACCAATGGGTTCCTCGCTTGAAGAGCAATCCATTAGTAGGGCCACATGTTCGATTCGAGTGCCATTCAGCAACTCTTGAGCTCAAAACGCGTCTACAATTTTGGCCGCCTCAACGGTCTTCTGACCCACTGTGCGCCGTTCAAAACCAGGCGCGCCCTTGCTTTCCCACTGTGCCGTCCGGCCTTCCGGAACCGGAAGTGCGCGCGGGTCGGGCGGCACGTCGATACAACGCTAATTGCGCCTAATCTGCGCTCCGTGGGAGTGGAAGCGGCGGGTGTGTCGCCGCGGCGGGCCAATACCCCCCCCCCCAAAAAAAAAAAAAAAAAAATTAAAAATTTAAATAAATAAAAAAAAAAAAAAAAAAAAAGGAAATTTTGCCTTTTGTGTTTCTACTTCAAATTCAACTTTCAAAAAAACAGCGCCGGTCTCTAGCCCACTGTGCATGCAGCGGCCTCTGGAGACAGCCTGCGAGGCGGGCAACATCCGGCGGGGCTGTCGTGCGGGCCGGCCTACCCTGGCCAAGACAGGCGCTCGGCGGGCACGACGCCCAGATGACGTCACCCTCCGAGAGACAGTGGAATCACAGAGTGCTGCACCGAACAGGTGACTCTTCATTTGCAAGACTTTCTGTCTGCCTGTCCGTCCGTCTGTCTGCTTGCTCTCTCCGGAGGCAATTCATGGTCCGCTCTACCAGCCCCTGCAGGAGGAAGACGTGGCCTTGAGGACACGCCCCGCGCACAGTGGGCCAGAAGACCGGCGCAGGTGGCCAAAACTCGACGCGCGTTTTGAGCTCCAGAGTCACCGGAAAGGACTCGAACCGAACGTGTGACCCCACCACCGGACGCCTCGTTCGAAGCTCAATCCGTTGGTGGGGTCACACGCCCGGTTCGAGTCCCGTTCAGCGACTCTGGGGCTCAAAACGCGTCCGTAGTTTCGGCCGCCTGCGCCGGTCCTCTGGCCCACTGTGACGTCGTGGATGTAGTTTTACTATGCTCCTGATGGAACAGTTTCATTCCATCTGACGGAGCCATTCGTCGCCGCGCCGCTAAAAGCACGCACCGTGCCGCGCCGCGACGCCAACGCCGACAGCACCGCACAATCAGGGGATGGCTTCCCCTTACTGTACACAGTGTGCCGGGGCGCGCGCGCGGGGAACTTTTTTTTTCTTGTAAAAAAGACAGATTTCTTGAATCTAAATTGAGCGTCAAGTTGTGAATGAAATGGCGGGGAGATGAGGTGTGAGAGGAACGCAAGGGTGTGAGTGGCAGGGCGTAATACGTTAGAAGGGGGCGAGCGTGGGAGAGCAAGACGAAGCGACGTCAGAGCAAGCAGACGCCCCCAGGAAAGGAAAAGTAAAGTGCAATAGTAAAGAAAACAGATTTTTTTTTTTGGGTAGTGAAAGAAAAGCGGATAGGGACAGAGCGGGGGTATACCGAAGGGCAGGGCCGCGGCCTCCGATGCGGGCCACCCGGCGCAGACGCGCCACTCGATTTAATCGCCGCGCCACGCGCCCCGCCGCGCCCCGCGCAGCGAAGCCCCACAGTGGGCCAGACGACCGGCAGGCGGCCAAAACTCGAGACGCGTTTTGAGCTGCAGAGTCGCTAAATGGGACTCGAGCCGACCGTGTGACCCCACCGATGGATTGCTCTCCGAACGAGGAATCCATTGGTGGGGTCACACGCTCGGTTCGGGTCCCGTTTAGCGACCTCCGGAGCTCAAAATACGTCGGTGCCTTTGACCATCTCCAGCGGTCTTCTGGCCCACTGTGCGCTCACCAACGCACACCCCGCCGAGCAGGCAGCCCAGCCCTCCCCCCACACTGTAAAAAATGATCGGACTTTTACCATACAGTGGTCTAGCAAAATTCCTATACATGTATAGGAAACATGGATATTCCGATACATGTATAGGAATTTTCCGATTTGTATAGGTTTTTTGGTATTCAAGCCGAAAATGTATAGGAAAATTCCTATCCATGTATAGAACTCCCTGAAATCCTATTCATGTATAGGAACTTTCCAACCCGTGTATAGAAATATGACTAACTGAAAAAAAGAATTTTGTTCTAAAGTGTTTTAGCAGAGATTCAAATTTTTGTAACTTGTACAAATAATGGTAACCAATGCGATTATTCGTTCACTTGTGACAAAAGTCGCAAAGCTGCTTCTATGTCTGTAACCCAGATGATCCGCTAGATGGCGCTAGTATCGTTTTTACGGACTTACTTCTCGGTGGAAGCTACGGTTAGGAATTTCGTTGGGTGGAGAGACACGCGCTCTCCTTGTGTGTATGATAGTCGGGTGGCAATCCGACCGCCTACATTTTTTGACTATTACACGTCCCCCTTCACCATTGGAGGACAGGTAGTGGTCTGACTTCGCCAGATTAGCGGACCGGCTGCACCTCAAGCCATTATAACACGGCTACAATCATAGCCGTGGAGGTAAGAATGTGATTACGTCAACACAGCCTAACGGCTTGCATACTTTGCGTTCTTTTTGGGGAAATCCGAGAAATTCTATACATGCGTAGTAAAGCTGCTATACCGATGTATAGGAATAATCCTGCACAGCAGATAGGAAAACGCCTATACACGTATAGTCACAATGCTACACCGATGTATAGGAAAATTGCCATACAAATGTGTGGTAATATTCCTATACATGCATATGTGAATTGTTTCATATGCATGTATAGGAATTTTGCTACAAAAATTTTTTACAGTGCACCAAGGGGCTGCGCTTCCTTGTTAGCACCGAGTTCTTTTCAAACTGGCGAACCCGGGTTTAGGCGGTGGCCTCGTGTAGGTGGCAGCGGCGACCTGAGGGTCTCAAAGAACACCGCGTGGGGCACGCGATAATTGGCGGCGGGGGCACGTGGTTAGGGACCGCGCCGCTTACACAACACTGGAGCACAGTGGGCCAGAGGACCGGCGGAGACCGGGGCACAGTGGGCTAAAAAGGCTGGCGGAGACAGGGGCAGGCGGCAAAAATTTGTGCAGTAAAGGCGGGGATGTTGAATTTTTCGGGGTTATTTTTCTTATTTGTTTGTCCGTTTGTTGTATTTTTTAAAAATATGTTGCTACAGTGTGCCATTAAGGACGGCGCAGGAGGCCAAAACTCTAGTCGGGTTTTGAGCTCCAGAGTCGCTAACTGGGACTCGAACCGGACGTGTGACCCCACCAATGGATTCCTCGTTCGGAGAGCAATCCATTGGTGGGGTCACACGTTCGGCTCGAGTCCCATTTAGCGACTCTGGAGCTCAAAACGCGCCAAGCGGGAGCCAAGCTGCTCGTGCGCGAAACAACTCCAAAGCTCCATAAGGCGGACAATAAGCCAGCGACACCGCTGGGAATCCCTCGCGTCGAGGTGCCTGTCCTCACACACACTGCCAGAGCGACACGACAAAATCCCCGTTTAATAATTGATCCACCCCTCCAGGGTGGAAGCAGGGCGACTAGAGGGGGGGTCCGGTTAGGCCGCTGCTCCTATGTACGCCGCACGGTGGGTCAGAGGACCGTTGAGGCGGACAAAATTGTAGACGCGCTTTGAGCTCCAGAGTCGCTAAATGGGACTCGAATCGAACCTGTGACCCCACCAATGGATTGCTCTCCAAGCGAGGAACCAATTAGTGGGGTCACAGGTTCGGTTCGAGTCCCATTTAGCGACTGTGCAGCTCAAAACGCGTCTTTTGGCCGCCTCAACGGTCTTCTGCCCCACTAAGCGCCGGTCCTCGAACAAACTCTGGACCCGTTCCAGGTAAGCGAGTTGCCGAAGTAGAGAGCGGGGTCGAAAAGGAGTAGGAGCAGGAGCGGTGCAGCAGGAGTTAACAACGTAGGGCTTCCCTCTAAGCCACTGAGTAAACACTAACCACTCGCTCTAAGGGGCACTCCACGAACACACACGGCTGTTGCCGCAGGCGAGGCGCACAGTGGGCCAGAGGACCGGCGCAGGCGGTCAGAACTCAAGACGCGGTTTGAGCTCCGGAGTCGCTAAGTAGGGCTCGAACCGAACGTGTGCCCCCAACAATGGATTCCTCGTTCGGAGGTCAATCCATTGATGGGGTCACAGGTTCGGTTCGAGCCCTGTTCAGCGACTCAGTTCAAAACGCGTCTAGAGTTTTGGCCGCCTGCGCCGGTCTTCTGGCCCACTGTGAGGCGGCCCCAAGGGCGTGCTCCGTGAACGAGGCGAAATGGCATATATATAACTCCCGACTCCGGTGACGCTGAAGGTGCTGTGACGCAAGCCCATTCAGGCCTGAAACTGCATCAAAACGGCATTAAAACGGCGTTAAAACTTGGACGCGGTTCGTCGCTTGGTCGCTTTCCCGCCTTCCGGGTCCAATTTTAAGGCTTTAACGCTCAGACTTTCCAATCGCCATCATTCGTCTTAATTCTCCCGCCGCGCCTTCTTCCGCACTTTGGTGCGAGGCATCCGGTCGAGGTTGGCAGAAAGAATGGCAACTTTTGGAGCGCGGCGTCGCACAGTGGGCCAGAAAACCGTTAAGGCGGCCAAAATTCTAGACGCTTTTTGAGCTCCAGAGTCGCTAAACAGGGCTCGAACCGAACGTGTGACGCCACCAATAGATTGACCTCCGAACGAGGAATCCATTGGTGGGGTCACGCGTCCCACTAAGCGACTCTGGAGCTCAAAGCGTGTGCGGGATTTTGGCCGCCTCAACGGTCTTCTGGCCCACTGTGCGTCGGGCCGTGCTGCGTGAGGCTAGATGGGCGGCGAAAGGGAACAATCGAGAAAGGGCTTTTTGTCCTTGCGAAGACAAAGGCAGAAAGGGATAAATTCTGTCAAACCCGGCAAGGGCCACAATGGTCGCCATCATTGCTTGCGTGTTGGGGCACTCATTCCATCGCCTCTGGTCGGGACTGTGGTCAGGACTCTGTTCGGGGCTCCGCACAGTGGGCCAGAAGACCGGTAGAGGCGGTCTACATCCCGGACGCCGACACGCCGACACGTAAAAAGTCCTTCTCCGCAAAATGAGAAATCGGAAATAAAATAAAGGCGACTGTGAGAGCTCGCCAGTAACAACGCGCGGGATGGAAACCTTACGTTACGGCGAATCGTTACGTCATTATCGTGCCAAAAAAAGGGGGGTAATCCCGGATCAAGCCCCGGCGGCTGGCCCCCTGCTACCACCGGAGTAAAGTGGGCCAGAGGACCGGTGGAGGCTGGTTTTGAGCACCAGAGTCGCTGAATTGGACTCGAACCGAACGTGCGACCCTACCGATGGATTGCTCTCCGAACGAGGAATCCATTGGTGGGGTCACACGTTCGGTTCGAGTCCTGTTTCGCGACTCTGGAGCTCAAACGCGTTAAGAGTTTCGGCTGGCTGCGCCGGTCTTCTGGCCCACTGTGCGGCGGACCCGAACATAATAGGGGTACGCCCCGCATCCCCTCTTGCAGCGACAACCGTTCCAAGTGCTTCTTCCTCCTCCCGCCTCCTTTTTTGCCGCTGAATCCTTTTTGAGCCGTCCTCGCGCAAACAGCGAGACGCGAACTCCAGAAGCAAAAAACTTGTAGGACAGCCACAATGTGAAACTGCGATAATAACTGAGCCGCAGCCCTGCGGGAATGCCAGAATAACGAGTGCAGCGCACAGTGGGTCAGGGGACCGTTGTTGACGCGGCCAGAATTCTAGACATGACGCGTTTTGAGCTCCAGAGTCGCCAACTAGGACTCGAATCGATCGTGTGACTCCACCAATGGATTGCTCTACGAACGCGGAATCCATTGGTGGGGTCGCACGTTCGATATGAGCGCCATTTAGTGACTCTGGAGCTCTATCGTGTCCGAGATTTTGACCGCCTCAACGGTCTTCTGACCCACAGTGCAGCGCGCTTCCTGACGACTTTAATGACGTGCTCCAGGGCCTGGTCAAGGACCCGGCCGGCCAGGTGGCACCGCCAGCTAACAGGAAGCGGACAGGCCGGAACCAGGTGGGACAGCAGAGGAGTACCTGGTTGAAAACGGAAACTCCACCTCCCCATGCCAATACCTCTGTAACAGCGTGAAGCATATGCTAGAAATAACATTTTCAATAATTCCGAATTAAATTATCTCTAGCTTCAGTGTCTTAAAAGCAACGCCCGTGCCACTCGCCGATTATTCCGAGGTAAGCCGGATGAGATGAGGATTTTTGTTTTCAGTTAGCACCGCCAGCTGGCGGAAAATTATCCTTACTTAGGCGGAAAATAATAAGGGGGAAAAGGTCATTAGAGCAAGGGAACAGACAATAATAAGGAAGGAGGAAAAGCGATGGCTACGTCAGCTGGTAATTCAGAAACCTGAGGAGGCGAGGCCCGTGGTGTGGGGGATGCTCCGGCTTGAATGCGGCGGCAAGAGAGTCTTTCACAGTAGGCCAGAAGACCGGTGGAGGCGGTCCAAATCCCGGATGTGTTTTGAGCTTCAGAGTCGCCTAATGGGAATCGAACGGAACGCGTGACCCACCAATGGATTGCCCTCCAAACGAGGAATCCATTGGGCGGGGGTCACACGTTCCATTCAACTCCCCTTCAGAGACTGTGGAGGTCAAAACAGGTCTAGAGTGTGAGTGTTAGCCGCCTGCGCCGGTCTTCAGGCCCACTGTGGCTTGACGTTGTGACGCAGTGCCAGCAGAGTGGCGAGGCGTGACGGGGCGTGGCGGGGCGTGGTGGGGCGTGGCGGGGCTTGGTGGGGCGTGGCGGGCGTGGCAGGCTCAGAGCACGCAGGAGCGGCTGAAAGACGCCACTATAATATGACGGCCTCGGTGGCGGGAACAGCGTGGCAATCGTACGCCAAAGAGGGCGGGCGGAGGGGCGCCAAAATGATCCCAAGGGGGCGTGACAATCGGGGGGGGGAGAGAGAGAGAGAGAGAGAGAGAGAGAGATCGTGTGTGCGCCCGAATCAGATTTCTCGTGAATCAAACGAGAAATGCATGCAGCGACCTACCTCCCGCTGTGCCTCCCGCTCCCGCGTCTAGAATTTTTGCTACCTCAACGGTCTACTGGCCCACTGTGCGCCGGCTCTACTTGGCCAACAGTACCGCTCCCGCCCCTTCCATCAAGTCCACTCAGGGTGGGAATAGCACCGAATGGATGGAAACATGCAGGTTGCAAGGGGCTTGCGTCGCGTGCACTGTGTCCGGATCACAAAAGAAAGCTCTTAGAAAGGAGGCAGTTTCGAACGGGAGTAGCTGTGTGCGAGCGGCAGCGAATAGCCCTCGCCAACACTCTCGTGTGCTTGGCGTTACCCGAGCTCGGCCGACGGTCAGTCTGTCACTAAGAGACACTTGCAACAAGAAACGCTTGGCTCCACCCCACAGTGGGCTAGAAGACCGGCGCAGGCGAAGGCGGCCAAAAATCTAGACGTGTTTTGAGCTCCAGAGTCGCTCAATGGGACTCGAACCGAGCGTGTGACCACACCAGAGGTTAGGTTGGAGGGTGCGCAGGTTAGGTTAGGTCTCTGCCTCGGCGCGACGGCGGTGACATTGCTCTCAGGGGAGGCGAGCCGTGTCGCGCTGCCACACTTTGCCCGCCTGGCGCAGGGCCCCGCTCTCCGAAAATTCGTTTCTGGTAAAAGCTTAAAAAGAGAGAGGCGCCCGGGGCCCCTCTAGCAATTTCGTGAATTATGCTGCTTACAGAGGACAGCTTACACTATTAGAGTTATACTTCATGCTTACACTACAGTCCAACTCGTTTCTGCTTGACATTTGAAAAGGTCACCGTTTGAGAACGCGAACATTCATCGTTGGGCACACGACTCGATTTAGTTTCTTCGACGTAACTGGGGAGAAAATTTGTCATTCTTATTTAATATGTCGTATTTAATTTCTGTGTCTGACGTCTGAATTATTTCACTACAAATCATTCTCGTTCATTAGTTCTTGTCCGTCTATTGTCCGTTCCTTTAATCACTTCAAACGCCACCAAGTGCCCAGCCGAAAGCGTGTGTGTGTAGCAATCAGGTGCGTTTGGCATCTGGCCCAACCTCCTCCCTCCCCCCTTCCCCCCTCCCTTCCCCTCTTTTCTGTCAGTCTGATAAATTTGGAGTACCCTGAGAGCACTGGCACCATCCATCTCGAGACCTTGAATGAATAAGGGGGACACTTTTGCCGTCTGCGTATTGGCACAGATGACACTGAGGGCCTCGCAGGCGGACGGACAGACAGACAGACAGACTGGCCGTAGAACGGAACAGCTGCTGCACCTGCCCACTGTGCTGGGCCAATCTGGGATTGGTCGTTACGTGGAAGGAAGCTGTGCGAAGGTGAGTCATGGCTCGTCTGTGTAGCCTCTCTATCATCGCAATTCAAAAAAAAAATAAAAAAATACTGCTTTTAAAACGGGGATGTGGTGTTGTTGGTTTTGCAACGTGCGTGCTACGAGTTCATGATTAAAGCGCTATCCCGCGCAAATGGCGCTCAGGGTCCCTAAGCCTTGAGTCAGCACCAGCCTTCAACTTCCGGAACAAGTAGGAGACAACTTTCGAACAGCAAACCTGTTCACTTCTTTTCCCTGCATCCCTTCAACTTTTCCTACACGGGTTAGGGATCGTCAACTCGTCTCGAACGTTCGCATATTCAGATTCGCTTCAATTAGAGTGTTACGGTAGTTTGCGATAATTTTTTGCCGCCGCGTCGACGTTGCTTCTTCAAACATGGTGCAAGGAAGCTCGACAGCATCACGCCCCAAGGCTTATGAGGGAAGGAAGGGGAAAAGGGGGTGACTGGAAAGCGATCCGAGATCAAATTTAATTTCAGTAATGCCTTGGGCAGACTGTGCGCCGAGGCGAGTAGGACAGACGACCGGCGCAGGCGGACACAACTCTAGACGCGTTTTGAGCTCCAGAGTCGCTAAATGGAACTCGAACCGAACGAGTGACCCCACCAACGGATTCCTCGCTCGCAGAGCCATCCATTGGTGGGGTCACACGATCGGTTCGAGTCCAATTTAGCGACTCAGGAGCTCAAAACCCGTCCGGGATTTTGGCCGCCTCAACGGTCTCCTGACCCACTGTGCGACATTGAAGGTCACCGCATCGAAGCAGACTGCGCTAATCGATGTTGAATCGAGATGACACATCGCTGTGTCGGAGTGACACCCTACAGCAGCGCCGGGGCCGACCTTTAATTGGTCGCTACTCTGTCGTAAAGGAAGGACGATGTTCACTGTGGCAAAAGGTCACAGAGAACTCTGTAAACAAGTTGAGCTAATTCTCTGTAACCCTAAACCCAGTACTTCCTGTAGCCTCTTTACAGTATTCACTGTGCGACTCACAGTGTTCTCTGTAGGACTTACAGCCGTCTCTGTGCACCTCAAGGGTCTGCGACGGGTATGCGGAGAATACTGTGCGTCGCACAGTGATTACTGTAAGGAGGCTACAGGAAATACTGGGTTTAGGGTTACAGAGAATCCTGGCAAAAAAATTAACTGACTTCTCCGTAGGTTTTTGCCACAGTGTTGGCAGTAACTGACTTCATGGATATTCACCCGCAGAGCGTAGCACCGCACACAGTCGGGGTCACAAGACCGGTCACAAGGCCAAAATTCTAGACGCGTTTTTAGCTCCAGAGTCGCTAAATGGGACTCGAATCGAACGGATGACCCCCGCCAAGGGGTTCCTCGTTACGAGAGCAGTGGAACGCGGAGGTGCAATCAGTTTGGTTGCGAACTATGTAGGCATCCGATTGTAACCTAACCCGCACGCGTCATATGCGTCGAGGAGTTATTTCTAGGACGCTGGTCCGCTCCACGCAACACAAGACCACTAATAGGAAGGGTCTTGTTTTTGCGAGAGAGCATTTCCTCCTGGCCATCAAGGCGGGGGCGCGTAGCCCTCCGATGGGGCGCCACCCATTAGCGACCGCGTGGCAGACTCCCACTGTGCTCTTCCCTCTAAGCTCTCCCCTCTAGGCTCTTCCCTGCACCATGAAACGGGATAGATGATCACACACTCTTAAAAAAAAAAAAGTTTCAACACTTCCGTGAAATTCCAAAAAAATTGCGTGATGGGTTTAGCTACGTGTCACCTAAATCAAATCAACTAATGTAAAAAAAAACAAAAAAAACAAAAAAAACAAACCAGTGAGCAGAGCTGGCACCTGACGTGTTCCTGGGCTACACTGCAAGCTCAATTCATGCAATCAACCAGTGAACAACATTGGTCAGACTCTACTGACAGAAAAACATGTTTTTCCTACTCTTTTTTCTTTTTTCCCGAAGCACGGGCACTCAATCACTCACACTCACACACACATACACATCGTTGCCAATTCGTCGCGTGAGTCCAGATATATGAATATCGCCCCTCCCCTTTTTTGCACCTGGTTCCGTCGCTCGAGGCGACCGATATCGGCGATACGGCGACTCACACAGGTGCAGAGCTAATTGTCCCGGAGTGGTCGTCGGCGATTTCTTTAATAATCCTCTGTCTGTCTCTCTCTGTCTCTCTCTCTCTTTCTCTCTCTCTCTGTCCGAGCCACTCTCAGCTTCTATTCTGTACTCGCGGCGCTGCAGCCAGCGCCATGGCCCACTGTGCGCTGTCCACGGTAAACACAAAGGACGGCAAGCAGAGGCGCAAACAAGAGCAGCAACAACAACAACAACGCAAAGCAAGAGGGCGTGGAATGTTTGGCGGCAAAACCGGACTGAGAAAGAGGGAAATAAGGCGTGGTAATGGGGCAGGTGGGCGAGGCGCCCCCGCACGTTATAATTGCGTGTGCACTATGCAACAGGTCTGCTAGGGGGAGGGAGGGGGGAGGGGGGGGGACGGCAGTGCGCTCAGCGGCCGCCACGCCGGGCGAGTTAGGCCGCTCGGCCTATCTCAAGCTCGGCAGGCGGCACGGCGTCCCGCCTGCCTGCCTCAACACAGTGGGTCCGAAGACCGATGAAGCGGCCAGAATTCTGGACGCGTTTTGAGCTCCACAGTCGCTAAATGGGACTCGAATGGAACGCGTGACCGTACCAATGGATTGCTCTCCATACGAGGAATCCATTGGTGGGGTCACACGTGCGATTCGAGTCCCATTTAGCGAATCTGGAGCTCAAAACGCGTCTGGGATTTTGGCCGCGGCAAAGGTCTTCTGACCCACTGTGACGCGCTGCCTCCCGACGAAAACGAGGTAAGGCGGAATACGTAAACAGGCTTGGTGCCCACATCTCCGCGCGCGCGGGGGCGGGGGGTGGAGGTCGTCCAAAAATACCGCCAAACGTTTAGAGCCACAGTTTTCCTTATCAGTGCGTATCGAAGGTAAGCATCGTCACGGCCAAAGCCAATGAGTGAGCTGGCAGGGCGGCGAGCTGCTGTACAGTGGGCCAGAGGATCGGCGCGCGCTTTTTGAGCTCCAGAGTCGCTTGACCGGAACCGAATGTGTGACCCACCGATGGATTCCTCATTCGGAGAGCCAAAATCAATTGGTGGAGTCGCACGTTCTGGTTCAGTCCCATTTAGCGACTCCGGAGCTCAGCACGCGTCCAGGGTTTTGGCCGCCTGCGCCGGTCTTCTGGCCCGCTGTGTACTGTTGAACGACGAGTCCTGGCCTTCAAGGGAAGACCGTGATACGGAGGAGGGCTCAGAGACCAAACCAACCAAACTATTTGCGTCCCGAGAGAGCGGGCAAGCGGTTGCCGTGTCAACAGCCAAAGATAGACGGAACCGCCCATGCTTCACAAAAGCAGAAACAATGATTGTCCTCGATGGACGATACGCCACTATGGTAAAACGAAAGGTCTCGCCATTCTTCAAGCGCCTTTCTGGAAACGAGCTGGAGCGTAAGCACCACTATCCAACCGATCCAAATACCTTGCAGGTTTTTTTTTTTTTTTTTTTTTTTTTTTATATTTGGATGTAGGTAAGATCAAGCAGCAGGTTCCCCTTAGAAACGAATTCTTGAGACGCACGGCAGCTCCGCCGTGCTCCGCCGGGCGGCCCGCTTGCGCAGATGAAATTCTTGTCGAAGGCAGCGGGGTCTAGCAGCCGACTCTTTTTTAAGGCCCGTCCTCCTCTCACTTTATCCCGGAATGAAGGGAGTGAGGGCTTTCAAAGCGGCTCCGAAAACAAATAAATTAGCTCCGAATAAATTTACCTGCAAATCCCGTGAAGCAAAGGCCTCGGTGAGCACGAGGCACAGACTCCGGCAGATGCCTGCGTTTTGTCTTTCGGGGAAAAACATGGTCGGTCGAGAGACTTTGCTCAGGGGGTGAGTTCGGACTAGAAGACCGGCGCTCGCGTTTTGAGAGTCGCTTAATCGGACTCGAACTGAACATGTGACACCACCAATGGGTTTCTCGTTCGAAGAGCAATCCATTGGTAGGTACACACGTTCGGTTCGGGTCGCATTTAGTGACTCTGGAGCTTAAAACGCGTCAGGAATTTTGGCCGCCAGCGCTGGTCTTCTGGCCGCCCACTGTAGGCACGCCGACCAGGGGGGCGAACTTGGGGTCATTTGCTGCGGCATTATCTCAGGCAGACTCGGACAAAGGCCTTGTTTCGGCATTTGTCAAACACCGTCGTCCAAGTTCCGGAGGCCCTCCCTCCGGTGATTGGTAAACAACGCTTCGCACTACAACCTGGGGGAATCCGATGACTTCACAAACAAAAAAATTCCAATGCTCATGCATTGCGTGGTGTTCCGCTAATTTAAAAAATAGTTGCGACAGTACTTTTTTATTGCCAACCAGGCATGGGCAGGAAAGTAAAGTAAAGTACCGCGGTACCAGGTGGTATAGGTGGTATAGGCGTCGGTTCCCGGTACCGGGGTCGACGGATCGAGTCCCACTTTTTCTCAACATTTTTCGAATGACCCGCTCACTGCGGCTCCATCCCTGCCGCGTCTAGAGCCCGGCTGACGCCGCATCTACCATGAGCCGTGGTGGCTGAGATCGCTAAGGCGTCGGACTTGAACAGTAAGGTCCGGGGATCGAATCCCAACATTTCAATACATTTTACGACTGCCTCCCTCATCCCAATACGACTCAAACCCGTCGTCCGACACTCGGCAGACGTGCAGTCGTGATAGCGTAGTGGTCTGGATCATTTGTCGTCCACTATGCTTGGGTGTCTAAAAAGCAGTCCGCTTCGGCGGATTGGCCTCGGCACTGGTTCGATCCCCGGTCGTTCCAGCCACTCGCAATTGGTCGCGAGTGGGTCCATTCTGATTCGTCGGTTTGGAGTTGATAAGTCCTTTGAAGCTGGCCCTTCACACTGCATGTTCGGTAGAGAGCGCCGGACAGCGGGGGTACCACTGTGGGTACCACTGACCACCCCGCGAAAACCAAAGGCTCTCAACCCCCGCCCTTCACCCGGCCCACATCAGATGAGAACCCCTGGGGTCGCCGCCTGGAATGCACCGGTTCCCCCGATCCACCGAAGTTGCAGGCGGTCCTCCCTACTGTGTGGGGAGGTGGGAGAAGGGCCCCCATTTTTTCTTCTTTTTTTTTTCCTCCAAGTTCTTTTGTTGGATGCGCCGCTGGTTTGACAAACTCATAAAACTGGAAACGGGTGATCTTTGTTTGAGAAGTATGAGCACTGAAAGTCGCGAGGTGGAGAGCAGAAATCATGGTGGTAACTGAATCAGGTTTGACCGGAAGTCTTCGGTATTGGTCGGTTTGAATTGAGCGCATGCGCAGGAAGAACATTTTGAATTTCCCGCCATTCTGCTTTGTTTATACTGGTCAGTTTGAATTTTGACGGGTGGATCGTATTCGTTTCTATGGAAATGATTTATTCATGTTTTTCGTATTAGACCGTAACGTAGACAAGTTTTCGTTAATTTAATGACTCAAAAGTTTGAATTTTCTACTGAGGCACATTTTGTCTTTGAAACGTTTCTCGATAAAACCAACGGTTAAGGGTGTTTGATTGTTGAAGTTTTATGTTTTAACAAATTACGCAAAATTTCCACGATAAATTTTTAAAAACTTCCCGCTACCCTTATTTTTTTATCGTAACGAATAATTTGGCGGTACTCATTTTCCAAAACCGAATAGGATATAAAAAAAAGAAGAAGCGGAGCCGTCAAAAACAATAGGGGTCCTCCTTCGTCGGAACCCCTAAAAACCATTCAGATATTTTTATTAAAACAAAGGACATTAATTGGCATTGTTGACATCTTAAAATTTTCTCTTCCCCTTCAGTCTTCAGTAAAAATTCTCTTCTCCTGCAGTCTTCCTTCCTGTCCTGTCCTTCCTGTCCTTCTAGTCCTTCCTGTGGCAAACACCCCAACACCGACCCAAGGGGCGGCTGCTTGGTCATCATCAACGTCCATTCACGAATGACGTCACACGTGTGTGCGAGTATTGTGTGTGTGTGACTGAGAGAGAGAGAGAGAGAGAGAGAGAGAGAGAGAGAGAGAGAGAGAGAGAGAGAGAGAGAGAGAGAGAGAGAGAGGCCTGACCTTTGACCCACTCCCGATGCGGCGATGCACCCCCAGCGTAGTTGCCCCATTAGAGCATTGGGCCATCAACATGGCGCCATGGTCGGACAAGGCGGTACGGTTGGCTGGCAACACGACGCAATCCAACAAGTGGTCCTCAGGCGGCCAAAACTCTGGACACGTTTTGAGCTCCAGAGTCGCTAAATGGGACTCGAACCGAACGTGTGACCCCACTAATGGGTTGCTCTCCAAACGAGGAATCCATCGGTGGGGTCACTCGTTCGATTCGAGTCCCATTTACCGACTCTGGAGCTTGCGTCTAGAATTTTGGCCGCCTGCGCCGATCTTCTGGCTCACTGTGCATGGTGACCAACCTGCGGGCCTGCAGACCAACTTGCGTCGGATTGACCTAAACTGTGTCTCATTTACAGTTCAAGCCAGTCACTGGACAACATTGTGCTACAGATAAACGCACCGAAAAACTCTTTACTACTGCGTGCGGTCCGAGTCGTAACAGCTGAGGTCATTTCAAAGGGATAGAAGATAAAATCCAGACTGCTCGCGGATCGGCTCTAAGTTTCTCTCTCGAAAGCGGCGTGCCTTTCTTGTCGGCGTGACATAGACAGGACAAACGTCGCGCTATCAGGTTTTACTTTTCCCGCTATCGACGCGCCGCGGACACACCCATTTAAAAACCACTGGCGTGTTATCTTTTAAAAAGCTTGACGCGACAAGGTGGAAGAGAGTACTAGCCTATGGTCATTATGACATCTAACGAAAAAACAAAGTTCATCCTGATATTTAACTAATTACTTTTAAATAAATTAAAATGTATTTGAATGAATTTTTCAAAAGTGTAACGTCTGTTACTTTTCCGGTGCAGCAGCGGTGACAAGCCATCTCAACGAAGTTTTCATTGGTTCAGGTGACAGCATAAAAATAAAAACAACACGACCCTTCTTCCTCTAACAAACAAGTCAGCCTCATACATGACGGCGCTTGCCAGCCGTCTAGACAATATTGTGCGAGCGCGGCGCGTGGGGGCGCGGCCAGCTAGGCGTCTCTGTCCCACTCGTGGTGCAGCCCACTGGGGTGCGAGAGAGACAGAGGCAGCGCTTGGGGATCGCCGGGGGCCACCAGGGGGCAAGTCGTGTGTGTTCTACCCCGCCTTGGTCTCCCGATCGCAGACCCAACACACCCACCCCGACCTTGAGCCAATGCCGCCGCCCTGGCCAAGGCCCAACACGGGCCTGCCGTGCCATGCAGAAGCGTCTCTCTCTCTGACTGACTCTCTCAGTATGCTTGAGCTAACGGGCTGACTTGGGACTGACTTTGGACTGACTTGGGCTAGCTTTGGGCTGACTTGGGCTTCGGACGCCGTCAATATGTTATGACGCGGAAGGTACGCCATTCGGCCCCGGCAACGTCAACGACACACTAAATTGCTTCCTCATTGGCTGTGGGAGAACAACAAGTGGACGCAGCAAGACACTGCACAGTGGGCCAGAAGACCGGCGCAGGCGGCCCAAACTCTTAACGCGTTTTGAGCTCCAGAGTCGCTAAACGGGACTCGAACTGAACGTGTGACCCCCCACCAATGGATTCCTCGTTCGGAGAGCGATCCATTTGTGGGGTCAAACGTTCGGTTCGAGTCCCAGTAAGCGACTTTGGGGCTTAAAACGCGTCTAGAATTTTGACCGCACGCGCCGGTCTTCTGGTCTGCTGTGCGCTGGTCGGATGAGGCTGGCTGGCCGCGACGCGCCCCCGTTTAACAACAGTAGCGTACTCACGTGGTGGGGTGAGGCGTTCACAATGCGGTCGCGATGCACAAAAGACGCTCTGAATATAACATGAAAAGACGTCTTCGGCCGGCACACTGACACAGTCACACCGAGGACACGGACACGGTCACACTGACACCGGCGCACAGATCGCAAGGACACAACGCAGTCACTGGCCTTGGTGGCGGTGCAGGGCGGCCTGCTCGACGCACAGCTCCTTGCCGCCCACTGTGATGAAGTAGTACACCCGGTAGTCCTGGCCGTGCCCGACCGGCTGCTGCAGTTGCCGTCGCATCGTCGGCGCCGCGACGCCCTGCCCCCGGCGGCCGTCCGTCGGCCGGGCCGCCGCCGTCGCCGTCCTCGAGGTTGTCGTCGGCCAGGCCATGGCGTCGGCGGCCGCGCAGCTAGCGCGTAGGGGCGGGGCGCGGGGTGGGGTGGTCCGTTCGTGCGAGTGGGACACACGCGGTGTGTCGAGCCGAATTGGCGAGTGACCTGCCGAGTCGAGCCGAACGGGCGAGTGACCTGCCGAGTCGAGCCGAACGGGCGAGTGACCTGCCGAGTCGAGCCGAACCGGCGAGTGACCTGCCGAGTCGAGCCGAACTGGCGAGTGACCTGCCGAGTCGAGCCGAATTGGCGAGTGACCTGCCGAGTCCAGTCGAACTGGCGAGTGACCTGCCGAGTCGAGTCGAACTGGCGTTCGACGAGCGGCCTGTCGTACGGGGAGCGCAGAGCGGTGGGCTGCGGCAGGGCGACACAGCCTCCCCTCGCCGCGTCGCACCAGCGTCTGGCGCGCGCTGGGGAGGGCGGCAGGCACGCGGCCGCGGCACGGCGCTGAGCGGCGGGGCGAGGCGGGGCGGAGCGGGGCGGGGCGGCGGCCGGGTGGTGGAGCAGAGCAGCCCGCGCGGCCCGGCCAGGCGGCCAGGCACAGTCGACCAGAAGACCGGCGCACAGTGGGTCGGAAGACCGCTGAGGCGGCCAGAATTCTCGGCGCGTTTTGAGCTCCAGAGTCGCTAAATGGGACTCGAATGGAACGTATGACCCCATCAATGGATTCCTCGTTTCAAGAGCAATCCATTGGTGGGGTCACACGTTCGATTCGAGTGCCATGTAGCGACTCTGGAGCTGAGGACCCGTCCGGGATTTCGACCGCCTCCACCGACCGCCTTTTGTTCACACAATACGTTTGCATAAAGTTTACTTAAAATTCTTTGTCATAAGAAACGGTGCCATCTTGCTCGGTAAGACTTTTGGAGTGTGGGTCCTGCCGGTAGTCCGGAGTCCTAACTGCGTTATCCCTGCACACCTAGGGGACAGGCAGGGACCGACTGCATCATGTCGCCGCCGCTCTTCGGGTTCCGACTAACTTTCCTGCGCATTCCCTTGCGAACTGCGATCTAAAGTTGAGCTGAATTGCGTTAGCCGCAGACAGCCAACGAAGACGGTTTGAGTGTTCCGATGCCGTCATGAAAAATTTGGTCAACCGCCGCATCTTCCGAAGAGCAGCAACGCGACAGTGGACCAACAAGAAAGTGAGTAACTACCTCGCTCGACCTTGAGCGGGCCAGGCCGGGCTACAGTAGGCCAGAAGACCGCGCAGGCGGCCAAAACTCGCGACGCGTTTTGAGCTCTGGAGTCGCTAAATAAGACTCGAACCGAGCGTGTGACCCCACCGATGGATTGATCTCCGAACAAGGAATCCATTGGTGAGGTCACACGTTTGATTGGAGTCCCATTTACCGACTCTGGAGCTCAAAACGCGTTGAGAGTTTCTGCTGCCTGCGCGGTCTTCTGGTCCAATGTAACGGCCTCAACGACATGAAAGGCAACTTGGCCCTTCTCTGGCAGTAGGCTGATTTCGGACAGTGCTTCGTGGTCCTGTCTCCCTTGCACTCATGGTGCGTCCTGGCTAGTACAGAGCGACACTGCTCGGAATCAACTTGCAGTGAGTGAGTGCTGGCTCGGACCACCCAGCCACGCTGAGCTGCTTCCAACGCAATTCTAGCGGACCTCGCAAGGCCAATGGTGCCACAGCCGTCAATATCAATAGCAATAACAGTGGAGGAGAAAAATCACCGATGCGGCACACAGTGGGCCAGAAGACCGGTGGCGGCGGTCCAAATCTCGGACGGGTTTTGAGCTCCGGAGTCGCTGAATGAGACCCGAACCGAACGTGTGACCCCACCAACACGCTAAAAACCTTACGAAGTATTTTGAGCATATGTATGGTTCGAGCTATTTAGTTTGTTATACGCAGAAATAGTTCGTAAATTACGAAGCTTATGCATGCTCAAAATCCCTTGTTATGAGACGCTACTTTAGGTGCTGAAGTCTAAAATAGTTCGTAAGGTTTCCTGAGTGAATGGATTGCTCATCAGTGGGGTCTCACGTTTTGGGTCTGAGTCCCGTTCAGCCAACCTTGACCAGTAGGCAGCCTGCAGGCTAAGTTAAGCATCTCTTTTCACCCTGGTGCATTTTTGAAAATTCCCCCCTTTTTATGTAGCAACTCTGCTCAAGGCCGTGGCCGATATAGTCACGGCCTGTGTTTTGACTCGCGTTTCGTATCAGCGGGTCCCGAATTAAGCGTCAAACGGGAAGCCGCCGGTTTGAGGGGCGCCCGGGCACGCCGGCACGAGATATTATAAATTAATTAAAATTATCGGCGACGAGAGCCTTAAAGTCCCACCCCAGCGCCTCACAGTGGGTCAGAAGACAGGCGCAGCCGGCCAAAGCTCTAGACGCGTTTTGAGCTCTAGGGTCACTAAACGGGACTCGAACTGAAAATGTGACCCCACCAATGGATTCCTCGTTCGGAGAGCAATCCGTTGGTGGGGTCACACGTTGGGTTCGAGTCTTACTTAGCGACTCAGGGGCTCAAAAAGCGTGACCGGGATTTTGACCGCCTCCACCGGTTCTCTGGCCCACTGTGCGCTAACGCGTGGAGAGGGCGGCTAGGAGAAGCACGGCCGAAACAAGCGGCCCTGCTTCGGGTGGGCCGCATCTCCCACGTCCTTCGCGGGAAATTAAACGGGAATGTCGCGGAAAAGCCTCGCACGCGTGGGGAAAAACAAGGAAATTAAACACAATTGTTGCGCGGCTTCATCTCCGCTGTGTTATTAAGCGATGGGTACGTGTGACTACTGCCGCGTGTGTGCCTGGGGTGGACCCAGGAGCACAGCAGCAGTCTGAGGGCAGGGCCAAGACTAAACAGCGCCTTTTGCCTTTGCCGGGCAAAGTGCTGTTTTTTTCCGCTTCCTTCACTCTCATCCTTAGACGTTTTATTAAAAATCATTGCCGTTTGTACACATTAAAAGGGATTAAAAGGGAGCTCTGGAGCTAAAACGTGTCCGGGATTTCGGCCGCCTCAACGGTCTTCTGGCCCACTGTGCGGTCCTGCAAGGCGGGCGGACAGCGCGACGAAGCGCTGCGCGGAGTCAGACCGCACGCGCAGGCGGGCATTCGATCCCTCGGGGCAGCAAATATATCACGGCCATGGTAAAGTGCGGCCGCTCGCGGATGGGGTTCGAGCGAGCGGGGGAGAGAGAGAGAGAGAGAGAGAGAGAGAGAGAGAGAGAGAGAGAGAGAGAGAGAGGGGGCGTAAGAGGAGGGGAGGGTCTCCCACCACTCCTCGTCAGAGTGGACGCTAAACAGGTCCTGCTGCTTTTCAGAGGCACGCGCGGCGCGGACCGACGCGGAGGCATCTTCTCCTTTCCTCGAGCACGCCTTGCCGCCCCTCTCCCCCTTCCCCTCTCCCCCTTCCCCTCTCCTCCTTCCCCTCTCTCGCTTTCCGGGCTCGACGTGTGCTCGGGGCGCAGCATTCGGGGTACCTGTCCTTATTCACAGACAACCTGTCACACGGGCGCCCCCGAACCAACCCCTGGAACGTGCCGAGACCGTCAACCAGCACTAATGGCAGCCACTAGACGACACCAGCGCGCTGGGAAGTCACCACCCATCAACAGCAACAGGCGCACAGTGGGCCAGAAGACCGGTGGACGCGTTATGAGCTCCGGAGTCGCTGGAACCGAACGTGTGACCCCTCACCAGCGGTTCCCAACCTTATTCGGCTCGCGACCTAAAGATGGCTGCCAAACATTTGCGCGGCCCCACAGCCAAACATTCGCGACCCCACACCACCTCCCCCCGCAAAAAAAATAAAAAATTGTTTATTTTGTACCTATTAAGTGAATACAGTAGCTTTGTTTAAAAAAAAAAAAAAAACAGCGGGTGTTGAACCCCGAAACTCCGGGCTCAGAATGAAATTCACACGTACTACAACCCCGTTACAACACCCTCGTCACAGTGGGCCACAGTCACGCACATTCGTGCAAGCCATTAGCGCGCCACAGACGTCCACCTCAAAACTGCCCCCCGCAGAGACCTTTCCGAATGTTCCTGGCGCTTCGCTCCCTCTGCCCGCCCAGCGCTCAATATGCGCCGGCCGTTCCCAGCCGTGGCTGTTCCCGAAGAGAGCCTCATGTCCGCCTCTCTCTCTCTCTCTCTCTCTCTCTCTCTCTCTCTCTCTCTCTCTCTCTCTCTCTCTCTCTCTCTCTCTCTCTCTCTCTCTCTCTCTCTCTCTCTCTCTCTCTCTCTCTCTCTCTCTCTCTCTCTCTCTCTCTCTCTCTCTCTCTCTCTCTCTCTCTCTCTCTCTCTCGCCCCGTTCCGTGACAGTGCAGCCGCGTATGCCCTGCCCGTACGTGTTCCCGCCACCCAATGATTTCTTGAATCGAGTAAAATATTTTTCTTGATTAAAAATACTTGATTCGAGCTAAACTGAGTGTCAGATCAATTCTAATAGGCTTTGCATCGAGCTTTGCATTCATTCAACTCTAACCATATCAAAAATATTTCTACTTCAACCAAAGCAGACTTTTACTTTGGCACATTAGTGCAAAAAATTACTTGCATCAAGTAAATTTTACTTGATTCAAAAAAATTATTTTTCTGTGTGCGCTTTGCTCTGCTTACTCTGTCACCCGGCTGGTCGCGTCGCACAGTGGACCAGAAGACCCTCCTATTTATATTGTTGGTTTCTAGTTTCCATTCGCACCGCCGAAACACGGGTTGTTGTTTTTTTCTATTTTCCTCTGAAGGAAGAGAGAGTTACCAGCACGGCCATGAAAAAAGCCTTCCGAATTGGGGCGAATCTACTTCGGCACGTGAAAGGCGTGCCGCCCATTGCCACTCCTTTCCACCGTGCTCGACGTGTTCATCTCAGAAAGAAAGAAAAGCTATGAAAAGAACGTTTGTTTCTCCATCTTTCGCTTTGTCCGTGTATACCAGCAACATTGCAGAAAATCGTTATTGCCAAAAAAAGAAGTCGTCACAGTTTTCCTCTTTTTATTTTTAATTCACTTAACGAGTTTTCCAAAGCGGCGCTCTTCGCGGGGATGCAAACTGCGGGCTGTGCGCGGACGGCGACAAGTTGGTCCACTTTAAGAGACGTATGCAACCCCATTTCCAGGACCACGGCTCGCCGGAGCTACACCGTAATTGTTTCTCTCTCGGTCTCTCTCTCTGTCTCTGTCCCTCTGTCTCTCTCCTTCTTTCTGTCTGTCTGTCTCTCTCTCCCCCCCCCCACCAATGGATCCCTCGTTCGGAGAGGAATCCATTGTTGGGGTCACACGTTCGGTTCGAGTCCTATTTAGCGACTCTGGAGCTCAAAACCCGTCGGAGATTTTGACCGCCTCGGCCCACTGTGTGACGGCGTTCTCCACGACGGCGTCCTCCACGACGGCGTCCTCCACGACGGCGTCCTCCACGGAGGCGGTCGTTGCGCTGGCCGTGGCCAAGGTCGCCACCCTCGTTACGGGAGGCACACGAGACGCCCGTCGGACTATCAGTCACGTGGACATCTGCCGGCCGGCTCCGAAATCGTCGCTCTGTCTCTCTCGCACTCACGGTGCCACAGTGGGACGGCGACGTGGTTCGCCCACCCTTCGCGCTGCTTCCCGCCACACCGCGGCCCTTGTCAGCCTTTGCCTTTGCCGACTCGTCAACTCCAGTTTAACTCCGCGTACACTGTTTTAGCGACTGTGGAGCTCAAAAAGCGTCCGGGATTTCGACCACCACCACCGGTCTTCTGACCCCACTTGCAGTGCTGCAACGCGAATTGAATCCCATCCCGCTTTCGCTCGCTCGAGTGGCGGCGGTGGTTTCAATTTTCCTGGTAGGAATACGCTCGCCGCCACGCCATGCCACGCCACGCCACGCCAGGCGCCAATCAGAGAGTGGCTCTCCGAGACTCGTCCCTCTGTGTCCCACTTTGCCGAACGAGCAGATTGGCGAGCGGTCGGTCAGTGTCCCGAAGGGCGCCGAACGGGGCCGAGCGGGACCCAACGGGACCCGAAGGGACCCGAAGGGACCCGAAGGGACCCGAAGGGACCCGAAGGGACGCCCACGGTGCGGGCCGAGGGGGTCATCCGTGAAGGGAGCGGGCGCACCTTTGACCGGTGGCGAATCGAATCCCATGCTGCCTCCATTGTATTAGCGGCGGGCTGGGTTCCCAACTCTGGACAGGGTGGGACGGACGGCGGCGTTCTGCATACATATGGCGAGCAAGGTGTGCGTCCTACACTCTAAACGTCTCATGGTGAAAGGCTGCACCAACATAATATGATGCAGATTTTCTCCAAGGAAAATTCCGCAAAATAAGGTACAAAGAATTTTCAAAGGTATGTTACAAAGGCAGCTGCACCAGACAATTTTTTCCATAATATCCGTAGTCATCTGACATGACAGCGTATCTACGATGGGTTTCCCGTATGACATCCGTTGTTATGTCAGATGAACACAGATATGGAGAATCCTCACCGTAAGACATTCACGGTGTGAGGCGGGTGCAGAGTGGGCCCAAAGGAGCGGCATGGTGGTGCTTATTGCCTACTTACAGAAGCAAGCGTCCCGAACGTTCCTTTCTAGAGGCCAGAGAAAGGCCGGGGGGGGGGGAGGACAAAACGGCCTGTTGGCCCCTTTAAATCCGCCCTCGCGTGTGTCGCGTCGGGCCTCCGGCCAGATTTATCAGAGAGTACGTGCGAGGACGTGGGAGCGGCTGGGGGTGGCTCCATAGGCTCCAGTGGCTTTGACAGAGGACGCACGCATGTGGAGGCCGCCGCTAGGCCGCCGCCCGGCCGCGAGACAGCGGACAAGGAGACAGCTTGGAGACAGCCGACCCCAGGGGACCAGCTCTGGGGCCCACTGTGCCCACTGTGCCCTGCTCCGCCGCTTCGCCGCTTCGCCCCTCGGAGCTGTAAAGTCGTGCGGGGGCGCCGAGGACCGCGTCGTTAACCATCGGCCTGAATGAAACGGAAAGGACCGCGTCCCGCCACTTCCACAGCCCCCCAGTGAAACGCGGACAAACGACTCGGTAAGGCACAGTGGGCCAGAGGACCGGTGGCGGCGGCGGGCCAAATCCCAGACACGTTTTGGGCTCCAGAGTCGCTAAATGGGACTCGAACGTGTGACCCCACGAATGGATTTCTCGTTCGGGGAGCAATCCATGGATGGAGTCACAACGTGCGGTCTCATTTAGCGAATCTGGAGCTCAAAACGCGTCCAGAATTTTCGCCGCCTGCGCCCGCGGTACTCTGGCCCACTGTGCAAAGGTAACAGCATTCAACACTAAAGTGTAGGCAGGACTTCTTTGTTCCCAACTTCCTCTCACCTTCCCCAGGACCGGACGCGCACCCCGAACGGGAGCAAACCGGACAGGTCTTGGCCCCGACCCGGCCGGCCCGACCCTCGCCCTGGCCCCAGAAGGGGTAGCGGTCATCTCCATATAGATTAAGTGATAAATGCTTGGTGCGTCGGCCACGCTGTTGCCGTGTGCCAGGGCTACCCTCGCCGGGGCCCCCTGCCGTCCTGCCCAGTGGGCCAGGCCTACCCCAACGCGGCCAGCCCCGGGCCGTTTCCGGGAGCCCCGCACTGGGTCAGCAGACCGGCGAGGCGGCCGGAATCCCGGACACGTCTCGTGCTCGGAGTCGCTAATTGGGACTCGAGTCGAACGTGCTCCACCAATGGATTCCTCGTTCGGAGAGCAGTCCATTGGTGGGGTCACACGTTCGATTCGGATCCTGTTTAGCGACTCTGGAGCTCAAAAGCGTCTAGAATTTTGTCCGCCTGAACGGTCTTCTGACCCACTGAGGGCCTCCTGGAGCGTCTGGTGGCCGTGATTGGCTTGCAGTCGCCTCATTCCGCGGGGTCGCTTCGTCGCTCTGTCTCTCTCGCACCCGCGGGGCGTGCCGCGGTGGTGCGAGAGAGACAGAGCGGAGAAACGACCCTTCAGCGGCCGCGCCGCCGCCCCGCAGCCGCCTGATACCAGTTTAATGTAATGAGTTTGTTGCGCGCGCCCCCCTCCCCCCTCTTCCCCACCCCCTCCTGACGGCGCGCTTGCAGTGAATTCCTCCCTCCTAATTCCTGCAAGAAACACGTCCGCGCGCAAAAATTGCCCGCCTACCTTCCACAGACATCTTCGTGCGTTAATTTATTTTACTGCTCTTTGTCTTTTGTCCTATTTTTTAAATGCGCATAAAAAATGGTGTTGGTCCAGCGGCTCAGGGCGCCAGACCGGCCGGCCGCGCACAGTGGGCCAGAAGACCAGCGGCGGCGGCCAAAACTCCAGACGCGTTTTGAGCTCCAGAGTCGCTAAATGGGACTCAAACCGAACGTGTGACCCCACCAATGGATTGCTCTTCGGACAAGGAATCCATTGGTAGGGTCACACGTTCGGTTCGGGTCCCATTTAGTGACCCTATGGAGCTCAAAACCCGTCCGGTATTTGGACCGCCTCTACCGGTCTTCTGGTCCACTGTGCTGGGGCGCACACCGCGTCGCAGAGCCATGGCGATGAGGATCACGCGGCCCATGCATGCTAACACCCTCGGCAGCGCCAAAAATGGCAACTTAAACAAAATGGAGCTCTCTCAGGTGACTATGACAACGCCGGCCAAACGACGCACGCGCATTCCCCTACACTTTTTTTTTTATCTCCGCTTTCCGCCGCTATGCTTGAAACCATGTCGTCGCAGTCTCAGAGTATTTCCGCGCTTCACACTCGGAAAGTTTCACGGTGCAGATTTTTCTATGTTTTCTATTTGTTTGGAAATTTGTTTGTGTATAAGTAGCTTATGTCTGCTCCTAAAAGGTAACTTTGCACTTCTATAACAAGCTATTTTTCCGTGTGAGGCTTGAAAGTGTTTGACAGGTTTCGAGAGGGTGATCGATCGCGCTGCTGTTGGAGAAATAGCGCGTTCCGTTCGGATTCTGTCACCGGCACCAGACATGGCCGTAGGCATGCGGCGGCTTCCCCCGCGAACTTGTGTGTGTGTGTGTGTGTGTGTGTGTGTGTGTGTGTGTGTGTGTGTGTGTGTGTGTGTGTGTGTGTGTGTGTGTCATGCATGTGGCCAATAAGCTGCATTGCCTCTTCCTCCTCCCAGCAAGCTTCACCGTTTCGGAGTGACGTGAGAGGATATATTCGACGGCGTTCGATTGAGCCACGTGAACACGAAATCCTAGGAAATGATAATAATAGCGGTAGGGATTCGGGAGGGGAGAGAGAGAGAGAGAGAGAGAGAGAGAGAGAGAGAGAGAGAGAGAGAGAGAGAGAGAGAGAGAGAGAGAGACAGACAGACAGATTCACTCCCCTTCTCGCCGCACCGTGACAGCAAGCAGCGCGCGAAGCCCCGACTGCGGCTCAGGATGCACTGCTCCGGCACAAGATTAGTGGCGCGCACCCACGCCACGCCACGCCACGCCACGCCACGCCACGCCACGCCACGCCAGGCCACGCCACGCCACGCCACGCCACGCCACGCCACCACCAGGGTACCCAGGCAGGCCGCGGCGAGGTCCAGACGGCCAGTGAGGTGGCGGCCTTCCGTGCCCGAAGTTTTGATAAATGGGTACTTGTTGTTGTTGTTGTTGTGGTAATGGGGTCGGCCACGGTTATCGTCTCGCACAACATTGTCCGCGCGGCTGGCAAAAGGCTCTCACCGAATTTCTCTCTCACAACTTCCCTCGCCATATTTTGGCGTTGGCTAGCCGCGGAGGCGAGGGACGGCCGCTTCCCAAACGAGAGCGCGCCGCACTCTTTTGCCGGCGTCGAGAGGCGCTCGGAATTGCCCTAGAACTCATTCCACGCCACGCAACTTGACTGCCGGGCCATGGCATGCGTGCCATGATTAGCTGAGCTCTGGGGTCGGGCGGGGCGGGGCGGGGCGGGGCGGGGCGGGGCGGGGCGGCGGGTCCAAGTCCTCAGCATCACGTGTCTGCGGAGTGACTGCACGCCGCTGCTGCCGGCAGCGAACATTCCACCTCAAAAATAAGAAGAAAGTTTTGAAAAGAGAGAAAGGCCAAGAGGAAAAGTTTGGACGAGCAAGGAGCAGTTGGTTACCTAGGGGCATCGGCACGTTGTGCAGTGGGCCAGAAGACCGGAGATCGGCGCAGGCGTCCCAAACTCGAGACGCATTTTTAGCCGCAGAGTCGCTAAATGGGAGTCGAACCGAACGTGTGTGACCCCACCAACGGATTCCTCGTTCGGAGAGCGATCCGTTCGGTTCGACTCCCACTCAGCGACTCGGGAGCTAAAAGTCCGTCCGGTATTTTGACCGCCTGCCGGTTCGAACCGCAGACGAGAAACTGAGTTTTCTCAAGCCAATGACGACAAGGGAAGTGCTGCCTATTGTTTTCAGGCCCCGCGTAGAAGTTGCAAGCGACGCTGTCTCTATTATCAAGTTTTAGAGTTTTCTTGCAACTTTTCACTTGCCAGGTAACCCATTTTCATCAGTGCTCATCGCAAGGTTTTTTGTTTGTTTGTTTGTTTTTTTCTAAAAATTTATTATTGTGTACAGGTTGTTTGAGCGCGCAACTATACTATGTACACTTCATCATAAACATACTAAAAATTATTGCCTCCCTTAGGCCTTGTTTTGTTACAATTGTTTTTCCCATCTCAAAAATTTTCAGAGAGTGTGGAATCTATTCTCAAAAGAAACAACTTTTCATCGGGGCAGCTACGAAACGATGTTGTTCGGGAAGATACCGTGAGGGGGGGGGGGAGGCTATTGAAACATGAGCCGAATTCCTCTGTCTGCAGAAGAGACTCAGAAATCCGCGCTCAGCGAGCTTTTTGCTTTTGTTTCGTTACAATTATCGAGCAGACAGCACCCAGATAAATGTTGTTGATTTATGCCTTGACATTAGTTACACACTGGGGTCAGTCCCGGTCAGTTCTATCCAGTAGAATCAATCGGTTGCTAGCTGTGGTCTTTGTAAATTGTTTTCATTTTTTTTCTCTCAACTTATCGAAAAGCCAACAAACTTAAACTTCCTTCAAATATTAAATTTAAATTAGTGATCCGCTCTGGATTTCCCACTGTATTTTTAGCAGTACAGCGGGCTGCATGGTGTCCATCATATTGCCCAGCATGTTTGTCCATCGTGGCGTCCCTCATGCACAGTGGGCGAGGCGTTCAAAATACCGCACGCGTTTGGAACTCTCCGAACGAGGAATCCATTGGTGGGGTCACACGTTGGATTCGAGTCCTGTTTAGCGACACTGGAGCTCGAAACGCGCTTAAAGTATTGGCCGCCTGCGTCGGTCTTCTGTCCCACTGTGTCGTGGAGATCATGGTGCCCGTCATGGTGTCTGAGGCGCGACGGCCGCTATCGCTCTTACTCGATCGAGATATCGCCGTCGCTTCCGTCTCCTATCGGCTTCCGATGAAGTAACACGCCGTCGGGTAAAACTCGAGGGGGGAAAAGGGAAGAGCCTTGCGGGAAAGCCCCGCAGCCGGCGGGAATCGAACCCGCGATGTGTTTACTCACCTCCTCCTACTGCAAGCTGGCGAGGCAGCGAGCCCGGGCGCCGAGGGCGGCTGCTGCGTCGCGTTGTCGGGCAACAAGAATCTTGGTCAACAACTCCATTTACTGATCACGCACCACAAACACTGATTCACTGACACATATCCAGAGTGTGGCCTGCCTGCCTGTCTGCCCGCCCGCCTGGCTGCCAGCCCGGCCAGTCCGGACACGCGTGGCCGCGGACCTAGCGGGACAGACGGCGCGCCAACAGAGGTTGCGTTACTGCACTGCACTGCTACACGTGGGGGCTGCGTGAGCGGCCCTAGCCGTCAACGTGACGGCGCCGTGACGAGCGTGTCACACTGTCACGCTGTCACGCCGTCACGCGTAACGTCATCCTGGGGCACGACGTCAGCACCGGAGCGGTGCGCTAGTGGAGGAAGTGTCAGCGACGGCGAGGTCGCGCACGGCGGAGACGTGCACGACGGGAACGTGCACGACGAGGACGTACTCGACGGGGCCGTGCACGAAGAGGACGTGCACGACGCGGGGGACGTGCACGACGACGTCCCGATGCGCGGCTGGCGGACTGTGGAGGCGCACTGCTTCGCAGATAACCGTCCGCGCTCGTCCATCAACATCTTTGAAAGAAAGTCGGTTTGTTTGTTCGCCCCCTCTCCCCTTCCCTGTCTCTCTCCCTCTCTCTCTCTCTCTCTCTCTCTCTCTCTCTCTCTCTCTCTCTCTCTCTCTCTCTCTCTCTCTCTCTCTCTCTCTCTCTCTCTCTCTCTCTCTCTCTCTCTCTCTCTCTCTCTCTCTCTCTCTCTCTCTCTCTCTCTCTCTCTCTCTCTCTCTCTCTCTCTCTCTCTCTCTCCCGCCGCGCGATCCGTGCCTCAGCCTCGTCCAGAGTCGCCGCCTTTCAATCAGGATATTACAGGCCACCACACCGGGCTGTTTGTAGGGGGGGCGTCCACAAACCGCGCTACGCACCTCCCCACGTGGCACAGTGGACGGAGGCGGACAAAACTCTAGACGCGTTTTGAGCTCCAGAGTCGCTATGTGGGGCTCGAACCGACCGAGTGGCCCCCAACGGACTGCCCTCCGAACGAGGAATCCACGGGTGGTGTCGCACGGTCGATTCGAGTCGTCCCGGAGCTCAAAACGCGCGTCTCGAGTTTTGGCCGCCTGCGATGCCGGTCTTCTGGCCCACTGTGTGCTGTCCCTCCGCGTGTCCTGCCGATCGCCGCCATGTGAGCCAGTGACAGGGCTTTGCACTCAAATTACCCGCGCCTCGCACCCAGTCACCGCCCTCTCCATTAGCGGTCTGCGCGGCATCGGACGGACGGACGGACGGACGGACAAGGAGCAGGACGACACGGCGACCCGCCGACACTGCCTGCTGGAACGCCTGTCGTCGGCCGGGTAGGCAGGCCGCCACGCACGCCTACCTCGCGTTGCCTACCCGGCAGGCGCTCTACCTGGCCCACTGTGCCCCACCACCCCGGCCATAGCTTGCTCGTCACGTCGCGAACTGCGGATAGAATCGACGATGAATCGGATGCAGGCAAACATGCGAAGCACCGTTACCAGGTGTTCAAACAAACACGCTCACACACACACACACACACACACACACACACACACACACACACATCGCTGGGGTCCTCCTGGTGGGCAACAGGGTGATCCCAAGCGCGGCAGTCACTTCCAGGAGCGCCGCCTGCACACTGTTATTCAACGAATGTGACGTCATATTCGTTGGAGTGTTAATTTTGTCACGTTCGTTGGAATACGATGTCACATTCTTCGTTTGAACGTGACACGGCCGTTAAATTAGGGTGTGCCCCTGCTGCCTCTGTCGTGGGGCGCGGCCGTTGGGGAGGGACAGACCGGGGTTCTGTTTGCACAGGGCGTACCCAAGGGCCCAAGGGCCTGCGCGACGCCCGCTGTCAAAGGATTTAATGTGCAGAAGGGCTCCCTCCTATTGTCTGCCACCGCGAAACCGTGAAACTGTGAAACTGTGAAACTGCGCCGTGGACCGTGCAGGCGGGCAGGCGGGCAGACGGGCAGGCAGGCACTGGTGTGAGGTTGTGCGGTTAATTAGGGCCCGATAATGAGGTGTCTATACGGAACACTCCGTTTCGGTTGGCCTCCTGCCCTCCACTTGAAGGGAAACTTGAACCAATCGTGCGGATAGAGAAAGGTGACGCTCTGAAAGGGAATGTCTAGTCGACAAAACACAAAACGAGGGAACAAACAAAACGTATTTTTTTATTAGAAAAAAGTTCGTTCTCTCGCGGTTCACTTTCACAACACACCCTCATGACTCCACTTCTTCTCGTGTCTTTGTTTTACGCTTTGCGCGCTTTCCGTCACTCTGCCGGTTTTGACTCTGCGCGTCACGAGGCGAGGCCGTGTCGGGCGGGGTGGCCACCCACAGCCAAATTCTTGATGAAAATGCAAATAAATCCGCTTAATCCGACGCGTCCTCGGCCAGGCCGTGGCCCGCAGCAGAAGGACTGGCAGGGCACGCTGGTTCCGCCCTCAGGAATAAAGCGAAAGGGTTGGCGGAAAGGGGAAGGGAGAGGTAGGGAGAGGGGCGGCAATCCTGGAAATTTACAAATCGCTTGCAAATTGGCGACGCCGAGGCGGTCCAGCCTTGTCGCCTTGCACTCCTCACGCGTGTCCGTGGCGCGACGACAAGAGGCCTAAAAGCAAGCACAGTGGGCGGGGGCTGTCAAAGTCCCGGACAAGTTTTAAGCTCCAGAGTCACTAAGTGGGGCTCGAACCGAACGTCCGACCCCACCAATGGATTGCTCTCCGAACGAGGAATCCACTGGTGGGGTCACGCGTTCGGTTTGAGTCCCGTTTAGCGACTCTGGAACCCAAATCGCAACTAAGGTTTTGGCCGCCTGCGCCGGTCTTCTGGCCCACTGTGGCTAGGTTAGGTTGGCCTCGGTGACACGGTCGGTGGTCAAGGCCGCCGCGGCCTCGTTCCGCGCTCCATAAACGACGCCCTCCAGTCACTTACGACGATATTAACACTTTAACGCACTCATCGCCGCGGATTTATTTCCACGCACTTCTCCAGTGACGTCAATCGTCAGTCGCTTCGACGGTGACCTCGTCGACGGCGACCTCGTCGACGGCGACCTCGTCGACGGCGACCTCGTCGACGGCGGCCTCGTCGACGGCCATCAGTCCTGCTTCTCCTTAAGCAGGAGCACGGCCTTCCTGATGGCGGCCAGGGCGGGCGGCGAGGACAGCGGCGGCGCCCCGCTCAGGATGACGGCGGCGTGCCGGCCCATCTGCCTGCCCGCGGCGCTCGTGCCCTGCTCGGCGCTGGACCACAACTGCCCCGCGTACTGCAGCATCCTCGTCGCCAAGCCCGAGGACGCCGTCAGCGCCGTCGTGTTTTGCGCCAGGACTTCGTCATCGCCGTCGTCGACATCTCCCTCTTCGTGGTGGTATTGGTGGTGATCGGGCGTCGCGTGCGCGTCGGACTTGTCCTGCACCGACTGCAGCAAAAACAGAGTGCCCCCTGTGAGATTTGAACTCACGACCCCTGGTTTACAAGACCAGTGCTCTAACCCCTGAGCTAAGGAGGCGGCTGATATGGGGTCCGCTTATCGAGGAGACCAGAGTAACCTCGCCTCGAGGCGGGGCCTTTCCACGAGTGTGTCGTGGTCGTGGATGCACCGCACGGCTCCCCCCTCCCCCCCTTTCCCCTCTCTCTCCTCCTCGCCTGTCAGTTTGTCCACGCACAATACAGCCCTTTTATCTCCGGCAGTTGGTTCGAGTCCCACTGCCTGCGACAACAAAATTTTATTTTTGCCGAGCCGCTCTGCTCACGAGGCTGAACCAGGCCTGGGCAGGGACTAGGGGACCTTGTCAGGGGCATGTCGGCATGTATTATGAAACAGAAGGGCCCCTCCCCGTAACCCATCCCAGAAAAAAAAAAAAAAAAAAAAAAAAAAAAAAAAAAGCTGAAACCCATCTCGGTTACCGACCGTCCAGAGCAGTGGAGACATGCCGTCTAGATGTCCAGGTGTCCAGATTCGGAGCCTTCTTTGCGGCGGCGGCAGTGAGAGACAGGCTGGCCCGGGGCCCAGGGCCGGGAATCACATTCTGAAGTCAGCGGCGGTACCTGTTTACCTGGCGGCCGAGTCAGCTCAACACTTTTATAAGTTCGGCGGCGGTGAGGATCGTTCCGCCGCTCTGTCTCTCTCGCAGCCCTGCGGCTCGCCCCGTGGGTGCGAGAGAGACAGAGCGACGGGACGGTTCCTCGGAATCAGGCGGCTGGCGCGGCCGGCGCGGCCGGCTGATCAAACAGAGAGGCGGTAACGGACGAGAGGGTACTGTGCGACGTTTACGACGCAGGTGCCGCGGAGCGTGGCGTGGCGCTCCGATTAGAGAGCCCGCGCTCTTAGATAGACCCCTTGCAGAGAGGCCCGCGAATCTCTCTAGCTGCGATCGGCTGCGATGCGGCAGGCTGAGCAGGTTGCCAGCTTAAGAGAAGAAGGTGCCAAACTTGGCGCCCCTGGGAGGTCGGCACCGCACAGTGGGCCAGGAGACCGGTGGAGGCGATCAAACTCCCGGACGGGTTTTGAGGTCCAGAGTCGCTAAATGGGACTCGAACCGAACGTGTGACCACACCAATGGATTGCTCTCCGAACGACAAAGACATTCCACAGTCCAACACATTCCCACTTTCCTTGTACACTAAAATCCTACAGTGGGTCACCCCTCGCTCTCCGAGCCCACCGCCAAGCGGCGACCAGCTGCCTGCCACCACAGGCCGCCACCATTAGGACCACCACTACCGCGGCCAAGACATTTGTCGCGCATCGCCACAGAAGGACGACGACGGCCAGCTATTGGTTCAGGTGCGCCGGTTCCCGCCGAGGCCGCCAAGTCGAGACGGTCGGCGTCGCAGCGTTGGCAGTGCTGGCAGCGTCGCCGCCAAGGTTGGCAGCAGTGGCGTAGCAGGCTCAACACAGTGGGCCAGAAGATCGACGCTGGCGGCCAAAACTCTGGGCGCGGTTTGAACGCTCCAGAGTCGCTAAACAGGACTCGAATCGAGCGTGTGACCCCACCAATGGATTGCTCTCCGAACGAGGCATCAATTGGTGGGGTCACACGTTCGGTTCGAGTCCCACGTAATGACCCTGGAGCTCAAAACGGGTGTCCTGAGTTTTGGCCGTCTGCGCCGGTCTTCTGGCCCACTGTGCTCCTCCTGCGGCGCCTGTTTCCTGCGCGCCTTTTGCGCGTCTTTTGCGTGTTTTCCGCGTCGCCCCCATCAGCGATTTCCCATTTCCCACCGCGCGCTGCTCAATTTCCGGAGGAGGGGTGAGGCGCGGCGATTCCGATAACAGTCCGTCCTATTTCGTTTTCATCGCGCCCCGACTCACAGTGGGCCAGAAGCCCAGCGGAGGCGGTCAAAACTCCAGACGCGTTTTGAGCTCCAGAGTCGCTAAATGAGACTCGAATCGAACGTGTGACCCCACCAATGGATTCCTCGTTCGGAGAGCAATCCATTGGTGGGGTCACACGTTCGGTTCGAGTCCCGTTTAGCGACGCTGGAGCTCAAAACGCGTCCAGAGTTTGGTCCGGCGGCGCCGTTCTTCTGGCCCACTGTGCGACTGGACGCCCCAGGAGTGCGGAGCGACGAGAGCTCTGCTGGGAATCCGCCCGCTGACTGCTGCCCGTGGACCGCGCAAGGGGCATCCCCCAGCCACCGCGGAAAAGCCCGGAAGCGCGCGCGGAAAAGGCCCGGACGCCATCTCGACTCTAGAGGGCTAGCCCTCTCGCCCTCTACACTCGACTCCTGCCGCGCTTACAGCGTATACCTGGCAACCGGCGCACAGTGGGTCAGAAGACCGTTGAGGCGGCCAAAATTCCGGACGCGTTTTGAGCTCCAGAGTCGCTAAATGAGACTCGAATCGAACGTGTGACTCCACCTTTGGATTGCTCTTCGAACGAGGAATCCATTGGTGGGGTCACACATTCGATTCGAGTCCCATTAGCGACGCTGGAGCACAAAACGCGTCTAGATTTTCAGCCGCCAGCGCCGCCGGTCTTCTGGCTCACTGTGCGGCGCCCTGTTGCCCCAGGGCAGACTAAATCGCTCCGGCCAGCGGGACACTGGGACTGCGGGAGGAAGGCGGCGACGACAACAACACAAAGAGGAGCACCACCGCCACCGCCACGCAGCCAGACCGCCAACGACGCGGATAAAAAGAAATGACGTACTGCCGGGCCATATATCGGTCCGGGCCAGCAGACGGTCGTCATGACCACGCCGGGCGACGCCGGGCGACGCGGGGCCATCGGTGCCAACTTGAGTCCGGTCTCGGGGGAGGGGGTTAGTGGCGGCCCCGCGGCCCCGAGCGGTCGGCGCGCCCCGACCCCGCCTAATCCGGGAACCGCCGGCGGTCAGCCCCTTGTTTATCCCGCCTTAAATCCGACGGGCACCCCCTTGTTCCCGGGGAGCCGGCCGGGGGCGCCCCAGTGGGCCCGTCCCAGGCCCCAGCCCCCAGCGAATTCGTCTCTGCACTCCATCTCTGTCGCACTCACATGCGGCGGCCCGTGAGGCCCGTGAGAGACAGAGCGACGAAACTGTCCTGGCTCGCGCGCCGGCTGGCTGCTGACTTGCAAAAGATGGTCCGCCGCACGTTCGGAGTGCACTACGCTCGCGCCTCCGAGAACTTTGTTGTTTCAGTTTCTTCCTCCCTGACCCAGTGCCACCCTGCGCGGTAAAGGAGGAAAATATTCCCGTTCCGTTCACTACTTTTACTACTGACTCGGTCGTAACGGGGGGCCCCTACCCCAAGCGCTTGCTCTTCCCGCCCCACGAGGGGCACAATGGGGCGCGGCGGCCAGCCGGCCGTTTCTGAACAACGTCGTCGCACTAACAGACAGACAGACGCGCGTGTGCACAAACACAGACGGAAGGACAGACACACACACACACACACACACACACACACACACACACCCACACACACACACACACACACGCCCCCAGAGCCTCTGAGTGTGTTCCGGAGTCCCCCGAGCCCGGCAGACATAGATCATGTATCGTAAGGGCGACACGTCGTCCTGACTCGAGCATCGCGATCGTGCTCCATCGAACCGAGGCAGGCCTCCTTCTGGACAAATTTCTGCAGTTCCGGTCAAAATAAACGGGAGGCCGTTTTTTTTTGTTTTCTTTTTTCCTCCGGCTGTCGCCTCCGTATCGTCGTCTGTCTTCGCCACAGCGCCGCCCCCGCCCCCTCCGCCCCACGGTAGGCCAGAGGACGGGCGGAGGCGGCCAAAATTCTAGTTTTAAGCTCCAGAGTCGATAATGGGACTCGAACCGAACGTGTGACCCCACCAATGGATTCCTCGTTCGGAGAGCAATCCATTGGTCGGGTCACACGTTCGGTTCAAACCCTGTTCAGCGACTCTGGAGCTCAAAACCCGTTCAGAATTTTGTCCGCCTGCAGCAGTCTTCTGGCCCACTGTGCAACCCCCAGTCCAGTCCACTGCATTCCCGCCATCGGTTCCTCTTATTCCTCCAGATGGATTTCGAGAATCCGCTTCGTCGCTCTGTCCCTCCCTCGCACACATAACGGACGCTTCAGCTTGAGCGCGCGAGAGACAAAGCGACAAAAACGATTCTCGGAAGCAGTCCGTTGCCGATGCTGATTGCGCAACCAGCTGCGGGCCGATGCTCGTCGAACAGGCCCGAGTCCCGCGAACATAGCCCGCAGGACTCCCCCCCCCCCCTCCCCTCCCCTCCGCTGGCGCCGCCCAGAGCGCAGCCCCTATGCAGCCTGCAGCCCCCTCCCCTCCCCTCCGCCGCCGCCGGCCGTCGGGAGGTTCCCACGGTCGCGCCCCTGGACCTGGAGGGCAACGGTCACTCTCGCCGTCAGTCTTGTCTTGTCAGTCAACCGGTCCTCGTCAGGCCATCCGTCCGGGACTCGTCGGCAGTGTCGCGAACCACGTGACGCAGCCTGAGCTGGTCGTCGGAGTCGGAGCACCCCGTCGGAGCACCCCGTCAGAACCCCCGGCGCGATCCCCACGATGGTCGTGCCCTACGCGAACTACCCGACCATCAACCAGCTGATCGGGATGACCCTGGACGCCGCCACCGCCATGACCCCCGCCATGGAGGCGCCCCGGACCGACCGCGGCGCCGACGGCACCGCGCAGCAGCAGCACTTCCTCCACCTGCTGCAGGAGGCGGGGCGCCGCCACCGCGACACCCTGCAGCGCGCCATCCAGGCCGAGACGCAGGTGCAGCAGCTGCGTCAGGTGTTCCTGCAGTGGCAGCAGCAGCTGCAGCGGCAGATGCACGCGCAGCAGGAGAGGCTGGCCGACGCGGAGGTGCAGCAGCGGCAGGTGTTCCTGCAGTGGCAGCAGCAGCTGCAGCGGCAGATGCACGCGATGCACGCGCAGCAGGAGAGGCTGGCCTACGCGGAGGTGCAGCAGCGGCAGGTGCAGCGGCAGCTGCAGTCCCTGCACGACGCGCTCCTGCAGCAGCAGCGCCAGCAGCAGCAGGTGCGCGAGGAGGTGGACGAGATGGGCGCCATCCAGCAGCTGCGCGCCTTCGACCAGGAGCAGCGCCTGGGGCTGGTGCAGCTGCAGATGCTCAGCCTGGACCGAGGGCAGCGCGCCGAGCGGCGCAACAGACAGGCGCTGCAGCGACAGGTGGGCCAGGCCAGGAGGTGGACGCCCCGACGGAGCCGTGCCGTGCCCGCCGCCCAGCGCGTCTGCGAGCAGGACCACTGCAACCAGGACGTCTGTTACCAGGTCTTCTGCAACCTGGATGACTGCTGTCCCTGCGAATTCCCGGAGGAATGCCCCTTTAACCGTAAGTGTCGGCTCGAATCGTTTCGCATTTTGAGCTTGGGGTCGCTACAGGCGGCAACAGGGCGTCGTTGTATGGACGGGGCCGGGCCGGTCGATACCCCATGCTCGCGGACGCGCTGTCATGGGGTATCGCCGTGGCTTTCCCTACCTTCATTCCATACCCCTGTTGGCTGTCTCTAAAATGTTTCTGAAACTAGACCCCTCAGTCTTCAGTGATTTGTAATGTGACGTGTTCTGTTCGCAGCTTGTATACCTGAGGTTGGCTTCAACCCAGACATACTAGAAGGTCCCTCAGAAAAGTGTTTTCTTCGAGACATTCGCCTTGGCTTAGTACAGCCCCCATCCAGCGTGGATTGTGAATCTCCAGGTAGAAATGTTAGGAAAACAAGGCAGCGCACTAGATGGTATTCAGAGGTAAGATGATTGTGCCATACATTAATAATAGTATAAGTTATCTATTCGTGACCCAATATTAATTTAGCATTTGCCTCAAGGTCGAATCTGGCTACGATGCTGATGATGAAGCAAGTTTGTTCTCATCAGAATCCTCAGCAAGCAGTCGTGTGTTCTTTAAAGAAAGACATCAAATTTTGCAAGAAGTCAGAAGTTTGGAGAACATTCGGTTAGCTCCACGCTACCAGGAGATTTGGAAGCCCCTCCGGTGTTTCCATTGTGGAAAACCAGATCACCTAGCAACTTTCTGTCCCAATTTGCCTACCACAATTCTCTGAATATGTTTAAGATGTGTGGCAGGTTCAAGATACTTTTGTTGTTAAAGCACTACAAGGCTGCAGTGATTTAGTGTTTCAGTGTAGAAATAGGGATATGCAAAAATGCAAATAACATCCAATTATATTTTTTTTTACATTTATTAAAAATAAATGCACTTAAACTAGTCTACTTCTTGGCCTCCATCATGGCTTTCCTCGCTGCTGCCCGCTTGAGCTGTGCCTTGGGCTTAAGGTTGCCTCTCTTCGAGAACTTCTGGTTCTTCAGGAACTTAGCATCCACCTGAAACAAACACATCACTCAATATTAAAAAAAGGAAACAAATTAGACAAGTCCCTCAAAACATCTCTGGACCAGCCTGCGAAAGGGTTTAAGAACTGTACCCAGTCTTCGGGCCATAGCAGCAACATATGCATAATGGTTCACTAATGAAGGGGATTCTATTTACCCTTTGCTTGGCAGGCAAACATAAATAGTCATGAAATCTGTGGCGGTTAGCAAAGGGACATACAAAAAAAGTAAAAATGGAACATAATCCTTCAGAACCATAAGAAGCTAAACTGGACCTCTCAGAATTCACTTTTTCAGTCAAAATCGTATCAGGAGACCGTCGTGAAATAGGCTCATCCTAAAGAAACCAGCTTCAAACATGATTGTTCCCACTTATTGGCCCATAGCAGCAACATATGCAACACGGTTCCTAAAGAGGGCATTCTATTTACCCTTTGCTTGGCAGACTGACATAAATAGTCATGAAATCTGTGGCGTTGAGCAAAGGGCATGGAAAAAAAATTGGAATAAACATGGTACATAATCCTCAAGAACCACAAGAAGCTGAACTGGACCTTTCAGAATTCACTTTGTCAGTCAAAATTGTATCAGGAGACCGTCGTGAAATAGGCTCATCCTAAAGAAACCAGCTTCAAACATGATTGTACCCACTTATTGGCCCATAGCAGCAACATATGCAACACGGTTCCTAAAGAGGGCATTCTATTTACCCTTTGCTTGGCAGACTGACATAAATAGTCATGAAATCTGTGGCGTTGAGCAAAGGGCATAGAAAAAAATTTGGAATAAATATGGAACATAATCCTCAAGAACCACAAGAGGCTAAACTGGACCTTTCAGAATTCACTTTTTCAGTCAAAATCGTATCAGGAGACCGTCGTGAAATAGGCTCATCCTAAAGAAACCAGCTTCAAACATGATTGTACCCACTTATTGGCCCATAGCAGCAACATATGCAACACGGTTCCTAAAGAGGGCATTCTATTTACCCTTTGCTTGGCAGACTGACATAAATAGTCATGAAATCTGTGGCGTTGAGCAAAGGGCATATAAAAAAATTTAGGGGCATAGAAAAAAATTTAAAATTAACATGGAACATAAGCTTACAGAACCATAAGAAGATTAACTGGACCTTTCAGAATTCACTTTTTCAGTCAAAATCGTATCAGGAGACCGTCGTGAAATAGGCTCATCCTAAAGAAACCAGCTTCAAACATGGTTGTACCCACTTATTGGCCCATAGCAGCAACACATGCAACACGGTTCCTAAAGAGGGCATTCTATTTACCCTCTGCTTGGCAGACTGACATGAATAGTCATGAAATCTGTGGCGTTGAGCGAAGGGCATAAAAATAAGATTGAATAAGCCCTGAACATAAGCCTACAAAACGAATGCTACTTTAGTTTGATTACTTTCTTAGGCTGTGGTGTTGCTCCTTTAATAAGATAAATTAACTTACACCAAGTTTGGATTCATGCCTATGCCTCTTGGGCTTCTTGATCCCGTTCCTGTGAGCCTTCTTATCTGTAACAAAAAAAGGAAAAAAGGCACAATGTTAGCATGGTGTAAGTTGCCTCGAGCCAAAACAAACCGTGGTCAATGTATAAAGCTCTCGGAAAGACTAATTTAATAATCACGGATGTCACTATATGGCATTTATCGTCACAGAGCAAGAAAAGAGGCTTTCACAACTTGTAGCGTCCAATACAGGGCTTGCCGTTAAACGTATTTAAAGATAATAAAAGTTGATTAGTAAAACGCAGTATGTATCAAGAGGGTTCTAAAACTGACCAAGACGGCTTTAACACTAACGCAAGGCAAGCAACATCAAAACTGTAAGGATGTTTTACGCCACATACATCAAAATGAGATTATTGCTGACTCAATACAGAATAAAATTGCATTGACAAACAACCCTCAGAAAGACTAATCCAACCATCACAAGCAATATGGCAAATGGCATTCGTCATCACAGGGTATGACTGCCGAAGAGCAGCATCTTTGAGCAGCAGCGGGAGCGGTCGGCACACCATAACAAATGGCATAACCCCACTTACCACGGCTTTAGAATAGCGCAACTAAAAATCACTAACTAGCAGGACCGACGCCTAGCCTTGAATGCTAAATCGCTCCAAAGTAAGGCAATTGCCAAAGTTACCGAGAAATTTCAACTCGACAAAGCAGAAAAGCCGACCAAAGAGATTGTATCGTGGCAGGGCACGGGTACGGAACTATAAACTTACTTTGGTTGTGATTTGTGTGGTTCTTAGACTTCGCCATTATGGAAGGTGCGAGATCCTGAAAAGATAAGAAATCTGTTTAGACCGAGGAAGACTGAGAGAGCTGCTGCAAATTAAAAAGTCCCTCCGAATAGAGGCGAGGGAGGTTATGTTTTCGGCGAAGGCAGGGGCCACCGGAGGCCGCACAAAGTCCATTACGACGGACTTTCGAGTCGAACTCAGGTACAGTTCAATCATTTTCGAAAAATCTGGACTTGGAAACTCCAAATCACAATAAATGAAGGACAATGTCGCACAGATATAGAGACGATGTCCGGAGATATAAATGTGAACACACCAATACTCACTCTTTCCGACAACTACGGCAACCGGAAAAGGAAGCTCATGGCGCGTTCGATGGAGTAGCTCGAAACTCACAGTGTGTCCAACTGCCCCGCATCACATCTCAAATCACGATAAAAGAAAACCAACCAATTCTTCGAACACTGCAGTCTTACTTTAATAACAAAAACTCTTATTTTTTAAAGAAAATTGAACAGTTCTTTTGACGTTCATGCGTTGATTTCATTGCCCTGTTTTATGCCGGCGTGTGTCAAGCCTGCAGCTTGGCGTCCGCAGTCTCAGCCAATCAGGATCAAGCGTCGCCGCGCGGGCGCTTCGAACAGCTCCCGAAGCGCTCCGCACAGTGGGTCAGAGGACCGTTGAGGCGGCCAAAGTTCTAGACGCGTTTTGAGCTCCAGAGTCGCCAAATGGGACCCGAATCGAACGCGTGACCCCACCAATGGATTGATCTCCGAACGAGGAATCCATTGGTGGGGTCACAGGTTCGGTTCGAGTCCCATTTAGCGACACCGGAGCTCAAAACTTGTCCGGGATTTTGGCCGCCTCAACGGTCTTCCGGCCCACTGTGCTCCGGCCGGCGGGGTCGATACTTGGAGGCGAGCAGCCCGCTCCGCTCTCCGCTTTTTCCGTCAAGTTGATGCGACACAGACGGAGGGCGGGTTAGGTTAGGTTAGGCGGTGAGTCCCTCCGTGACGCGGGTCGTTCGGACTCCAAGGCGGCAGCAGATGGACTCCGTTTTCGTTTTCGTCGCTCTGCCTCTCTCGCATCTGGCGGGGGCGGCCCATGAGTGCGACAGAGACAGAGCGACGAAAACGACTTTCGGCGGCCGCGAAACAATCACCGATCGAGGTCGATCGGAAAACGGAAAAGCTGCGAGCCGCGCAAGGCCGCGACCAATTCAGACCCAATTCCGTTTCAAGTGGGGAAACGGAGAGTCGGCGCGGCGCGGCCGCTCGCAGTCGCTTTCTGGGTCAAAGTCCCGGCCGGTCTTCTGGCCCACTGTGCTGCGGCTCCACGGCGATGCCCTGATGACGATGGCAGGCTTTTAATAGCCAATGGATGCGCTGCCTTCCGTCATAGCTGTGCCCGCTTCGCCCTGGGTGGGACACGCAAGCCTCTGGAGCCTCCAGCAGGCCGCTCTGTCTCTCTCGCACCCCTGCGGCCCGCCCCGTGAGTGCGAGAGAGACAGAGCGATGAGCGGGCGGAGGCGGGCGTCACTGTCATGCCACCACTGACCCACAGAACGTCAAACTCTCGCCGGCCTTGAACGACGTCGAGTCGAACATCACCAAGTTTCGCCCGCTGCAGACACCTGTGTCGCCCGTCGTGCTTCTCAGGGTCATTGTTGGAGGGCAAGTTGCCTCAGGGCCAGAGCGTGATAACATGACGGTTTTTTTTTTGCGATTGGAACTTTTAGCGTTTTTGGAGGTTGTGGGTGGGACGTCCACCATCGGCAATGAAATGAAGCGAGGGTCGCGGCGATTCCAGCAACGTGGAAGTGCTTATCACTCTGTGTGTGTGTGTGTGTGTGTGTGTGTGTGTGTGTGTGTGTGTGTGTGTGTGTGAGAGAGAGAGGCACGTGCCGCATCGGCCAGTCGATGAAACAAAAGTAAATGCGACCGGCATGCACGGCACGGCGGCCGGGAGTCCCACTGCCAAGGGCAGGGCCACACTGGGGCCACCGCCGCACCACCACCCGGGCCAGGCAGCCACAGCCAGCAGGCTCATTCCGAGCGAGTCGTTTTCGTTCGCTCTGTCTCTCTCGCACCCACAGGGCACGCCCCATGAGGGCGGGAGAGACAGAGCGACCGAAATCGACTCTCTCTGAATGAGTGTGCGCCTGCAGCGCGCCGCATTGGTGCGGCCGTTCGTTCGCTCGATCGACATGCCAGGAACGCCGCCGCAACCCTGTCAACCCTGTCAACCCTGTCAACCCTGTCAATCTGCTCGCAGTGACGTCACTTGAATGACATTATGCAATATGTCGTTAGTCGACCTCGAGTAGTTGTCCCCGAAACACCCAGGTAATTACCCAAACAAACCTTGCGTGGCGACGCGTGGTCAAAGTCACATAACAACAACGGTATTGATCGCCGCCACTCCTGCGTGGCCGGATGGCTCCCATTTTCAAGGTCACCTCGTTCTCTCTCTCCTCTCTCTCCCTCTCCCGGCTCTGCGTTTTGCTTTCGATATTCCGATCACCAGTTGGGGTGGCGTTTCGCCTCGCCTCGCCTCCACTGCTGCGAAACTGTTTACAATTTTTATTGTTGTACGACGTGACGGTTCTCCACTGTGGCCACAGCAGGTCAGATGGTCGCACGCAGCGGGCAACAAGCGTTCCTCATCGAGCCCTGGAAATTATTTCCAGTCACTGCCTTCCAGATTTTTCACTTTCGGACAGACAATTTCCTGTCGCGGCCGAGCCCGCCCGAACGAGGGAGTGTTCCAGGCGACAATTACGTACTTCCGCCACCGGACGAGGCCCCCTCCTCTTTCAGGAGGTGGTCAAAATGTGACCTTTCAAATTATCGCCGTAAGAGCCCACTTCGTTATTTCAAGACCGACTGCCGAAACGCACACCACTTATTTGCATATACACTGGGGTGAACGGCCTCCCCCTCCCCTCTCCCCCCTCCCCTCCCCCCTCTCCCTCCCCTTCCCTGCCTTCGCCCGGTGCGTTCAGCTCCCCGTCTCCTTGCAGGGCGCCGCGCCCCTTTCACGGCTAGGGTTGCCCCCAGGTCGTTGCCCCTGCCCGAGGGGCCCCAAAGAGCGGCCCCTGGAAGGGTGGCAACCCTGCCTCACCCGCCACGCCACTGTTCTTCCTGCCTTCCGCATTGCAGCCCTTCGGTCGCGTTCGGGCAAGAGGCACGGTGGGGAAAAAAAGACCGGCGCAGGCGGCGAAAAATTCCAGACGCGTTTTGAGCTCCAGAGTCGCTAAGTGGGTGGGACTCGAACCGAGCGTGTGTGACCCCACCAATGGGTTGCTCTTTGAACGAGGCACTGTGCTGTTAGTTCGGATCGCAGGGCGCCGTGCGGATAGGCAGCACACTCGCTTCAGCGCAGGCGTGTGCTCCGGGTTGCCTACCCGATCCTCGTCAGGCGCTAACGACGCCGCGTTATTGCTATTGATGGCTGGACTACAAATGATGGGTCCACGCACTTCAGCGCTGGAGGCAGCGCAGAGGAGGCATAACACACCCAGAGACACAAGGCGCTCCGTCGTGCTGGGTGGAATAAAACACAAGTGAGCGCACAACAAGGCAACGAGGCGACGCCTTCCTAAAACGACTCAAGCGGTGGGAAGGCGAGCGTGGGCCACGATGAGTGCACTCAGCTTACCGCCTGATTTTTTTTTGTTGGTGGGGGCATGATTCTGTCGGGAGGTGACGTAGTTCGGTTTCCCCAAAACAAGTCGTTGTCTGTCCGGAGTGAATAATGGTAGTGCATCCAAGTCGGCGGGAAGCGCCTCGCAAGACAAACTCGCCACAAGCTCGTCTATACTGTAGAATGGACGTTCGATCTGTACTGTTGTTGACCTAAACCAAGGGGTCACGACACGTTAATCTCCCCCAAAATGCTAAGCGGCGCCGTGTTCGGAGACAACGGAGAAACACCAAGTTCCGTACTTTTTTCGTATTTAACAACGGGATTATTTTTTTCCAGTGACCGTTTTTGTTCTTGGCCCAGGAACGAGACCTGTTTGACTGTTTTGCATTCCTGTGTGGCGGTCGGCAGCAACCGCCGCACGGGTCCCGACCGACTCGACAGCGAGAAAGCACCGCGGCGACGAAACGGCGAAGCGGCGACCCCGGAGACGTTGTTGTACCCGTTATACCCCACCGTTAACCCACCCCTCCCCCACCCCCTCCCCCTGTTTTCGTCCGCGGCGCCATCCGGCAACCAATAGGGCATTGAATAGGGCGCCGTCACGCACGGGACTCCTTCTTCACGCCATTCCTGGAGGCCTGGGGGGCAGCCGTCGCTCTGTCTCTCTCGCACCCCTGCGGAACTACCCATGAGTGCTTTGGAGAGCAATGCATTGGTGGGGTCACACGTTTGATTCGAGTCCTATTTAGCGACTCTGGAGCTCAAAACAGGTGCGGAATTTCGGCCGCCTCGACGGTCTTCTGACCCACAGTGTGCCGTCTGCCACAACGGGAAGGGGTGAGGGGGAGGCAGCGACCTAGGCCGCCGCGCCGCGCTGGGGTGCGGGGGGCGGGGGGGGGGTGGTTCGACCTGGAGGGGCGGCGTTTACGTTCAGGCCAGTTGAGGCGCGGAGGCGGCGGCAGCCGGACGCGGAACCCTGACGTACCACCGTCTAGCTGCGAGCTACTCTCTGGTGGCAACTCTAGCGCGAGGCGGAAACTCCAGCGCGCGAGGTGGCAACTCTACCGCACGCGTGTGGCAACTCTAGCGCAAGGCGGCGGCGGCCCCGTGCGCGCTGCACTGCTCTGCACACCCCCGCGCCGCGTCCTGCCTGCAGGGGATCATGTTGACGACCAGGACCGAGCTTCCCACGGCCGCGAAGCACGCCGAGACTCGCGGCCGCCCAAATAGGGCACCGTACATGACACACCGCCTCGCGCCGCCTTAGTCCGCTGTCATCCCGGGCGTGCTGGGCCAGCGACGTCATCAACACCAACAAAACAACAACAAGCAGCAACAACAGCGGCGCGCCGCCGCTCTCACGTGCGGAGCGTGGGCGCGTGGGTCTTGTTGCTGCTGAGTCACCTGGCGGGCACCGCGGTGCCCAGGCCGGTCCGGCCGCGCCGTCCACCAGTCCGGCCCGGCGCCCCGATGCTGCGGGACGGAGGGCCGCCACCAGGACCGCGATGAAGCTCAAGACCCGCGGCGCGGCCAAGACGCTCAGCTTGGCGCTGGACACGTCCACCTGGCCGCCCAAGGGCCGCGGCAGGGACGCCGACGATGCGGGCCGGCCGCGCACCGCCACCCTGGACAAGCCGGTCGTGCTGGACATCGCCCTGCTCGGCCACCTGGACATGACGACGCTCACGCGCCGCGGCCTGCTCAACGTGTGCCGTAAGGGCGTCGTCGGCGTCCTGGCGGGATCGCGCGGGCTGGCGGCCACGCCGAGCCCCAGGGCGCCGCGCCGCGCGTCCAGGGCGTCCTCGCGGTCGGACGCGTCCAGCGACGAGCAGCAGCTGACCCCCGTGGCCGGGCGGCGGCCCCGCGGCGGCGGAGCGCTCGTCCGCCAGAAGAAGGCCGTCATCGAGGAGGACGACGAGGGCAGCTGGGCGGAGGCGGAGCAGCGCTTCGGTACGTACCGCGTGCGGCGGAACAACCGCCTCAACCGCACCTTCCGCATCCCGGCACTCAAGAAGCAGCGGCCGCCGCTCAGCAACATCAACAACAACAACAACGACAGCGAGCCCGCCGTGACCGCCGGCATGGACGCCAAGCCCGGCCGCCGGCGCGGCCTGGGGCTCGGCCTGGAGGACATCCTCGGCGCGCGCGAGCAGGTGCCGGAGCCGTGCCGCACGTGCGGCCGGCCGGAGCTGCCGGAGCGGCTTCACAGCCACCCGAAGCAGGCCGGCAAGGCGAACCCCGCCAACGGCGCCAACGCCAAGGGCGGCCTGCCGCTCGCCGCGCCGACGCCGCAGCTCCGCGCGCCGCAGCCCGACCTGCCCGTCAAGAACGTCGTCAAGAAGCCCGTCGCCATCAAGTACCGGCCGCGGCGGGGCTCCGAGGGCGCCGAGGTCGCCGCCGTGCACTCTCCCACCGCCGCGCCGAGGGGCTTCAAGCCCGCGTCCCGGAAGGCCTCGCCGTCCAAGGGCTCCTCGCCGCCCGCCAAGGGCGCGTTCCTGGTGACGCACTTCGTGGACGCCGCCGACGGCCCCGCCAGCCCTTCGCGGCCGGCGCGCGGGCCCAGGATCGTGACGTGCTACGTGTGCGGCCGGGAGTTCGGCACGGCGTCGCTGCCCTTGCACGAGCCCCTGTGCATCCAGGTGAGCGACGCCAATGGTCCCCAATCGCCCTCATTTTGTCTGTCTCCGTCGCACTCGCGCGTTTATTAACACGAAAACGGTCTGGCGTCGTGTCGCCGGTGAATTCCCAGACCGCCTCGCCCGATTTGGCGGCAGCCCGTTAGGACAACGGGGTGGAGGGAGGGAGGGAGTGTGTGTGTGTGTGTGTGTGTGTGTGTGTGTGTGTGTGTGTGTGTGTGTGTGTGTGTGTGTGTGTGTGTGTGTGTGTGTGTGTGTGTGTGTGTGTGTGTGTGTGTGTGTGTGTGTGTTGTTATGGCGCGGGAAATCGAAACAAGTCCCGGGCCGGGCAGGGTTTGGCGCTGGTGGCTCGGAGGGAAATCCGGGACGAACGCGAAGAACGCCGGTTCCGGATCGACAGCGACACTCAGTTTAGCTTGAATCAAGTATTTTTAATCAATTTTACTTGATTCAAGAAATCATTTTTCTCGGTGCAGTTACTTCGCATATTTCAAACATCTTACGGCGAAAGGCTGCACTATGGAGAATCTTCCCCATCCATGTGAATAGTTTTCGCCTTCAGACTTTTAAGTGCAGTCCGCGGCGGCCTTGCGCTGCGCCCTTCATCCGGCAGGGCTCGCGAGCCTTATCGACGAGTGCACTACGGGCTGCGTGTGCATTTTTGCAGACGCTTGTCGAGGGGGTGGGGGTGCCAGAGGGCTGCTCTACTTTGCCGAGTCAAGGCCAGGCCGACCTGCCGCTGCAGAGAGCTCCTCGGCGGCGCAGTGCACAGTGGGCCAGAAGACCGGTGGACGCGGTCGAAATCCCGAACGCGTTTTGAGCGCCAGAGTCGCTGAACGGGACTCGAACCGAACGTGCAGCCCTACCAAATGGATTCCTCGTTCGGAGAGCAATCCATTGGTGGGGTCACGCGATCGGTTCGAGTCCTGCGAAGCGACTCTGGCGCTCAAAACGCGTCTGGCCACCTGCGCCGGTCTTCTGGCCCACTGTCCCCACTGTGCGGCTGGCTGGCCGATGCCCGTGTGTTGATGGTGCTGACGGTGTTGATTGTCCATCGCCATGGGAACCACCAGCGTCCCTCTCCCCGGCCCCGCCGAGCCACGTCGCCCCGCGGGGGGAGCCGTCATGGGCACATAACACCACAAAGGCTCGGCAAAAAAACGTGAAAAAAGGAAAAAAAATAGAAAAAGTCTGATTACAAACTGGGAAGAAGAAGAGGAAAACACACAGCAACGCGTGAAATCCGGAACCGGTTGTCAGGGTGAGTTTACTGTCGTGTCAGTGAGGTGCTCCGAGTGAACGATGTTCTTTGTCTTTTAATTAACGAAGTCGGCATGAAGCAAGCCGAGGCCGGTGAGGTAGGCAGCCTCGCGCGGGGCATCGACTCCCTGCGGTGCCCCCGCAGCCCCAGCACCATTCGGCGGCAGTAAAGAAAGGGAAGGGGTGTCATTTTCTGCACATCACCATCCATGGCACGGGTACGCCGACCCCTGCACGTCTCGGCGCTACCCGCGCTCCTGCATGACGAGTTCGGCGGTGCACAGTGGGCGAGAAATTCCAGTCGCGTTTCCCCGCCTGGCCGCCGGTGCGGTGCTGTTCCTAACAGTGTGCAGGCTGTCCGCGCAGACCATGCCCTTTGCGGCCGTCCGCCAGAGGGCGCCGCGAGCGACGCGCCATAGAAATACTGTTTCTATTCCTGGTTCGCGACGCGCGAACGCGAGGCATGGAGTCGACCTTTGGGCCAGGGTGCTGCTGTTGAAGCGCACGCCCCTAGATGCGATAAACCATGGTCGCGATTCCCCCCTCCCCTGTTCCCCTCCCTTCGGGCCCACCGTGCCGCACCTGGACGCAAGGGGTGGCAGGGTGGCTCCTTGGTGCCTAGCACGGTTCGCCACCCTCGTGCTACCCCCACTCCCCACCCCCACCCATAACATCATCTCTACAAGAAGGGGGTATGCGCGGGTCGGCGTGGGGTAGGATATGGCTGGCGAAGAGAAGTTTACCACCCCCGGCCTTAACGTGAACTGCAATCCGGACTTGAATGTGCCCCCCTGTGTGCTTCCAGCGATGGCAACTGCAGAACTCGAAGCTCCCCCCGCAGTGGCAGCGCCACCTACCCGAGAAGCCCGCCGGCCCCATCACCGTCGAGGACTGGAACAAGTTCGCCTGGGATTCGTCTAAGGTGAGCGTTTCGCAAAAACAAGGTAAAAAAAATTTTAAAAAATAAAAAAATTTACAATCATTATTTGAAAATCCACGGCAACCTGCATCAGTCGGCCGCCGCAATGACTAGCTATACTGATCCATGATGTGTTCGTCTCTCTCGCACGCGTGAGGGTTACGAGGAAGGCAATCTCTTGGAGTCACATTCACATTGATTCGCTGCTGCGCTGCCCCGTCGCGCGTCGCGCTTCAAGTTCTTATAAGTCGACGCGATATGAAAAATGGTGGGAAACGCCGTGCAAGTCGGTCAGTGGCCCATTATTCAAATGGGGGGCTGCGTTGGGGGCGCGCCTCCGTCCCTGTCTCTCTCGCACTCATTCCTTAAAGGGAGCGAGAGAGACAGAGCGACGAGGCGGCGCCACCAGCGCGACCCAGTGCGGTGGGGGCTGCTGCCGGCACTCGCCTGGTCGGTCGGCAATGGAGTGCGACGGACCCCGCTTTCAGCGAGGCTTGCAGTGAACCAGCGGAGAAAAGGTTTTATAGCGTGGTAATCGCAGGAAAGGGGGTTGCTGGGGGAGGGGCAGGCAGCCCGGAGTACAGAACGTCTCAGTTTTATCAGAGTGCCTACCTGCCCCAGCCGCCCCCCACGATGACGCACGCCGGCGAGGATTTCGCCCTGGTGGTGTACGGCCCCGACGACGCCCCCCGCCCCCGGTCCCCGTCCCCAGCCCCGCCCCCGCCCCACCCCCGCGACGGCCCGGCCGGCCAGGACGTCGAGGACGTCGAGGATGTGGAGGACCGGCGCATCGTGCCGCCGGCCAGCCGGAAGGCCTACATGGAGGTGCTCAGGACCAACTGGTTCCACCTCAAGAGTGACGAGTACCTCGTGAGTCGCGGGAAAAAAAAAAACAGCTGCACAGTGGGCCAGAAGAGCGGCGCAGCCGGCTTTTCAGCTCCAGAGTCACTAAATGGGAGTCGAATCGAACGTGTGACCCCACCAATGGAATGCTCTCTGAACGAGAAATCCATTGGTGGGGTCACACGTTCGGTTCGAGTCCTTTTTAGCGACTCTGGAGCTCAAAACCCTGTCCGTGATTTTGACCGGGTCTGGCCCACTGTGCGTCATGAACAAGAACCGGCCCGGTAGGCAGTGAGTGTGTTGGGTGTTGCAGAGAGCAGACTCCGTCCAATGCCCCAACTGCCTGCGCCGCTTCTGCCCGGACCGCATCAACTCGCACGAGCGGGTGTGCTTCAAGAAGCAGCACGCCATCGGAGGAGTGAGTCAAAGAAGAGTCCTCGTCGCTCTGTCTCTCTCGCACTCGTGGCACGTCCCCTAAGGGGCGCGCCCTCACGAGAGGGAGACATGGCGACGGAAACAGGATTCGGAATCGATCTGCTGGTTTCCCCCAGGTAGCCTAAAGTAAAGACATTTCCATAGGGAAGTCCCAGGGAAAACCAGGAACCGTTTTCGCCGCGTGCTGTGACGCACATCCCTTGTCGAGTTGGACCTTAATTTCCGTTGTCGCTTCAAACGTTTTTGACTTTAAATTAATTGAATTTATTTTTTAAATTAATACGATTAAATTGTTTAATGTAATAAATTGATTTCAGGAACCGCAGTCGCAGGCCGACTCCATAGGGTCCATGGGCTCGCGAGGCGGCCGCAGCTCGCCGCTGGTGGAGTGCTACCTGTGCGGCAAGAAGTTCGGCACCCGGTCCATCGGCATCCACGAGCCGCAATGCCTCAAGAAGTGGCAGCTGCTGCGAGGCGAGGCGGGCCAGGCCCTCGACAAGCCCAGAGGTCAGAGTCAGAGCAGGCCGCCCCACCCCCAGGCGTTCCAGTCGCCTTCCCAGGCGTTCCAGGCGCCTTCCCAGGCGTTCCAGGCGCCTTCCCAGGCGTTCCAGGCGCCTTCCCAGGCGTTCCAGGCGCCTTCCCAGGCGTTCCAGGCGCCTTCCCAGGCGTTCCAGGCGCTCGGCGGCGACCCCCTGCTGCCCACCCCCACTGCCCAGCGCCTGCAGCCGCTGAAGGCGCGCGCGGTGGCGGGGCGCACAGTCCGCGCGCGCTCCGAGCCTCTCATAGAGGTCCCCGCCGTGGAGGCGAGCGGCTCGGACCACGACGGGCACCCCGAGCGGGCGGCGGGTCGCCGCTTGCCTGGCAAGGCGCGGTCGCAGGGCGGGGACCTGACTGACGAGCAGCAGCAACCCCGCCGCGACTCGCTTGACTCCCCCGACGAACCCCAGGGCGCCGCGGGGACCCAAAGCAGACGCGGGAAAACGACCGGGCGCAGCTCTACCGGGCCGGTCGAGCGGTCCCGCGCCGTAACTGAACACACCCCGGCAGGACACTCCCCCGCCGGACGCGACACCGCCACTGGACACACCCTCGGTGACCCCCCCGGGCAACCCCCTTCCCCGCAGGCCCCCAGGCCGCGCGTCAGTTTGTCCACGAAACACCGCCAGCGCTCCGCCTACAAGTCCCCGCCGCGCCCCCCGCCCCCCGCCCCCGCGGCCCTGGACGACCATTCCGATGACGATGACGAGGAGGTGAGCCCCGGCGACGCGCTGCTGCGCCGCAAGGCGGGCTCCGTGATGGACGTGCTGCTGCCGACGCAGCCGTACTCGGCGCCGGAGCGCTCCGTCGACGCGGACGTCGAGGCCGGCCCGCTGGCGCCGATCCTCCTCGTGCTGGCCAGCGCCACCGCGGCCGCGCCGACGGCAGACGTCGCCCCGGACCCAGCACCGGCGTCGTCCACGGACACCTCCTCGACGTCGTCCTCGTCGTCGTGCTCATCCTCGCCGTCCGCGGTGGCGGTGCCGCGAGCGGCGCGCCCGGTCGACACCTGGTGCCGGCCGAGCTTCCAGGTGGAGGCGGACGGCAGCACCACGTACCGCTGCAGGGTGTGCAATCACGGCCCCATCCGCAGGCACTACTTCCGGTCGCAGTGACGCGCACTTCCGGGACTTCCCTCCCGACACTTCACCCCCACAGATAGTGCCAATATGTAGCGAGTATTTTTCGTCGTCCCCCTTCGCAGCCAGCCGACGGGCCGCGGTTTCCGTGTTGTGTTTTTTGTTGTTTTTGTTTTTGCTTGACGCTCCCCCGACCTTGTCCGCAGACTGCCCGCAGCTAGAAGGCCCGTCCGAAGGCAAGCCCCTTGCCATAGAGTTCCCGTCAAAGGCCCCCGGCCCCGCCCCCGGCCCCGCCCCCACCCCCGGCAAGCCGAAGTCGGACCGCGGCCGGACCACGGCGCCGACGGCCCCCACCACAGCCCCTGAGCAGCAGCCCAAGATCAAAAGCGCGTGGGTCGGCGAGGACGGCGTCGTCCTGGCGGAGGCCACGGCGGAGGCCTCGGTGACGACGGCCGCCAAGGCGCCGCCCGCCGCCGCCGCCGCCGCCCGCAAGACCGCCCCCCTGAAGGCCAACGGGCGCGGTCGGCCGCTGCGCTGCTACCTCTGCGGCCAGATGTTCGGCCTGCAGTCCCTGTCCATCCACGAGCCGCAGTGCCTGCAGAAGTGGCGCGTGCAGAACGCCAAGCTGCCGGCCAACCTGCAGCGGCCCGAGCCCCAGAAGCCGGACTTCATCTTCACAGGTCAGCTCCATAGGAGCCGCGACGCCCGCGCCGCCGCCTGCAGTGCAGGCGAACTAACACTCACGCCCACGTCTACGTCGCCTCCACTGTGCGTTGGGCTGCACGCCACTGCCTCTAGCTGCCAAGGCTTAGCAGTATTCTCTTCTTCTCCGCGATCGTCTGCAGTTTAGTTCTGGAGTAACTAACCATGGAGTGGGGAGATCGACACCTAACGTCACAAGTTGGCTAGCGCCCTAGGCGTAGAAAATTGATTCATCCTATCTCCACTTTTCACTCTTTGACTTACCACTATCTCCTCATAAGGCAAACCTTCCTTCTTCATTCACTTCCTTCCAACCTTTCCTCAATTCGTTTTTAAAACTCTAGTACCCACTTCTCTCTCACCACGTCACCTACTATCTTTCGTCGTCCTAGACCTGCCACAGTAAATGAACAAACTGTAGCCGGTATCACTAGACGCTAGATGAACCAGCAGCGGCAAGGTGTCAGACTGTAACACTGTACACCTGCACTACTTGCACAGTGGGTCAGAGCACCGTTGAGGCGGCTAAAATTCTAGATGCGTTTTGAGCTCCAGTCGCTCAATGGGACCCGAATCGAACGTGTGACCGCACCTACAGATTGCTCTCCGGACGAGGAATCCCATTGGTGGGGTCGCACGTTCGATTCGAGTCCCATTGAGCGACTCGGGAGATTGGGATTTTGGCCGCGTCAACGGTCCTCTGACTGTTCCACTGTGACTCGGCTGGCAGGGGAGCCGGAGCGCCCGGCCGGGTAGGCCTCGGGCCGCTCGACGTCGCGGCTGTATGCCTGGCTGCCTACGCTGCCATTGCTGGGCGTAGCTGGGCGGACGCGGCCGGACGGGGTGCCAGCGTGGCGACGGGTACGCCTCTCTCTCCCCCACCCCTCATGTCTCTCTCTCTCCCTCTCTCTCTCTCTCTCTCTCTCTCTCTCTCTCTCTCTCTCTCTCTCTCTCTCTCTCTCTCTCTCTCTCTCTCTCTCTCTCTCTCTCTCTCTCTCTCTCTCTCTCTCTCTCTCCCTCATTTATGCCTCACCATGTGCCGAGCATGGTGCTGAAACGTCTGAGTCTCCCTTTATTTCCCGCCGGGCTGGATCGAAGTTTCCCCTGAATCCAGGTCGAACGCAACCAACCGCCCTTTTATACCAAGCCCGTGGTGTGTGGTGTTCGATTTGCCTCGTACTTAAATTTTATTTTTCAAATATTTTTTTTTTTGTGATAGGCCTTTCAAGCAGCCCGCGACTCAGCCTACTGAAATGTACTGACGTCGCAACCCGTTGACGACGTGGCCTCGCGCGGTGCTGGGCTTGCCTCCTCAGCTCAACATCGAGTGCCACACCACAAAACGCCCCTGTTTGTTGCCACGTTTGCAGAGGACGGCGACGTGGACTACTGGAGGACCTTCGACCGCATTTGGGCGAATCACACCGAGTCTTTAGTGCCGTGCCGAAAGTGTGGGCGCCGGTTTTTCCCCGATCGGATCCAAACCCATGAGCACGCTTGTATCAACAGCCAAACTAGGCACTAGACTGGTTAGTCCCGGTGCATGCTTGCATTCCTTGCGGTTGTTGTAACTGATTAACCCTAGAGCCCCTCAGCCCCCTACTCCCACTAACTACTAACGTGTCCAAGCCAGTGGCAATACCCCGCGCCGCGACGCGCTCAGGTGGCGCACGGAGTATTGACGTTTTACTGATAGCGCTGCTATCAAGACGCGATTTCTGCTTTGCGAACTGAGCGGCCGCCCCTTCACAACTGTCCCACTGTGCCCCATGCTCAGGTCCATTCCGGAATGTAATTTTGCATTTTCATGTTTACAGATGCGGGGACGGTGGACGTCGATGCATCTGCTGAAGCAGCCTGGCAAGCACACCTCTCCCAACTAATAGCGTGTTCCCACTGCGGCCGCAAGTTCAGCCCTGACAGAATAAGCGTCCACGAAAGATGCTGCAAAGGGGCCGAGAGATAGCAAACTGTACAGTCCTTTGACAATAAAATTAATCCCACAACTTGTTAATTTTTGACAACTGCTCCACTTTTATCTCCCGTCATGGTTTGGATGAAAGGATGGTTCACAAACAGACACAGGTAAAATTGGTTCCCGACATTGTATTTCATGTCACATTCTTACATACGGTCTTTCTCTCAGCAATCCTCGAGCATGGCAACCACTCAAAGTGTTAACAAATAAAACCACAATAGAAAAAAATACCACCCATTGAAGATTACTTAACTGTAAAATATCATTAAAAAAATCCCAAAAGAAACATTTTTGGCAAATGACATTCGAGAGGCTTTTCAATTTTCTTACACCTAACAAAAACAGTAATTTACAGTTTGTCGAGGTAGGAAGTAAGGTCGGGAAGACCCTCCTTGAGACCTTTCCTCTTTCGGATGTCCTGGACAACACCGAAGGGCTTGGTGCCTGACTCCAGGGGGTCACCGGGCAGGACTTGCCAGTGGTCGAACACGCACTGAGGGAAGGCCTGTCCACCGGTATTCGAGCGGAGGTCAGCGGTGAAACCTGAAACAATAAACGAACGCTTACAAACATGTTCAGGAGACTAATAAACCCAAATGCCGCCTGCAACCCCAGGATTGAAACAATATGATCTCAACCCCCTTCAGTTGGCCGTTCTTTAAGTCATAGAATAACTAAGAATAGAACGAATCATCATGAGAAATAAAACAATGCCTGAATGCAAAGCAAAACCCCAGAAATGAAAGAATATAATCTGTAGCACCTTCAGTTGGCCGTTCTTTATCATAATCATAGATGAACTAAGAACAGAACAATCATCATAAGAAACCAAAGTAATTGCATATAAAATGCTTAAAACCCCAACAAGAAAATGTGTCAAGCCAAAGCCTCCATGGCACACTATAGCCTATATACATCATACAACAGCAAAATTTAACCTGGTAGAAATTTATTATTTACAGTAAAGTTAAGACACTAACCGAAGGATTCGTTGACAGGAAGGTAAGCCTTGACGACGAACATAGGGGTACCAGCGACCTGCATTTCTTCAAACACGTGACCTCTCCTGCGGTTGAGGACACCGTAGATACCACCAACAGCAACCTCAGGGCACTGGATTTCACATAGGTACACAGGCTCCATCATTCTGGGGGCAGCAGTGAGCTGGGAGGCATACAGGCAACGACGGGTTGTGGGAATAATCTGACCACCACCTCTGTGGATAGCGTCAGTGTGGAGGGTCACATCATAAATGTTGAATCTGACTGCACGCATGTTCTCCTCAGACAGGACACCCTGGGGGAAACATAAAACCAAGCAATTAGAACTAAATGCAAAGAGCTTGACTAACTACATAGTTGCAACAAATGCTTACCTCCTTGGTGGCCCACTGGAAACCAGCAACAACGGAATCCTTGATTTCGTTCAGGTACTGGACTCCCTTGGTGCAGTCAAGGAGCATGTTGGGGCCGGTACCGTCCGGACCGAAGCACCAGATCTTACGGGCCTCGGTGACATCGTAGTCGTACTTCTCACCCAGGTAACGGGCACGAGCCTTGAACTCATCACGAGGGTTCACGTTGCCATCCTCGATGTCCTCAGCGAGACCATCGGGCATGGGGACAGCCTTCATGAACAGACGGTTGTGCTTGTTGGGGGACTTTGACAGACACATCTGGTCAGATTCCTCAGAGACTGTTTCACGGTAGGATACAACGGGGTCGGACTTCTTGATGGGAATGCAAGCGTGATCTTCTTCCAGATCCTTCAGACAGATTTCAAGATGGAGCTCACCAGCACCGGCAATAATGTGCTCGCCAGACTCTTCAATGATGCACTGCACCATAGGGTCGGACTTGGCCAGACGCTTCAGACCTTCCACAAGCTTGGGCAGATCAGCGGGGTTCTTGGGCTCCACGGCCACACGCACGACAGGAGACACGGAGAACTTCATGACCTTCATGTTGTGGGCATCCTTGAAGGTGGTGATGGTGCCGGTCTTGACCAAGAACTGGTCCACACCGACGAGACCACAGATGTTACCAGAGGGGACATCCTCGATGGCCTCCACGTAACGTCCCATCATGAGGATGGTCCTCTGAATGGCCTTCTCGTACAGATCCTCCTTCTTGCCAGGGATGAAGTTGGGTCCCATGATGCGGGCCTTCATGCCGGTGGCGACCTTGCCGGAGAACACACGACCGAAGGCGTAGAAACGACCCTTGTCGGAGGTGGGGACCATCTTGGACACGTACATCATAAGGGGAGCGTTGGGGTCGCAGTTCTTGATACCAGTGGCCGCCTCGTCGTCGTGGGGTCCTTCGTACAACATCTCCATACGGTACTTCTGGGCCACCACGGGGGAGGGCAGGTGGATGGCAATCATCTGAAGCAGGGCCTCACCCGCGGGCAACCAGGTACGCATCACAACCTTGAGCAGAGCCTTGCCATCCTTGTCGGCATCCTCATGTCCCAGCTTGATGTTCATCTTGTTCAGAAGGCTGGCGGTCTCTTCCTTCTTGTAGTTCATGATGCTGTCGAAGATCTTGTAGATGGGGTCCAGGATGTACATGCAGAAAGAGCGCTTGTTGTCGTCTTCCTTCTGCTTGGCCCACTTCTTGGTCTTGGCGTTGAAGAAGTTCTCACCCCAGAGCCTGTTCATGAGCTTCACGGTGTCAATCTTGAACTTCTCGGAGTACATCTCGGCAAACTGCTTGAGGGTGAAGGCCCAGCCGTGAAGACCGGAACCAAAACCAACTGAGCCCTTGCTGGGGTCAACCTGTCAAGGCAAAATGTGATTAGAATTAAATCATGACAGATTAATTGTGGACAGCATTAAGAAATGTGTACGTTCCCCTATTCAATCGCATGATTAAGAACATCATACAACCAAACTTAAAGAACAATTCATCTATCCACCAGCAAAGCAAGATATGAAAAGACATACCTCACACAAAAGCTACATGGAAATCTAAAATTATGGTGTGTATGGAAAACTTACTCGCACTTCTCCCATGGGACCTGAGTCATCACTGTAGGTTGCAATAATGACGTTGACGTTTTCCACAATACGCTGGAAAGTCTGGTACAAATCTTCTGAATCCAACTGCAGCTCCAGCAGAGCACGGTCCATCTTGTTCATGAACACGACAGGCTTGATGCGCTCAGCAATGGCTTGACGCAGCACAGTCTCAGTCTGCACGCAGACACCTGTGAAAGAAAGGAGATGATCAATTACAGACAAAGCATAACGCAAGTCAGTGGCAAAAGGGGGCAGAGGGAACAATCTTCTGCACTCTAGTGGTTCATTGGCAAATCAGAATTCACAAATCATCACTCAAATTCAGAACAGGTCTGTGGTTATCGAATCATCACAAATGCCAAAGGAGTCTTGGGGGAACAAAAAAAACCTAGGGTTCCAATCGTGATCTCACTTAATAACGGCAATAATCAAATCCTTGATCTAATGAACAGGTCTAATAACATTCACTGCGATCGCTACATGTAAAACTTCAGAGGGAACAATCTTCTGCACTCTCAAGTGGTTCATTGGCAAATCAGGATTCACAAATCTTCACACAAATTCAGAACAGGTCTGTGGTTGTCAAATCATCACAAATGCCAAAGGAGTCTCAGAGGAACTAAAACAGTAGGGTTCAAATGGGAATCTCAGTTAATAACAGGCATAATCAAATACTCAATCTGATACAGAACAGGTCTCATAACATTTACCACAATCGCTAAATGTAAAACTTCAGAGGGAACAATCTGGCACACACTCTAGTAGTTCATTGGCAAATCAGAATTCACAAATCTTCACTCAAATTCAGAACAGGTCTGTGGTTATCAAATCATCACGAATGCCAAAGGAGTTTCAGAGGAACAACAAGGTTCCGATGGAATTCTCAGATAATAAACTAAGCCAAGCACTGACATCAACACAATTTCAGAACAAAATGATAAGAGGCTCGCTTTTCACTTACCAGATACACAGTCCACAACCACAAGGGCTCCATCAGTGACACGGAGAGCAGCAGTGACTTCACTGGAGAAATCGACGTGACCAGGAGAATCAATCAAGTTGATAAGGAAACCCTTCTCATTCTTGTCACGCTGGTCTGGGTTGGTGATGAAGACCAGATCCTTCTCTTGCAGTTCAAAGAACATAGAGATGGCACTGGAGGAGGGAATAAAACAAGGTCAATAAAGATTCGTTAAAACACAGCACAAACTAAATACCAATAACTTACGTTGACTTGATGGTAATGCAACGATCCTGCTCATCCTTACGGGTGTCAGTGAAACGAGTTTCACCAGCCTTGGCACCAGCAATGATACCAGCCTTAGAAACAAGGGAGTCTGTCAGAGTTGACTTGCCGTGATCCACATGGGCAATGACGGACATGTTACGGATGTTCCTCTTCTTGTCCATCATCCCACGGATCTCGTCTACCGTGAAGTTCACCTGAAAACAAGAGAAAATCATTTGTATGGCTGCAACGGTACCCTTTTCAATGACCTGATTCTACGTTTTCCACTAAATGACCCAGGCAATTGTCAGTGTGTGAACTTTCCACACCACATACCATGTTGAGGCACACAGGCTCGGGCGGTCGAGTCTAGTGTCAATGGTACAGTGCTATTCACTAAGTGCTAAGGGGCCCCCACCACAGAGAGAGCGCCTACACCACCCGCCTGACATATGTTGCCCCAAGCAGGATCACTGAGCTCCACGTAGAGAAGAGCGAACCCACCCCGCTACCACAAATCGGGTCAAGCATTGAGCATTCCGACACGTTGGACTCTGAGGCAACATCAGGCAGACGAATTGAGAGGCGGACAAGAGCAACGCCGCTATCACCAAAACTTCGGAATAGAGAGAACTTTCCGCGAGAAGTGTCAACATGAAGATCCTGAATTAGTCGCATTTAATCCAAAGGGAAACAAGCCCGCTCTTGGAACGATTAACTGTGTCGCAGCCGGTTGGCGGCGGACGGTTGGAAACTTCCCAGAACAACATAACCACAAATGTAACCTCATCACGGGAGATAAACAAGTAATTTAGGTAACGGCAGGTACAAATAGTAAACGCCCGCATGGGGCTCAGTAACAAATCGGTCGAAAAAAGATAAATGGAGAAGATATGAGCAAAAACATTAAGACAGATCGTGTCGGCCCTTTCACATGTTGCGGACCATTGTGCAATAAGATTGAGCGAAAATTTAGAGATTAGTTCAGATTTAATTCGGGGACACGTATATTCTTTGGAAAGCCGGGATCTTTATCTTTCGAAAATTTACAAAATCAACCCCGTAAATCACGTACCATCTTGGATGTTGGTGGATGATCCTAAGCAAGTAAAAACTTCAAACGCCAACAATGGCGTTCTCCCTCGGAAAGGATCTGCCACGCTGAGGCAGTGCAGATTCGAAAGAAGAACATTCTCGGGGTACGTTCCTTGAGGGTGAATGGGCACTGACGACCGCGCACCGCGCGCCACCTGCCGGTGAAAATGGGTTAACTTTTGAGAACTTTCACGGACCTTAACAGCACTGCTCTGTTCGAAATAATGACTAAACTAGTTTAAAATCAGTAGTGATGTTCAAAACCGTTTAAAATAGCCTCTCTGTCGCTAGATCCTTACCAAGTCAAATGACCACTTTAAACCTCTCGCGATGTTGCCAACATCGGTCTCTCAGAGCGAACCACTGCGAGCCTTAACTGCTGATAGTAGACCGCGCAGGGTGATCACAATCACATAGTTCCATGCAGCTGACCAAAATTCATCAACTACACACGCGCCACGTTAACGATTTGTTTTCAAATGCGTTGTGCAGCAAATCGGACTTGGCGAACCTGTTGAGCCACCTCCACATGGCGCGAACGCGGGAACACGCGCGGCATTTGAATCCGCCGGCGTCCGGACCCATTCACTGTCCGCGTCTGCCGGTCCAAGGTTCGACGCTCGCCAAGGGGACGACGTTTCGGATTTTCACGCGATCAACAGACAGCGCACAGTTCTAGACGCGTTTTGAGCTCCAGACACGCTCAATACGACTCGAACCCGGGTGACTCCGGGTCTCAGGATGATTCCGGACCGCGTGCCGTCGCTCTCTACCGCACCCCTTATTGAGAATCCCCCCCTCCCCCACGGGCCATGAGTGCGAGAGAGACCTGGAGAGACATAAGAGCGACGCGTCTCACGATTGGCCGACTCCCAGGCTCATTGTTGCTGCCCGTTCCTAGGGGTGGAGAGGCGCAGGAAAACAAACCCGACGGCCGATCTGGGCTTTAGCAGGCTTTACCCGCCGCTGAGGAGACCACTCGTGCCGGCTTCGCCATGAACTCGAGACTTCGCCCTGAGCCGACCTCGTCGCCGGGCGGCGTGCCCCTGGTCGCCGTGCAGACGGTGCAGACCACCAAGGGCGCCGGCGAGACCAGCCTGGACGAAATCAAGCAGGTGAGTGCCAGCTGAACGATGCCGAAGGATCGTTGAACCGCTCTGTCTCTGTCGCACTCACGGGGCGTTGCGTTGCGGCGCGAGAGAGACAGAGCGGAACGCGACTGGAGTTTTAGCCGCCTGCCGCGGTCTTCTGGCCCACTGTGGAAGGGTCTCTCTCAGGACGGCGAGTACCCCGTCTGCTTCCAGCTCATGGGCATGGGTGACCTGGAGGTGGTGGACGTGGCGGAGGCGGCCGGCCTCCAGGGCCTCCAGGGCGGCCTCCAGGGCCTCCAGGGCCTCCAGGGTCCCAGCAGAGGGCGCAGCCCCAGAGCCGCGGCCAAGGCCACGCCCTACGCGGCCTGGGGGCAGCAGCACCGTCCGGAGGGCAGCGCCGCGCAGGACACGCCCTTCATGTCCTTCTGCTCCGCGGACTGGGTGCCTAGCGACGACAGCAGCGACACCGAGGACTACATGAAGGCCAGGATGCAGGAGTGCTGCGTGTCGGAGGGCCCCTGCGGCGCTGAGGACCCCGCGGGCCGCGCGGCGGCGGCGGCCGCCGTCCGGTCCAAGCTCAGCGTGGCCAGGATGGTGCAGGTCAGCATCACGCCCGAGCAGAGCGCGGCCAGCACGCCGGGCCAGGCCGGCCAGGCGCGCGCGCAAGTGCACCTCCACGACGTGGAGGCGCACCGCCACCTCGGCAGCGAGGTGGTCGACGTGGAGGGGGACGACCTCGACGAGGATGACGATGACGACGAGGAGGAGGCGTCGAGGGGCGCGCCGACCCCGGACAACACCCCGGAACACAGCCCGTCCGAGGAGCACCAGCCGGGGGCCCTGCTGCTAGGTGAGCCTCGCGGTGCCCCCTCGCACCCCCGCGGCTAGCTCACCCCGCTGTGCAGGGGTGTGAGAGACATGCTCCCCTTTTCCCGCAGAGTCCGGGTCGGCCCTGTACTCCACGCTGAGAGGCATGGCCTTGGACGAGTCCTGCGACAGGGACCTGGCCGACCTGGCGGACTACGGCAGCAGCACCCCTTCCCCGGCGTGCTCTCCGGAGACGAGTCCAACGGCAACCCCGGCGGGCACCCTGGCGGCCACGGCCACGGCCTCGACCTCCAACGCCGCGGGCAGCGGCAGCACCCTGGGCAGGGTCTGGAGCCTCATTCTGGTGCGTATGCCTTCCAAACCGAAGGATCGTCTCTCTCTCTCTCTCTCTCTCTCTCTCTCTCTCTCTCTCTCTCTCTCTCTCTCTCTCTCTCTCTCTCTCTCTCTCTCTCTCTCTCTCTCTCTCTCTCTCTCTCTCTCTCTCCTCTCTCTCTCTCTCTCTCTCTCTCTCTCTCTCCCCTACGGAGCGCCCCATGAGTGCGAGAGAGACAGAGCGATTGGCACGCAGGGCCGGGCCGGCAAGGCGCAGGGAAGTCCCGTGCCCGCGGCGCCGCGGACGCCTCGGCTCAGCGACTCGGCCGAAGAAGAGCCAGAGGACCAGGAGGACTCGGGCGACGACGACGCGCTGTACGTCGACTCGCAGGCCGTCGAGGAGCTCGAGGCGACGCTGGAGGAAGTGAGTGACAGCGGCGGCCGGTCCTTAGCGGGCCAGAAAACTCAATTTTTTTTTTATTTTTTTTTTACATTTTTATGAAAGTGAATTCCTAAAGTTCTCACAATTGACCCGCGAAAGGTTCGCCTGGACGGCGACGGCGACGACCCCGTCGTGAGCTACCTGGTGGAGGAGGCCGAGGACGCGACGCGCTCGCCGGGCGCCGCTCGCCGCGAGGTGACCGTGGAGGAGGTGCACGAGGACGACGCCGCCGAGCACCCCGACGACGACCCGCACCGCGACGGCCTCGAGCACCACCTCGACGACATGGAGGCTGAGGGCTGCGAGTCCAGGACGGCCCCCGCGCCCAAGGCGTCCGGCCTGCTGTCCAGGATCTTCTCCAGGTCGAAGACGAGCCAGGACATCACCAAAGCGGAGCCGGAGCTGCCGGAGCTGCCCGGCAGGCGGGCGGAGCGCGGTGAGCCCTTCGAGGGATTTCACTACTCACCGCTCTGTCTCTCTTGCACCCCTACGGCATACGCGCCCAGCGCGAGAGAGACAGAGCGAGGAGAACTCGACGGCTTCAGTGTAGCGTTGGAGACGGTAAAGGCGCGTCTGGAAGCCAACCCCTCCCTGATGCTGCCTGCAGGTGCGGCAGTGAAGCGAGCCGGTAAAGGGGAGGTCTCCAACGCGGACCGCCTGTTGCACCGCCACCGGCCCAAGCCCCGCCAGACCAACAAAGCGGTACGTCACACGCCCTGCTTCGCACTACATATTCGACCAGTGTCCATCGTTTTCCTTCATTTCCCGTTGCGCCTGCAGGCGATGCGGGGCTCCCTGTCGCGGATCCTGGGCCGGTGGCTGCGCCAGGGCGGCCAGGGCCCTGCCCTGCAGGGCGTGCAGGGCAGGGACGGGGCGTGGGGCGTGGGGGCCGAGGGGGACACCGGCCACGCGGCCTGCGCGCCGCTCGCCTTGAGGGCGGCCGTCACGACGTCCAGGAGGAGCGCGCTGCAGCCGCCGGCCCTGCAGAGCGTGAGGAGGGCCAAAACGCACACCCTGCCGCAGGCCCTGCCCGTTGAACCACCCCACACCAAGGTTAGGTTAGGTTAGGCTCCTCCCTTTTTTCCCTTTTCGCAGCCCAAGGAGAACGTTTAGTCACACTGAGGTCATTTTGACCTTTTTTGGAATCATTAAAACCTTCTCCAGAATCACTATGACCTTCATCGGAGTCATCATGACCTCAACTTGGCGCCAAGCAGTGACCTTCCATTTTCTCATTTTGAGCTCATTGTGATGACAGGTTGACTTTTCTGTTCTCCTTTGGTGAACGTAGAAAATAATTTGTCTTGACAATGTGCGACTTTGCTTTACTCCGCAGTACTTGGAAGCTGATAGTACCGTTGGTGGGAAGCTGCTGGCAGATTTTGCCAGTCAAACTGACGAGTCGTGTCTTTCGAGATCAGCTTCGCTGCAAAGCCAGAAGGATTCTCGACCTGTTGGAAAGGGACTCGAAGACACGTTAACAGATGTTTTGGGCTTCATCTGAACTTCATTATTGGTATTTTGACTGTGTGTGTCAGTCAGTTTGTTATAAGAATTTCCTCTATTCACTACTTTCTGTTACAATTTTAATTTGGACTGCAATTGACTTTTAAACTGTAATGACCTCTTGTGTTGAATGGTTTTAAAGCGACAAGAGCTTGCTTCCAAGAACAAGTGGGTGAGATAATAAATGAATCAACTGCAATGTGCTCAAAATTTGGTCACATTTGTAAATTTAATTTTATTGACAGTCATTTATCCAACAAAGTTTTCCTTACCTAAAAATCGGTGACAATGAATGTCACTACAATGGCAATAGGATAAAAAAATGGACGGAATGGGATGCACAAGACAAGTTACTCCACATTTCATATTTTTAAAATCAGCCTATTATTCTAATTGGTCCCAAAAACAGAGATTGCATGGGAAACGCTGTGCTGCACCTGAAAACAAATGCAACACAATACTGCATTTTCAGTTGTCCATACTGAAATCAAACATGATTGGACAGGATTTGCAAAAGGCACCAGAGCCCATTGAAATCATCACGTGTAAGTTACAGGGTCATCTCAGATAGCTTGTAGCAGCGTAAACCATCAATTCGTTCACAGATGGTACATTCGATCATAATTGGTAAAGGAGTGCACAGGATGCAAAATCTTTCACTTAAAAACAAAAAACTCCTTGTAAGTTATGTGGGTGAGATGGTGATTGTATGACTTTAAAAAAAATATTTGATTGGCATAACTGCTTGCCATAAATTCTGCTGAGAAAGCCAAGACAAAGGTACAAACTCGCACATCATATTTTCCTCTTTCCAAAAATTTGGAGTCATTTGATCAATGTGCTGTGCCAGGGTAAAACTATTCCTATTAAAATGGTAACCATTCATGCTAAGATCTGGCACAATACAATTAACAACAAACTTTATCTCATAACTAAATATATTCACTTAGTTTTGGAGTAAGTACATTCACCGAAAAGATAGCCACACATAAAATAAAAAAAAAGATTAAAAACATTTTTTCTAGGAAAGAAAAAAAAATCTAAACTCACAAAATTATTTAAAACTATTTTTCATTCTGGACATTATGCGAAATCAATTATAAGAAACCACTTTTGAGGCAAGGGCTGAAAGTGGGCCAAAAACGATCCAAATTTGACTTACGACGAGCGTTGTCAAAACACTAAATGCATACACCTTAAATCTACTATCACAATGCTTTCCTACCTTCTCAAGCAATCTACCTGAGAAGTGAGATAATACTAAGAAAAAGTTAATGTAAATGGAAGAAGCAAAAAGGTTGCATGAAACCCAGACTAAAAGGTATTTCCAAACACAGGTTCAGAATACAAAGAGGACATGTGTTCTTACAGATCTAGAGAGAATGTTGAGAAGTCCTCTATGTACCACCATATGAGAAAACTGGTCAAAGACAATGGTTTTACAAAAAGTTTTAAAAAAGCCTAAGAATGTAACCAAGTACAAATATCAATGGAAAATAAAATTCTAAGAAAACACAACTTACTAGAGACAGACCATCAACATTCAGTAAATGCATCTTACTGACTGATGTGTTTTCTCATCAATCTAAGCTCATAATGAGGCAAACCAAGATACTTACAAATACACAAAACTCCATTAAATTTAAAAAAAATCAGAATGGTAAACTGGCTTTGAAAATTAAAAAAATGACAGCATTATCACATACAAACAGACCAATGCAAAACTAACCAGAACAATTTGTTTAAGTGAAGTTGCTGTATGAGATTCAAGCCCCATTGACTGAAATTTACTGTAGATACATATTTATGTACATCATACATTGCAAAGTTATCACAAGCATCTTTTGTTATAAAGCAGAAAGAACATATACTTAAAATAGTCCACATGTTGTCAAAACATAAAATAATCTTCAAGTGATAAAAATGATTGTAGCACAATAGGAAGGCTAATCAGTACAACAATGAAACATGCTTGTGTCACACTTGAATATACTTCACAATGAAAATGATTGTGGCTAAAAGTTTCAACTAATTGTCCATTTTTCATGCTGCTTTTCCAAAATAGAGTACGGTTTGTGCAAACACTTATATTAGTATATAATTATGAGTTAAGGGTAGGGCACATTTGATGACTGGAGCGAGGTTGATTCACATTCACTGACAAATGACTGTGTCATTGAACTCTGAGCAGGACTCACATGCCAGATTCTGCAATCCCTTCATCATCTGAAAAATAATAAAAGAGAATGTCTTAATTTGGGATGATGACACCTCTAAACACAGAATATATGATGCATGAGCAACACACTGGGCAAAATACACTAGTGCAACTAGGCATGCAACACATGCTCAAGAAGCAATGTAGCTCTTAGAGTGCTATTGAATTAAAATACAAGCAGCACAATTTTATGCATGCATGCATGCATACATCCTTTGTCTAATCTACTCTTGTAAGATGTACAAATTTTTAAACAAAATCAAGGCAGATAAGAAGTTGTGAAATAAATGCACAACCAGGCATCACATTAAAGCAACACTACAAAAGAAAACAAAAAAATTCTACAAAAACGTCAAACAAAAAAAAAAAAAACCACATGAATTCAAGTAATGAAACACACAGTATTAAGAGTAAATTGTGAGACGACAGGCAAACATTTTACCAGAGACACCATTTGTCACTTCTCCTTTTCGCCTCTGCCTTCTGTGACATTGGAGGGAGCATCAGTTGACTTAGAAGACATGGCACAGCGAACAGAGGCAGCAACAGAACGAAGAGCGCAACGAACTCCATTCCACCACTCTATACACGAAAAAATTTCCCAACACATGTAAGACACCTTTCCCTCTTCTTTATTGATTTTTCTTTTTAAATTTGAAAAAAAATAAAAATGAGAAGAATTTTATGATTGTTGAGGAGATGACATGAGACAAGCAATACCACACCCTTATTAAAGTCCTTTTGCATGATTATTAAAGAATGATTAATCAGTAAAGTAACCAAGGAATTCAGGGAGGAAAAAATGCACACAGCAAATATCAAGTGCAAGTGGGGCTTAAAATAAGTGTTGGAAAACAAGGTTGCAGCAAGAACGGTGCAGAGGAAGCTGAATAGAATGGAAAAGAAATGTGAATCCAGGGTAGAGTCCTCAACATTTTCTTATAAATGTGCTATGTTCACTTCCATAAATTTGAAAGCTACCAATTCTGGATCAGACTTCTTACCAACCAACCCACCAAAACCTGGAGCAGCCCACAGTCTTGAGGTTTGTCATAGTATTACAAGAGAAAATTGAAACAGGGTTCCCCTCCCCACCACCAATGGAAGTTGCAACACACTATTTACAGCACTTCCAGTTTTATGATTTCCTTTCTGGACTTAGTAACTTCCTGGCTTTTTTTTTGACCAAATTGTCACACGTTGAAGGTATGGACACAATTAATATGTATGAGGAGAACTTACCTTCAAAACCCTGGTTGTGGTGAGCTTCCCGTTGAGTAGATCCAGGGCCTCCTCCTCCTTCATTGCCTTCCAAAACAGCTAGTAGGCACTGGTGTATACAAATATACTGCTGCTCTGTCTGGACCATCCACACTCTTTCTTTGCGCATTTGCCAGACGATACCAAATATATCAACACTATCTGAGTGCGATAAACTCTGGAGAATGCGGTCCAGAGCAATAAATGTGCCAGACCGACCCACACCCGCACTGCACACAAAACGTCACAGTGTTAGTTATCAGTGTAGTACAAAGTAAATTGTAAAAGAAGCATGTTACTGGTAATATCTTACCTGCAATGTACAACGATGGGTCTCTGATCAGGCCCAACACGGTCTCTAAAAGCTCGCACAAATCTAACTAGGGTCTGGGGAGGATTTGGCACACCAAAATCTGGCCATGTAGTGAAGTGGAAATGCCTCATCACTCGTGATTGTTCACCCTAGAAACATATTTACCCATATTAGAAATGTCAAGGTAAATGTTGATGAGAGAGTGAGTGAATGTGTTTATATAGCTTACCCGACACATAATAAATTCAGTAATGGTCCAGTCAGGATAATGACTGTCATTAAGAATGGTTACGCAAATATCTCCGTAATATACAGGGAGTGTGTCATACGGCCAGTAATGGTCACACTTTTCTCTACCTTTCTCAATGCATCGAGTTAACATAACAATGGCACGCGAATTAGACTCCCAACACATTCGCCAGAAGTCATCTCTGGTTGAGTGGAGGGGTCCTTGAGTGACTATAAACTCACGAGGGGAATTGTGACCCTGTAAAATAAATTAGCCAACAATCAATCAAAAGATGAACCAATGCTAGCACACTGCTAAAAGGGGCTGGCCAAAACAAACTGTTTACTTACAGGCACATAGTTGGCATTAATGTAATCTGATCCCTCTTCATCATCAACAGGCTGCAGTTTAACTCTAGAGTGGTCGTATGGTAAGATGTTGGTAAAGCGGTTCTTGGGTCTGTTGCAAGGAAGGTCAGCTGCAGAGCAGCTCTGCTCCCGTCCTACATGCTTCAACTCCTCAAACTCTTCGGAAAAACGGAAATCTGAGTCTGCTGACATTAGACGATAGTGGTCTCCAAAATTTTCCAGGCGTATTGCACGGCTGGAATGAAAAGAACACAAGTATAAGCAAAGCGACTTCAAAACAAATTAACTGGCTAACAAGTGATATGTATGTGTAAGACATAATAAAAGTTTAATTTCTACCTTGTCACAATGACACTGTCAGGCAAAGACATGTTGTCATTGTTGCGTGAGTCTGTAGCCTTTCGGTGAGCCGATCTTCTTCGCCGCAGTAGTAAAATTGTAATTAATAACAGAACAATCAAAGCTGCAGGTACACCCACTCCAATAAATATAGGTGTATTGTCTTGATCTGCACAAAAAGAGAGCATATGGTTAACAAAAAAGACGATAAAGACATTAGCTTAAGAGCACAGAATTGTAACTACCTGTTTGGATAGGGAATGAGTAGAATGTGTCAGTAAATTTATCAGGTGCTGTAAATGCTCTCAATTTAATGCGGTAGGTTGAGCCAGATTTTAAAGGGCCATTGCAGTACCCAGGTCGAGTTTTGTCGCAGTTCATTGATCCTATAGTAAAGTCTTCGACACTTGAGTTTTTGAAAGGGTAATAAGGATCCATTACTTGGTAGGGTGGCCATGTACTGTATGCTTGAACATCTTTCCAGCTTGGCATCTCAAGACCAGATGAGTTCTTGGTGTCGTCTTCAGCAACAATGATAGTATATGACGTCACCACCCCGTTGGCATCCGAAAAGTAATTCTTGCGGAAGCGTATTTGAATGGAAGTAGTACTGCGACACACTTCAGTTGGAACATAGGTAGGAGAACATTTGGGTGGAGGTAAAATAGGCATCTTCTGTTTCCATACAGCTTCAGGCCCATATCCTACTCGAGTTTCAGCCTGAATTCGGAACACATATGTTTTACCAGGGAACAGGCTCTTGATGGTGCCATGAGTCTCCCAAGGTTGGAAGTCCCGAACTTGAGTGTGAGTTGAGCCCTGGTAAACACAAGCACAAATTACAACACACTTATTCTTTGATAGAGGAGCTACACATGAAAAATTGCAAGGGACAGCAGTTACCTCCAATCCATATGTTATGGTAAATTTCCGTATGATGCCATTCTGCTGATTGCTTGGTAAACCCCACTCAAATGAAATATCTCCAGGTAGTATGTCCACAGGCCCAAACTTCTCCACCTAAAATTGAACATTTAAAGAATAATATGATATTCAAACAATTATTATGTACATCAAAAAATTAAGAGAAAGACACCACTACAATACCTTGCCAGGAACAGACTCATGGGTTTGGAAAATGGCGGACACTGGAAGTGACCTCCTTAAAACAGATGATTCAGTACCAGAGCGGACAACAACAGTGAAGGTATAATTTCGATGAGGTTTCAGGTCACTTATGGTAATTGAGTCTCCCAGAGTCAAATTTTGGATTAATAACCCTTCTGTGTTGAGGTATTGTACCTAAAAATTAAGCATAGGATGAATAAATTTCAAATATCTACACACAGAATTGTTGTTTCTATGACTTCATTAGGCTGAAAGAATTTGAAATCACTCACTACCCACCTCAAACGCATTGAATTCTCCCCTTGGAGGTTCCCAAGTTAAAGTTATTTCTGTGTCGGTAATTAGAGAAGCATTGATTCCAATAATTGGTTCAGGATCTGTGGGAAATATAAAAAGTTACTAAAGTAAACAGTTCTAAAATGCAGCAAGTACAAAATATAATTTGTACTTACACATTCGATCTTGCCTCTGAAGCGGCTGACTTGCAACACCATCAGATACTGTCCAAACAGTAATATTGTAAAGTCTGCCAGGGACAAGGCCCGTAAATATCACCTTCGTGGATTCTGTATCATTTGCAAGTTTTTCACGGTCCGGTATGGAAGGATCAGAGAGTCGGAATCGATATCGGTCAAAGTGGGATGATGTTTGAGGTGTTGGGGTGTAGCGAAGTGTTAGCTGTCCAGTTTCTTGCAAATTACTCACAACTAGTACTTCAGATTGAATCAATGGCACTAGAAAAAAGTAAATGGGACAAAAGTTAGTCAGTATTTATCACATTGCCACAAATTGGCCAGATTATTAAATTAACTTACTGGTTCTGGTAGACAACTTGGTGGTATCTGAATGTAAATTGTAACTGACAGTCTGAATTTCCATGACATACTTGACTCCAGGCATTAGATCACTGATGAGAATTCGGACAGTGGCTCCCTCCTCAACACCAGTGTCATTAACATTTCGAGACTTTGGCGCAGGGTCCACACCACCATCTTCAGCTTGCCACCTGTAAAAATAAATGATTAGAATCTAATTTTTGGACCTGTAATTTGAAAGCAGGCACTGCAGAAAAATATACTTACATAATAATGTAATACTCAATCCGCCCTTCAGGACGGGGGAATTCTAGAGTGACATTATTTGAATCCACCAATGGAGCAATGTTTGTAACAGGATTCGGACCTAAAATATGATTGCAAAAAAATTGTTTTTAAAATAAAATTTATAATCAAAGATGGCATTTTAGCTTGAATCAATGCAGAAAGTACTTACGGACAGTATGGTTAACTTCTTGTGGGGCATTGCTTTCTACACCAAAGCTAACAGTATTAACTTGGACCATATACTTCTCACCAGGTGTCATATCAGCAACTTCAGCTTCTGTTTCACGCACTGCAGGAAGCTTGACCCATCGTTCATCTTCCTCTGTGCGATACCTGGAAAATAAAATTAAAAGAAAATAAATGGAATTTCCTTGATGTAAAACTAAGAAAAACAAATAAAAAGTGCTACACACCTGATTGAATACTCAGAAAATATAGAATCCTTTGGACTTTCCCACCGTACTAGCACAGAGTTGCTGGTCACTTTTTCAATGCTCAGATTTCTAGGTGGATGGGGGTCTGATGGGGAAATCAAGAAAAAATATTTAATCAACATCTGTTCACAAGAAAATTTCATCATAGACTCTACAGGGAAGAAATACCTGCCATTCCTGCAGCATTAGTAAAACAGAAAGAAAGCATCAAATGAAGCAGCAGCAGAGAGAGAAGGGAAGGTGTTTGTTAAAAAAATAATGTGCGAGAAGACGTACTTACACACAGCTTGGAAGTAGTCATGTGGCTCACTGCGTAATCCATGGCTTACAGCAAAGACTTCCACCTCATATCCTGCACCTGGATATAAATTATCAAGGACAAGACGCGAGTCGGTTGTCAAAGTTGTAACACGTTCACCTGAGAATCCAAATTCATAAATTAATTAAAACAACATTGGCTAAAAATAAAAAAATTTAAAAAAACAGAATTTTTAAAATAGTCAAGATTATATTAGAAACATTACCAGTATCATTTCTAATGTAGGTTATCTCATACTTTTCTTGACGAGAATTAACATCAGATTTCCACGAAATATTGAGTCCATTTATGATGGGGCGCAAATCTTCAATGATGGGTGATGATGGAACTGTAAAATACGTCATGCTAAATAAGTTGCTTCAGGAGAATTAAAAGAAAAGAACAAGGGATGAAAATTTTAAGAAACTCACGAGTTGCAACATATATGGCGGTATGGTTTGAATCCAGTCCATTACTAGTAGCTTGAACAGTGACAGAGTAGTTTCTCCCAGGCAACAATGACTCTAATGATAAAGACGTCTGGTCTTTGTCAACCAAGACTGAATTACTATCACCATTGTAGGTTTCAACCTCATGGTAAGTAATTTTGTATCCTTCCTGATAACTTGAATTATCAGGGGACCACATAATTTTAACAACTCCAGTCTTGTCATCTGTGGACGAGTGCAAGTCTTGAACTGGAAGAGGCTTCAGTGTGACATTCCCTGATGCAGGCCAGGATGTTACTTTCCCCGATACCGTCTTCACAAGCACCTGGTAAGTCTTGCCGGCCTCCAAACCATCTCTGAACTCCCACTGTGTCGGCTCATCACGATTCCGAGTCACAGGAGGTTGCCTCCTCACAGAGATAGAAACTTGATATTTGTCAAATTCACTGCAAAGCAAGGAAAGTTATCGTTCATACCTTACTCTGACACATGACTTAACAGGACATAAAATAATGGCATCCACATGAACTTACCTGTTCCCTTTAGGAGGCTCCCAATGAACACGGAAAGAATTTGACGTGATGCTATTTTTATCAAAAGTGACATTCATAGGTCTCAGGGGAACTGTGCGGTATTGAGCTGTTGTAGGAGCTGACACTTCATCTTCGCTCACCGTCTGCACAGATATATTGTAAGCTCGACCTAAAAAAAACCAACAATATTTCCAGAACTAAGTGAATATGAATTTGTGATAACAATACAGTCTCAATTGAAGTTTCAAGACGTAAATTCCTTGCCTGGGACTAGGCCTTTAAATGCAGCTTGCGCAGGACCAGGAGGTTCCCCCTCCTTTTCGACATACAGAACACTCTCTACTGCATCCGGAGGGTCTATGGAAACTTTGTAGTGTAAATAAACTCCAGGTGGGTATGGTGGCTGCCACAGCACTAACAGAGTTGTTTCATTTCGGAACCACACAATAAATTTTCCTGGGGTATTTGGTTCTGGAACAAGGACAAAGCAAACAGTTAAAGAATGGCTAAGCAAGCTGACAAAATGAACTCAAAAGGTAGATAGACATCTCACTTGTTGTAAAGTTTCTCGAAGTATACGCTCCACTCTCTTTGCCTTCATAAACGGTAAAGAGCTGAAGCTGGTAAGATGCTCCTGGCATGAGGTCCTTGAGTGCAAACGGGCTGACTGCATCTTCTGATCGCAAAACTGGCTGCTGATGCGGTGACTCAGACAAGTTCACAACCTTAATTTTAAAATTGGTGTACTGTCCGATGACGGGTGGGCTCCATGACACTTGGGCTACTTTACCACTCCGAACATTCACCGACAAATTGGTGGGCGGATCAGGAGCTGAAACGACAAAATCAAATCGTAATTAAAAATGACGGCCCCAGCAAAGAAATTCAAGTCCTGCAGCCCACTGTGACCCACCGGTGGTGATGGACGCGGTCCAGGTGAGCCAGTCGTGCACCGTGGAGTTGGAGTAGTAGAGCCAGAACTCGTACTTGGTGCCCGGCAGGCCCTGGCTGAACTGGATCACGTCCCCGATGTCCCTGCTGGCGATGGTGGCGTTGGGCGGCGGCGACCCGTGCGGCGGCGAGTAGTCCAGGCGGTACGAGCCGTCGGGGCTCAGGTTGCCGGGGATCTGGATCACCAGGTCGGCGGCGAGCGCAGCGGCCAGCTGCAGCAGAGACAACCGCGTTACTGTCGTCCCAAATATAAATTTAAATTTAAAAAAAAATAAAAAAAAAAAAAAAATTGAATTTTTTAAAAATATTTTTTAAAAATTACATTTTTTTTAAAAAAATCCAAAAAAATTGAAAAAATTGAAAAAAAAAAGAACACGGTGACTACACAGTAAACAGTCTACCAAGAATCGACCCGTGACACGAATAAAAAGCAAGGGCACTGCAAAAAGGATTCCTAAACTTTTTTTTCTAGAGTGTACGCGGCGACACCGACACCAGCAGAAACAGTAGTACATAATTCATTACATGCATTTAATTTTTTTTTACTTTGTTGGACTTGAGACCTTGTCTGTTGGTGTTTATTCAGTTCAGACATGTTGCTGATGGTGGCAACAGGAAGTTGGGGGGGGGGGGGGAGGAGGGAAGGACCGCCGTCGTCTGCATTATTCTAAACGATTCATTCACATGGGTGGAACGGAAACTGAACGGCACACGACCGGAAGCGAGACCGCGACGTGGTGGCGTGGCGTGGCGGGGCGGGTCCCTCGGCTCGGACGTGAGAGGCGGGATGAGAGGATCATGCAGGCAGGCCGGTGTATACGCTGTTGGGAAAACGCCGGGAACTTTGAACCCGCACTGACATTCCCCCTTTTTTTCGGGGTCGTTCGCAACCTAAGCTGGTATCAAAACACCAAGCAATCCGTTGCAGAGATAGGTGAGCCAAGCTCTCTGAGAAATTCCGAGGTGTCCACCGAGTCCTCAGATAATCTGACGCACCTTTCAAGGCAGCCAGCGTTGCACAGTGGGCCTGCCTCGCCTACCCGCAGTTACTTGGCTGCAACGCCCACCGGACGCTAGTAAACGCGGCTTGGGCACCAACAGGTCCTCGACCCCCTCTCAAGTGGCTACGCTACGCTCCCGCCGAGCCAAATTTGCACAGGCATTCCCCCGGCGGCTGCTGGCACTCCGATTTAACTCGAGATCGCTGCAATCGATCGAATTGCCGAACTGAGTCGGACCGCTTCTCTCTCTAGCTCTTAGAGCGAGAGAGAGAGAGAGAGAGCGAGAGAGAGCGAGAGAGAGAGAGAGAGAGAGAGAGAGAGAGAGAGAGAGAGAGAGAGAGAGAGAGAGAGAGAGAGAGAGAGAGAGAGAGAGAGAGAGAGAGAGAGAGAGAGAGAGAGAGAGAGAGAGAGAGAGAGAGAGGCGGCGAAGGGCGTGGGGCACTAGAGGCGAGGAGGCGGCGGCCGCGCACCTCAAGGTGCTTCTTGCATTGCTATTCTTGCTGCAGAGGCGGCCAGCGACCAGCCGACTGATTCCGAGAGGCGCTTTCGTCGCTTGCTCGGTCTCTCTCGCACTCATGGGGCGGGCGTCCCGTGAAAGTGTGCGAGAGCGACGAAAACCAAATAACTCCAGTCAACTTTGTACACCAAAATTCACCAAAGCCACTATCATCGGTGGAAAAGGAACTGACTGACCGGCACACGCAACTAGAGTCACTCGCGCGAGGCGCACTCTACTTCCACTTCACTCGCACGGAGAAGAAGTTTCCCTTAGAAAGGCGAGCGCGCCCTCCACGCCACTGCAGGCGCCACGGCACCGCCTCCGGTGCAAGGACCTCCGGTCTAGCGTGCCCACAGGACCCCGGCACCAAGTTCCTTGCGAGTCAGCCTTTGACAGTCCATCTCAACAGCGGGGAGCAAAGAAAGAGATTATCCGGGAGAGCGCGAACGCAATCCCGACTATCAAAAATTATACACCCGAGGTATCCACATTTGGGATACTCGCAGGATTCAGCCCAACCGAAGTGCATTGGGAGGGCCTCGGCCTGGAGGAACCGCCTTCATGATCACGGTTAACCTCTGTGCCAGGTAAGTATGACGAGAAGACCACGGGCAAGTGAACTAACTCAGGCGGCGGCCGTGGCAGTCCGCGGCCGGCAGCGCGCGGCCAGGTCCTCCAAGGCCTCGGCGTGGACGCCGTCCGCACGGCGAGGTCCCGGCGGCGCGCGCCGCGCCTCGAGGACGCCGCCGACGTGCGAGAGACACAGGGCGCACACCCTCAGACCAACCCGTGCCGTTCAAATTGGAGGGTTTCAGCCCCAACAGCGGACGGGGAGCGGCGTGTGCCCTCTAGCGGCGAGACGCGGAACCACAGCGCGGCCAGCAGCGGCGGCGTGCGAGGCGAGGCGCCGCTCAGTGGGCCGGAGTGCGCTAGCCGAGATGTCGCGGACGCGACCGCCGTGCGGCGCCGCTTCACTGCCTCGCCGTCCGCGGCGCCACCGGTCTCCTCGACGAGACTCCAGGACCTCCGGCGGCGTGGGCGCCGAGCGCCAAACGTGTGCTGCAGGCTGATTCCGCGAGTCGTTCGTTCTCGTCGCTCTGTATCTCTCGCACCTGCACGGCGCGCCGCATGAGTGCGAGAGAGACACACACAGAGCGACGAAAACGACTTGACTCGGAAACAGTCAGCTGAAAACGTGGCAAAGCCGGCAAAGCCACCACCACCACGACGGCGGCGGCGAGATTTCCGAAGAGTCGCCACGCTATGAGGTCGTTCCCCTGTCGCGGCGCCGCCTCGCGGGCACTTCGGCACGGAAGCAGAAATAGAAATTGAGTCGGCTGTACTGTGTGCATGGCGGCTGGGCTGCAGCCCTTACAGTGTAGTAGCGGGGTACAGCGCAGTGTATACAGTGACCTATACAGGGGACGTCCGCTCTGTGTGTCTAGGTGTGACGTCACCGGCGACGGATTAAATTTACTCGGCCGAGGATATCGCTTCGAGGTCTCTGCAGGCCCTTTGCGTTCGGGGGACAATCCCTCTGCGAGTGTCGGCTTGCTTGATTGCCCGCGCCTCTAGCAGTGCCGCAGTCTCGCAAGCGCGATTGTGATGCAAGAGCCGTCACAGAGTGCAACAATGGCTGTGTGTGTGTGTGTGTGTGTGGCATCGCACTGCAACGCGCTGTCTCTGTCTCTCTCGCGGGACGCCCCGAAGGGGTGCGAGAGAGACAGAGAGACGGAGGCGCGAGATGATGCTCCGTGGGAGCGTTTGTTGTTCCGGCAGCATTCCCTCATTGTTGCCGGGCCTGAGTTCGTTTCCGAGTCCGCGCGAAACGCCGTGGTGTGGAACTGCGCCACGCACGCCTCACGCCCGTCTCTGAGCGTTGATAAACGGCAGCAAAACAAAAACCAATGTCAAACTTTGAAAAGAAGTTTTGGGTGTGTGCTCTGCTGCCGCCGGTCTTGCCTCGGCGGCGGGTATTGTTTAGCTAAACGTGTTTGAAGAGGTCGTTAAGGTTAGTCTATACTCTGTTTGCAGCCAGGCGTTGTTCCCCAGGGGCCACGGTGGGCCCCACGGTGGGCCACGCGCTGGGGCCGCCGCGCTGGGACTATGGCGAGGCCCATTTAGACGGTCATTTAGACGGCGCTAACGTACTTAGTGTGTAGTCAGTCCGACCCTGCGTCTACTAAACCTGACGAGCAATTTGCCCCCCCCCCTCCCCCTCCCGCCATCGACGGTTAGAGTTGTTTTCTTTTGGCTATTTTCACCCGGCCTGCAGGGTGGCAACAAGCATCACACTACTGTACACTGCCACAAAGAAGCGCAAGGAAAATTGAAGCGGGAAAGACCCTGCTAAAAAATGAGACGTTTGCTTGCCGTCATGTGTCCTTTGAACATCGTCGCGCAGTGGGCCAGAGTCGTAGGTCGAAAAACGGACCTTCCGGATGCGGGCGAGGGGCTGGTCTAGTGCGAGAGAGACAGAGCGTGCAGTCGGCCGCGACGCCGCGACGCCCTAGCCAAGCGCCAAACAGCTGGGCGGGCGCGGCGGCGGGTCCAGGTTCGGGCAGGCCGCACCTGCCGAGGTCTGGACGGTCTGGACCAACGGGTAGTACCACCAGCCGCCGGGCAAGGTGGCGGGAGGTCTCTCTCTCTCTCTCTCTCTCTCTCTCTCTCTCTCTCACCGGCTTGCCCGCGGCGGGTACCCGCCAGAATGCGTACCCGGTGTGGGTCAGTAGCGTAGCACGGCGCAGTCCAGCAGCGCGGTGGAGGGGGCTGAGAGCCCCACCACTCCCCTCCTGACCTCGGCCACCTGGGCAGATTTCCCGAAACAATCGCCCGCTACACTGTACTCTACGCCCGAAGGCTACGCCACCTGGGGGCGGCTGCACTGCACGAAAAAATGTGCATAGTACAACAATGATTGTGGAAAGAAAAATCGGAATCATAGTCACTAAATGGGACTCGAACCGAAATACATGTGACCCCACCAATGGATTGCTCTTCGAGCTCTGGTTAGTGACTCCTGGAGCTCAGAAACGCGTCTAGAGGGCCGCCTGCGCCGTCGTCTGGCCCACTGTGCGCCATGAGTACGAGAGAGACAGACCGACGAAAACAAGTCTCCATCAGTCTGCTGGCCGGCGGCCGGGCGGGTACACTGACTGGGGGGTAACGGTGCGGGTGCGGGCCGCGGGCCCCCGGGTGGTAGGTGGGTCCCAATGGGTGCCGCTCGGCGCGGCCCGGGCTTGCTTGCCGGCCATGTGACCCATTGTTAGCGGTACTCGAGGTCGCGTCACGGAGCGACACGCCCACAGGCGGTCTCCCTCGCACTCAACGTCGCAGCACCGTGCGAGAGAGACAAAGCGAAGAAAGCCGCTCTGTTCGGTCGGCCCGCTTGTGTCTCTGTGCTGAGCATGCCAAAGCGACGATGAATAGTCACAGTGGGCCAGAAGACAGGTGGCGGCGTAGCGGTCAGAATCCCGGACACGTTGTGAGCTCCGGGAACACTAAACGGGACTCGAATCGATCGTGTGACCCCACCAATGGATTGCTCTCCGAACGAGGAATCCATTGGTGGGGTCACACGTTCGGTTCGAGTCCCATTTAGCGACTCCGGAGCTCCAAACGCGGCTAGAGTTCCGGACTTGTGGCCTACCGTGCGCCGCGGCGCGCCCGCCTTTGGGCCCCTGGAGGCGTTCCAGCGGCGTTACTCCAGCGCTCCGGCAACGCCGCGCACACGCCGAGGTTGGCGACAATGAACTTGAGCTGATTCGCTTGGCCGGCCTGGAGGGCCCCGCGGCCCACCGCAGCCGGCCCACCCGCGACCATCGCGCGACAGTTTTATTTCCGTCGATTCGGCAGACTGTGGCATCGCTCTAGAGAGAGAGAGAGAGAGAGAGAGAGAGAGGGACCACGGTTCGGAAGCGTGCCGTTTACTGGCCCACGACGGCGGGAGTGTGAACCACCGCGAGTGGTGGGAACGAAAAAAAAAAATTGAAACCCGGCAAAAGTTAAACAAAAAAAAATAAAAAATTGCTTGCTTAAAGCGCACTGTGTAAGAAAAGTCTCAGAGATGCCAGCAGAAAATCCTGCAAAATTTTTGAAAAAAAAAAAAAAAAAAGAAGAGGAAAAAATTGCATGCCGGGAGCCCGCAGTATTCGAACCCATGCCCACCGACCGGTGGCACCACGCAACACCGCCACGGCGCACCGCAGGACAAGTGGGCATGCCGAAAGTGCCGCCGACGACGGCGCGGCAAAAATCACTACGTACCCGCAAAACCACAAACGCGAGCGGGGAGAAAAAAAGGAAACAAGAAGCAGAGATAAAACGATTAGTGGCATGGAAAAGAAGCGGGGAGTGCGATAGCGCACGAGCCCAACGTCCCACTGTCACGAATTTGGCAGCCCAGTTGCTGGAATGCCTGGAATGTGAACGCCTTGAACCATTTAAATGTAACGTTTTTTTTTTTTTGTTTTTTTTTTAAAATTTTTATATGAAAGTGCCCAATTAAAACTAAAATGCGACCAGAAAGATGCAAAACAATGACTCAAGGTCCAAACGTTTCCACGCAATTGCCGCCGCAAGCATTAAAAAGCTCATTTCCATAATTTTCTTTTCTTCCCATTACTTGCTGTTGGATTTTCGCACGGTGCTTGGCCGTCGGTACAGGTGACCTTGCCTGGCCAGGGCGTTCGCAGGGAGGCGGAACGGGAGGGGCGGGAGGAGGAGGAGGGGGGGATTGGATTTGAAACCTGTCCAGGCAAGTAGTAGTGTACCTCTCCGGGAAGCACGGAGAGTGCGAGAGAGACAGAGCGACGAAACGCAGTCCAGTCTGAGGTGGCTGCCGCGCGGGCGGCATCGAGGATCAGCGAAATAATAAAAATAAATAAAAATACTGGAATGGAAAGGTCTTAGTCCCGGAGTGGTCGGCGGGGGCATCGTTCCGATCCGAATGGCTGAATGAATGTGAGCGATCGGGCGAAACAAGAGAATGGAGCCCCAGATTCCAGTGGAGCACCACCCCCTGGCGGCACCGACGCACCGAAGTGGTGCAGCTGAGCTCCTCAACCAGAGCAAGTGCACGCGCAGCATTCCGCACTGCCACTGACAGACTGACTCTCTCTCTCTCTCTGCTGGCTTTCTGAGAGGGCCCAACGTCGTCAGCACCTGGGGGAGAGGGAGCGAGAGAGAGAGAGAGAGAGAGAGAGAGAGAGAGAGAGAGAGAGAGAGAGAGAGAGAGAGAGAGAGAGAGAGAGAGAGAGAGAGAGAGAGAGAGAGAGAGAGAGAGAGAGAGAGAGAGAGGCGCACGGCACGCACCGCGGCAGATCGAGGTCGCACACATCGCTTTCCCGCTCGCCCCGCAGCACTCTCAGCAGAGCGGCCAATCAATCAGCGGACAGATCATCAGCCGTTTATGAGAAAGTCGGCAGCAGGTATGTACGCGTCATGAGCGCGTCCAGACCAGTCCGAACGGAACCTGTTGTTGTTGTACCCCGCGTAACCTCCCAATGAGCCAGCATTGTCAAAATATGAAATTTTAAAAAATGTGAAAAAAAAAATAAATGAGCGGGTTTCTTATTTTAAAAACATAAATGAAGTAAAAACTTGGGAAAAAGCGGGTGAAAAAATAAAATTAGAACGCCAATGGCGTGAAACAATCACAGACACCTCGTACGGTAATTATCTCACGTCAATGGGTACAAATTGAAATCCTCTTAGCAAGTGACACAACTAAACTGTGTCCGGGAATTTAAAGAGAAAATCTCGCTCAGCGATCTTTCAACTGGTCCACTGTGCCCCGATGTCCCGATCGACCGTGTCGTGAGATAAAGCGGGAGGACAAGAGACAAAAGACCTCGCCGATCCACCCCGTTCGGTAATCACCGTGGCGAACCCGGTTAGGTGGACCGATAAAAAAGATAGGGGCGAACGAGCGGCGGGGGCGAACGGGAGCAGCGTGGCTCAAGGGTTTCATGAAGTTCGTGTGCACACTACACCGGAAACAGTTTGGGGAGTTGCTGCAGAGCAATTTAAAAAAAAATAAAAATCGATCACTGAGCAACTCTTGTAGTGTTGCCTCATGAGTATGCGGTGCATCGTGAAAATGTTTGCCTACATTTTTTCTTATTTTTTTTTTTTAAGGTGGCAGTGCAGTGCTGAACACTCGCGGCGTTTGCGTCAGATCCACGCGGCAGCTGTTTCTTTTCGCGGTGCACGCTCACACGGCGCCCCGCGGGGGGCTGCCAGTCAGGAGCCTAAATTTGAAAGTTATACAAAGCGTGCGCAGACCTAAACATCGGCTGGAGCTGCAGCGCCGCAGACGGCGTGCACAGTGGGCCAGCAGACCGGCAGGCGGCCAAAATCCCGGACACGTTTCGAGCTCCAGAGTCGCTCAATGGAACTCGAACCGAACGAGTGGCACCACCGATGGATTCCTCGTTCGGAGAGCAATCCATTGGTGGGGTCGCACGTTCGATTCGAGTCCCATTTAGCGACTCTGGAGCTCAAAACGCGTCCAGGATTTTGACCGCCTCCGCCGGTCTTCCGGCCCACTGTGCCGGCGGGGCTTAGCGAGAGTGAGACAGAGAGCGAGAGTGAGGGAGACAGCGCGCGGCACGCCGAAATAGCCCCGCTCCGGCATGGGGTACGCGCGGCCTAGCTGGGGCCTAGCTGCAGACAGCAGACTCATTTCCAAGATAGTCGTCTCGTCGTTCTGTCTCTCTCGCACCTGCTGCCCCCCCGTGAGTGCGACAGAGACAGAGTGATCCCTTCGGCTGGTCGACGCGGGGAGCTCGGCGCGGCAACGCGGCGGTAGGGCGTTCAACAAACAAACACGCCGTGCGATCCTGGCGAGCGATCCGCGGCCGGGACCGAAAAAAAAAAAAAAAAAGGAAAAGGATGGCAGTGTAACGCAAGCCACGCAGCGGATGCAGGACTTTTGGCCGACTCAGCGGTCTTCCGACCCACTGTGCCGTGGTGCGAGCCGTAAGGGGTGCGACAGAGACAGAGCGACGATAGGATGCTTCGGAATCGCTAGGCGGCAGCGTGGGGCCCACGTGGATGCACGTGTCACATCCGGCCGTGCAGGAGCACGCAGGACTATGCGCAGGACCTGCGGCAAGGACCTTTCCCTCCCACCCTCTCCGCCACCTTCCAGGCTAGGCTCGAGATTGGCTCCCCAAGGGGGTGCTGGGCGCTCCCTGGGTCTCAAGCAGACGCACAGCTGACTCGCATCCTGGTTGGCGACAGGCGTGAGAGTCTAGCCGAGTGCCAACGCAGCCCCCCCCCCCAAAAAAAAAACAAAAAAAAAAAAAAAACACTCGTTTGGAATTGCTCTCCGAACGAGCAATCCATTGGTGGGGTCACACGTTCGGTTCGAGTCCCACTCAGCGACTCTGGAGCTCAAAACGCGTCTCGAGTTTTGGCCGCCTGCGCCGGTTTTCTGGCCCACTGTGCGCCCCGCCCTGCCTGCCTGCCCCATTGCGCACGAGTTGCACGAGTCAGTCAGTCAGTACCCCACGAGACACTGCGACGGGACACGCCCCCGGGTCTTGCCGGCTCCAGCCGTGCCTCCAGCCGTGCCTCCAGCCGTGCCTCCAGCCCACTGTGCTCCAGCCACTCACTCACTCACTCACTCCAGCCAGCAGCGAAAGCGAGTCGCTTTGCTGCCTGCACACCGCACCAACCACACCCACCCGCAGACCCGCAGCCCGGCGCGCGTCTCACTGCAGGCTGTCGCCGGAACGGTGCTTCGTCGCTCTACTGTCTCTGTCGCACTCATGGGGCGGCGAGAGAGAGGCAGAGAGACACAGTGGGACGGAGCTGCCAGTCAGGCGCTTCGGCCGGCGGGCCGGCGGAGACAACAACGCACAAAACACACGACCCAGACGAGCTTTGCCTGGCTTCGCCACCGGGCGCCTGCCCTGGGGGCGCGTGCAACTACACTGGCAAAAGGATTTAAAAAAAAAAAAAAAAAAAAAAAAAAAAAATTATTAAAAGAACGGAACATTTTGATGCACTCTTCTACAGATTTAAGTTGAGATTTCCAACCACTGCTACACATAGAAACCTAGGTAAATTCCCATGCAAGAATTTGCTGCACAAAATACTCGCATACTGTCCCTGTAGATAATTTTGACGTCAGACAACTCATTTACTCTTGAATGACACGGAACTTTCGCTTTCAATCATAAAAAAGATTGCTAGCTAATTCAGGCCTCTTCACAATCGGTAAATCAATTTTTTTAAATCACACCAGTGGTGCCAGGCAAAGAAACGGCTCTGAGCACTCACAAATATCCACCAAAGGCCACAGCTATTCTTCTCTGAGGAAATACGTATTTAATTTGAGCACTACCTGAGTTGCGTAAGAACAATATTCACTGTGGAAAATTCCTTATGCAGCACCCACAGCTGCCTAACCTAAACGCTGAGCGACCCGAACTCCATTTGGCAGTATCAGTGTTGTGTAAATAAAAAATTTGGCAGAGTATAAAGCAACGCATGAATTTCTTTAAAAATTATGCACTAGAAGAGCCACTGTCAACCAGAAAAGTGAAAAAATTGATTCACAAAGAATGAAACTCAGTTAACCAAAAAAGTGAGGGTGGTACTATGTACCTGGACACGGGCAACAGGTGTCATAGTAGCATCTTCATTAAGAAAGTAATTCTGCACAAAAACGAGGGCTGCTTGGTGTGGGGCGTGATGCAGTGGTCGCAAGCCCGACACCAAAGCGGGAAATGAAGGAAAACGAGAATTGTTGAAATGACAGTTTCCAGCCTGGAAAGTCTCTCCAGCGTTTTGTAAACAACCTGTTGCTGGCTGCAGACAACACACGGCAACCGAGCCAGGAAACCCTGAGCACTCACCCGCCACAACAGGAACAGCAAGTATCCATAAGACATGACGAGTCTCTTGCAGGACATATCTTCTCCAGGACTGGGGCGGCAAATTCAAGGAAACATTTGTCCCACTTACGCATTCCTGCACAACACAACACTAATACTTCCGCCCCCGACTCCCTTTACAACGTCCTCCTCGACTCGCGCTCATGTCGCCGCAGCCCACACATCCTTCGGACCGACGCGAATCCAGGAAATAAAGCACTTTTCCGCGACACTTTGATACTTTTAGCCGTCACAACACAGGAAAGCTGTTGTGCTCGGGTCTTGTGCGACACCTTTCTACTCCGGTCGCTGCCACACTGAAAGCGTTTTCTTCTTTTCGGACGCCGTCGGTGGCGCGCTCTGTCGGCAGCGCCGGAAAGCTGCAACTCGTCATTCAGATTCGTATTTGTCGACGAATCTCTCATAATCTGCTAGTCTCCTGAAGAGCCGAAAAAACGTCGAATGTGAATCCAGACAATAATACACAAGTATTTATCGGGGTCTCTTTAATGTTTGTCTGCACTGCTCCGATTATCACTCGTCAAGGTTAATGCTAGAAAAATACTTGATGACTGCGATTGGTTTGCGACGCTTCGTCTTTAGCCGTGTCTTGCGTTCTCGGCGGACCCCTTAGGAGACCTCTGTCTCAGCTGTCTTGGTAAGATAGTGTGCTGCCCGCATCCGTCGACGGCTCTCTGCCCTCCTAACCTAAACAAAGTCGTCTGGTCCACTGTCAAAATGTGTTCCATTCCTGTTCCAGCTTCTCGTTCACTCGCGTCGGTTGCTGGAGTCTTGACAACCATGCGGCAATAGGGGGGCGATGGAAACCAGTTCAGCTCCTGTCAAGTGGCTCGCATAATTGGTATGTTGTTTTTCAGTACAGTTGGAACAGGTTTGTTGTTTGTTTGAATGGCTTCTCCATTATTATCTGTCGGTAATTTTTTTTCAATGCCTGGTCATAGATTATTGCCCGAGAGGAGTCTTTCTGAAGCAACATGATGTTACGGCCTGGCCAAATATTTACTCTTCTGAGTAAAAACGCTTCTCGGCATCAATGGGCGATGGTGCAGGACATGGGTATTGTTGCTGGACCTAGTAAGTTGTCAAACAGTGGGTTTTCAACACAAAGAGTACCTGAATATATTCAAGTCAATGGTGCATTTGCAGATTGTTTTAGGAGGAAGCTCTCTGGGTACTGTCCTCGACGAGATAACTTTGTCATCCCTCCAGACACTGTTGTTGTGCATAAGCGTTCAATCACTTGGTCTCAACTTTTATCAACCACTGATAAACCTATCGGAGGTGATGGTCCTAAAGAGGTGAAAGAAGAAAGTGAGAACGGTGTCATTACAGAAAGACCGACAACGAAGGCTAAAGAAAGCAAAATAATTATCATTGAAGAGCCCATTGTGATTGTGGCTGCTATTCCCGGAGATGCTGCACCTCCAGAAAATGACAAGGATAAAGGAAAAGAAGCTAAACGTAAGCAATCGTTACATAGGTTTGGCAGAAGTCCCCAAGCTGGTGTTGAAAATTAAGCTCTACTTGTATTTCTTCCAGCTGTTAAAATCAAGAGAGTAAGAGTTGACCTCACAAAAACCTCTCTAGAAAGAAATTTCATTACTCCAGTTCGAGCCATGTCAGATTTTCTTTTGAAACCTTCAGATCTTGATGGTTTGAGGAAAACTAAGAGGAGGTCTCCCATTGAGAACGAACCTCCCATAACAGTGTATTGGAGGAAAGATGTTGAATCAAGGTCGGTCGAAAAAAGATTTCTGGCTGTACATCGCTTGTTGAATTCATAACTGTCCTATATTTCCAGAGCCAATGAAGTGTGGGGCGACAAAGAAAAATTAATCAATGAAATTGTAAGACGGGAAATGGAGCATAGAAGCTACCAACAAAGTATGTTGTTATTGAAAGTGTAATAATTTAGACCATTCAATTAAAAATAAATTCATTAACAGCAATATCACCTTTCAGATATGTTTTCGGTCAAGAGACAGCTCAGAGACTACTTAAAAATGCAGGAAAGAACACATTCAAGAGATGAAGAATTTGCAAAGGAGGCAGGGCTGATGGGGCCCTCAGGAAGAGTGGTCATGACTGCTGTTGTAATGTAAGTTTTTTTTTTTTTTCTAAAATTTATTTATTTTTAAATCCTGGTTTTAATTTTTGTTTTGTTGGCATGTTTAATGATTCATCACTTACTCCTTGTTTGATTTCCAGAAATGGATGTAATTTTGTATTTAAATTAGCAGCTTGGCTTTACACTGGTTCACACAGTATGTTTGCCGAGTGTGTTCACTCACTGGCTGATACAATAAATCAACTTATTTTAGCCTATGGAATATATAAATCAACTCAGGTCAGTAGTTGTTGCTTTCATAATGAACAAATTTTTTAAAAAGCAGTTTATTTTTAAACTTTTAATAATACTGAAATATTGTTTTCAGAGAGCTGATGTTGAACATCCCTATGGGTACAGCAATATGCGATATGTGGCATCCTTGATATCAGGCGTCGGTATATTCTGTGTTGGAACAGGGTTATCTATTTATCATGGAGTTCTTGGACTGGTTGATCCTGCTCCTCTCGAAGACTTTTACTGGGTGAGACATTTCAATCCGATTGTGACCAAATAATATTTTTTTACGCATGGTCTATGCATGCCAGGGGGAATCCGTGATTTCTAACCACCTTCAATACTCATGCGTTCCAGGCCTTCTTCATTTTAGGAGGATCTCTCATCTCAGAGGGTGCAACCTTAATTATGGCTGTGAATGCTATACGTCAGGGAGCAGCAAGGCATAATGTGCCTTTCACAAAATACAGTATGAATTCTTATGTTCCATTATTTTTATTATCGACCGTTGGTTCCGTGAAACATGGTAATAATCCTCTTCTTTTTCCAGTTCTTGAAAGCCGTGACCCCAGTGTAAATGTTGTACTGCTGGAAGACCTAGCAGCCGTCTTGGGAGTGGTAGTTTGCTCCACCTGTATGGGACTGACTCATATCTATGGAGCCACATTCCAGATGCTGTAGGCTCATTATTAGTTGGAGGGCTTCTTGGAGGTGTTGCATCTTTTATTATTTATTCAAATGTGGCTGGATTAGTGGGCAGGTTTGTTTTTGTGTTCAATTTAACTTTCCACTCTGATAACTTTTCTGTTAATGTTTTATGTTTACTAAGACTTATTTTACGTCCTGTTATTTCAGATCTATACCATATGATCAGCTTGAAAAAATCAACTCTGAGCTGGAATCAGATGTGATGGTTAGAGCAATCCATGATGTGAAGGGAATTGATATGGGTAACTTTTTAGTTCGATACAAAGCTGAGATTGACTTTGATGGAAGAGAACTAACCCGGTCTTATTTAGACAAGCAAGATTTACAAATGATGCTTAATGTAAGATTTTTCCGTAGTTATGAAAACAACATATCAATGTGCAAACATGTTAATCTTTATTTTGTTTACAGGAAGTAAGAACTTTTAAAGACATTGATGAACTAGAAAGTTTTATGGTCAAACATGGTGAAAACATAGTGGATTTAATGGGTGGTGAAATTGATCGTATTGAACTAAAACTGAGGGTAAGTGTTTCTGTAATTTGTGCATAATTTTAAACTCACTTTAATGTTGCTTAGATTTTTTTGTGCGTCATCCTGCTGTTCTTATCTGTTCCATACAGACAAAGCATCCAGAGATCAGACATTGTGATCTTGAAATCCTCTAAGGTCCGACTGTGATGAAAATGTCTTTCCAAGTTGCATTACCAAATAGTTAATGTTATTGTGATGATCTGCGGTGTTCCTTTCTATTTTAATGTGAAGGTATTAAAACAACTCACACCACTCTAAAGGAATCATTGCGTAAAAGGAAATATCTCAAATCATGTCTAGCCGAATTTCTGATTTGTAAGCCAATACTTATTTACTGGAAATGTGGGGATGACTGGTGACAGTGCAGTATTCTCTATATAATTCTCTTAGATATTTTTGTGAAATGATAAAATGTTTATATAACTTGTGCTGAAGGAGGAAGTTTTGCTTCATTCCTGTGCTGTGCTAGTTTTCTTAGATAAATTTGTCTCTGTCCTATGTTTTTTGAAAGAAATGTAAGTTTTCCATTTTTAGCTGAGACAAAGTTTGATGCATGTAAAATTTGTACTGTTCAAGCTGTTAAGAGTAACAAGCTAATGAAAGTCCTGTATCAACAAATATTTTATTCTCACAACAAATTACAACATATTTATACTGTATTCCTCTTCTATTTTCTCAATGGCCTTTGCAGTAGTTTTTGAGTATTGGTTGCAGCAATTCAATTACTTAAATTTTAATTTATCCTTCTTCTAATGTAAAGTAGCAATTGGCAATGCTTTGTGATCTGTTCTAGACGTGGTGCTACTTATTTCTAGATTAAGTTTTCTCTCATTTGTGTTGCATGTCTCCTTGGGGTCTCCTCATGATCTCTCCAGAGTTGTGATATTTCTGCTGTATGAACACCATCTTTTCCTCCGTTATAAGAGTTTGTCAACGAATGTATGTACAGACGTGTGTATGGTTTTATTTAAGTTGGCTTCTTTTATGTAATTATCAACTTGTGTTGAAGTTCAAGGGAAGGCACCTGTGAGCTGATTTACTGAATCCTAATGTTGATTTCTTTTAAAAGTGATTCAATGTGAAATGATGTACAAACTTTTAAACAAACTAATCCTCGCCCCTTCTGTTATTTAAGTCTACCAGGCTTAAAGATAATGGGTCCAATTCTTGTGAAGGGTGCTGTTTTGCGTCTCGTTCTAACAGAATGCTATGTCTGCATGCCACGGCAATGAAAGTGGCCATTTTTTATCATCATCCTGTGTATGAGGTCCTTCCCTTGGTGTTGTTTAATTTTTTTCTATCCGCAAGTCGGTGTTTGCCAGTGACGCAATAAATCAAAACGGAACGGTAAAAAAAAACAAAAAAAAACGAAACCGCAGTTTTGCCTGTTGCGTCTCTCTTTATCTTGAATCCCATGCTCAAGTGTCGGCGTCCTCCAGGGGGCAGGCGCCCATCTGGTGCAGGGCGCGGGCGAGGCTGCGCGCGAGCCGCGGGGAGGGCGGCCGGGTGACGGCGTGGGGCCGCATGGAGCGCGCGGGGGCGGGGGGCGGCGGCGGCGGCGGCGGCACCAGCACCTCAGCGGACACGACCGCAGGGACCACCCCCACTCGCACCGGACCAGCCGGACCTGCGGGGTGCAGCGTTGTGACAACCGCGTCACCGCAAGGTGGGCCAGTGGACCGGCGAAAGCTCGGCGTTTTGAGCTCCCTCAACAGGACTCGAATCAAGCGTCTGACCCCACCAATAGAATCCTCGTTCGGAGAGCTATCCATCGGTGGGGTCACACGTTCGGTTCGAGTCCCATTTAGCGATTCTGGAGCTCAACGGGATTTTGACCGCCTCCACCGGTCTTCTGGTCCACTGTGCACCCCAGACCGCCCCGACGGGTACTGACGGGCAACTCGGAGGCGTTCCACAGCGGCCGTCGTGGTGGTGGCCGCGGCCGGGGCAGCTGCCCGCACCACAACCAAGGAAGGGTTGGCCGGCGCTTGCTGTGCTTGCTGCCGCGTGGTCGCGGGGACGGCGGGGGCGGAGCGCGGCCGCGGGACTAGAGCGGGCGTGTGGGCGGGGGTGGGCGGCCGCGCGGGGGTCCAGGACCAGAAGTCGATCCTCCGCAGGCCGCGGGCCAGCCTCGCCCTGACGCGCCCCGCGGCGGCCTGCACGCCGTGCCGCACGCGCCGCCACCAGCCCATGAGGGAACGCCCTGAACGCCCCGCACGCCCTGCATGGCGGCGGCCGCGAGGGGGCGGCTCGGCGGGGGCGACGCCGGTCCCGGCGACGACCTGGAGGACAACCACCACGGCGTCAAGGACCACGGCGTCAAGGAGCGCGCCGAGCACGACGTCTTCAACATCATCATCAAAGTCAAGGTGTCGCCAGTACGATCTTACGGTGAGTGACTTGAGTCAAAATTTTGTCCGTTTTGACCTGATTTTGACTTGACACGCGTCCGTCACGCAGTGGGCCTAAAGACCGGCGCAGCCGGCCGAAATTTTAGGCGCGGTTTGAGCTCCAGAGTCGCTCATGAGGACTCGAACCGAACGTGTGACCCCACCAATGGACTGCTCTCCAAACGAGGAATCCATTGGTACGGTCACACGTTCGGTTCGTGTCCTGTTCCTGCGGGTGCGAGAGAGACAGAGGGCTCACCTCGGCCACACCAGGCTGCCGGGCGCCCTGCTGGGGCTGCGCGGCACCGCCGGGACTCACATGGCGGCCGGCCGGGGCCCTAGCCTGGGCGGCCTGGGCCAGCCTCCGCCGGCCTCCTGGCGCCCCTGGCCGCCCTGGCCGAGCAGGCAGACACGGGTGACCCGGACGGGGCGGACGGCGCGAGTGCTAGCGCGACGGGGCGCCATGGTGCCATTGTCGCACTGCCGATAATGCTGCCTGTGGTATGGCCAGCGCGCAGTGGGCCACATGGCCGGCGCAGGCGGCCAAAACTGTGGACGCGTTTTGAGCTCCAGAGTCGTTAAATGGGACTGGAACCGACCGTGTGACCCCACCAATAGATTCCTCGTTCGGAGAGCAATCCATCGGTGGGGTCACACGTTCGGTTTCGAGTCCCTTTTAGCTACGCTGGAGCTCAAAACGCGTCCGGGATTTTAACCGCCTGGCCCACTGTTGAGCGCCTGCCTCGCATAGGGTAGGCAACCCATCGTACCTCGCCGCGCTTAACAAAAAATTTAAAAAAATAAAAACAATAATAATCTTTGTGGTCTTTAGACCTTGGCGGCAGGGAATTACCAGTGGAGTGGAGTTGCATGGGCCAGCCTAGCTTGGTGGGGCAGCCCCGCGGATCGAGGGCCCGGGTCGTTCGGCCACAAACACATGCGGGGACCGTCGTTGGCGGTCGAGGCGCAGTATCTTGGTTCGAGTCCCCGCATATGATTACCCTTGGCGGCAGGCGGGGGTGTGGACGCCAAGGTCCCGACCGGTGGACGGCCACATCGTGGCGCTGCGGTGGGTGGCGTGTGTCATCTTCGTTGCCCAACGGCGCAGCCGCGCCCCGCCCTGCCCACAGAGTGACCCAGAATCCAGAACAACCGAAAAGCCGAAAAACCCGCGACGGCCCGCATAAGCACGCCGCGTGCACTCCCCCGCGCCGTGGCCTTGGCGACGGCCTCGGCGATGACCTTGGCGGCGAGGAGGCTGTCGTCTGCACCCGTTGCGCCAGGGCGCTCTGTCCCTCTCGCATTTCAGGGGCGTCCCGCAAGGATGCGGGGTGCGAGAGAGACAGAGAGACGAGGTGCTCTCCGCGGAGCGTCGGCAGCGAGAGTGGCCTCAGGAGGCCGTCGCGAGGCCGTTAATTAATTAATGAGAACTCCATTTTGGACGTTCGCATATACGATCACGACACGCAAAGCGTGCTTATTTTACATTTTTTCGGCAATTTAAATTTTGAAATTTTTATTTTTTTGTTGGCGTCTAGAGGTAAAAAAAAAGTTTTGCACAGTTTTGATGACTCGCGCGGTGCACTCGCCGGGGGAGACGAGCAGCAAACGACTCTATCCACGTCAGAACGGCGAGCCATGCGGAGCCTTGCGCAAACGCTCGCCGCGCTGTCGTCAAAGGCGCAGCAATTTTTAGGCGCGCCCGAGGAGTCCAGCCAGACGCTGCAGACCCGATGCCTGTGGACCCGAAGCTAGCCGCAGCTATTAATGGTCGCTTCGGAGAGTCATTCTCGCCGCTCTGTGTCTCTCTCGCACTCATGGGGCGTCCCGTACGGGTGCGCGAGAGACGGAGCGACGAAAAAGACTCTCCGAATCATGATAGTCTGCTGTGGCCGATGATTAGAGGGAGAAAGAGAACGCCCCGGGGAAGGACACCGCGTGTCACAGCGCCTGCCCGTGTCGGCCGGGTCAACCGGGGTCAGGTGGACCGGCTGGGTGGGGTGGGGCGGGGCGGGGCGGGGCGGGGCGCTGGGAGGCAGCACCACGATGCGGGTGAGCATCAGCCCGAAAAGGTCACTGCATCATTGTCTAGCGGCCTGACCCACACCGACCCAAACACACAGACAGACGGACAGACACACAGACAGACAGACGGACAGACACGCACACGCACTCACGTTCACGCTCTCGCACCTTTCCATCACATTATTTAAAACATGCAAACATGCGCAATTTTTGATTGCTCTGATAAAAGTTTGCATACGCGCACACACAACGGCAGCAACTTTCTGTTGAGATGTTGAGGATTAAGACGACAGTTGAAACGATTACAAAAAATATTGCACGGAAATTGGAAAAATATACATCGCTATCAACACTTTATCACATTGCTGAGTGCCGAGTTACCGCCCCCCCCTCTCTCTCTCTCCCGTGCGAAAGCGAAAGAAAGTTAGTGTTTTCGGGCCGCTTTGCAATCGCAACCTGGGAACCGCGTCGTTGCATAGAGGCGTTTGGTGGAGGGGAGGGGGGAGGCGCAACTAGAGGGGCCCAGGTAGATGCAGAGTGTCGACACTAAATCCAGCTGCATCGCGCCGGGGGGGTATGTGCTGCATGGGGACTACGTGAGAAGCTGGGCGTGCTGTACCAGGGCGTGTGGTGGTGGTGGTGGTGGTGGTGGTGGGGCCGCCGCATCGCGAGCCAAGGCGCCAAGGCTGCAGCGCGCGCCATGCAGGCCTGCAGGACGCTCTGAACGCGCCGAACCGGCTTTTGGAACACCGCAAAGGCAGCGCAAGGCCGTTGCTCCTTCTCCTTCTCCTTCTCCTTCTCCTTCTCCTTCTCCTTCTCCTTCTCCCTTCTCCTTCTCTTTCTCCTTCTCCTTCTCCTTCGCCTTCGCCTTCTCCTTCTCCTTCTCCTTCTCCTTCTCCTTCTCCTTCTCCTTCTCCTTCTCCTTCTCCTTCTCCTTCTCCTTCTCCTTCTCCTTCTCCTTCTCCTTGTTGAAGTTCACAGCGCATGACAGAACCGTGACAAAAATTCGTTATTTGCTTTCAGACCTGACAAATCAACCATATGAACAACCCCTGCACAAACGAGGAAAAATTTAAAAAAAACAAAACAAAAAAAAAAACACCAACTCATCGACGGCGCGCCACAAAACGAAAGAAAAACAAGTCTGACATTGAAACGGCTTCTGCCTCTGAGGAGCGGGATTGCTTTTTTTTTTTCTGAAAAAGAAAAAAAAAAGGCGCTTAAAAGGAAACAATGCACGAGGTGCGTGCCGGCTGCCACCAATGCCACGCTCTGCGTCACTGAACGTGCGTGCAGAAACTAGGCGAGGACGAGATTTTGGCGAGAACGCCGCCGCTTGCCGCCGACGCCGCACAGTGGGCCAGAAGACCAGTCGGGCGGCCAAAACTCTAGACGCATTTAGAGCTCCAGAGCCGCTGAACACGACTCGCACCGAACTGTGACCCACCAATGGATTGCTCTCCAAACGAGGAATCCATTGGTGGGGTCACACGTTCGGATCGAGTCCCATTTTAGCGACTCTGGAGCTCATCAAAACACGTCTCGAGTTTTGACGCCGCCTGCGCCTGTCTTCTGGCCCACTGCGCGCCGACCCTGACACGCACGTACGAGCAGGAGAGAGTGACGGTTATCTCGCGTGCACATCCACATCCTCTCTATCGCAAGTCGAGCTCGCGTCCGAGGGTCCCCGTGTTTGCGAACACTCAATTAGATTAGATTCTACTTTAGAGAGAACAGCCAAGAGACTGCACTTGCATACTGCCCTTGGTCCTAATTTACAAAATGTAGACGTACTATGAGGTTCCTCCCTTTCTTCGGAGCGCCTGCGAATCGGCACGTAGGCAACCCGCTCGTCTCGCGCGTATGACGGGGACCTGGTGGTCTACCCTCCAGGGGTTTCCCCCTCAGGCGAGGGCGAGATTTTCGGCGAGAACAACGCCGCACAGCGGGCCAGAAGACCAGTGGAGGCGGCCAAAACTCTAGACGGGCACGGCTTACCGTTCGGCCGTGACTCTGCCCCGCTCCCGCGTCGAAGTCTCTGGCGGACAGAGCCCACGGCTCCCGACTGATTGGGTTAGGCCGCTAGCTTGGCTGACAATGATCCCTCTGCTATTCTGGTTCATCGTCTGCACTCCTTCACGACACATTCCAGAGCTCCAGAGTCGCTAAATGGGACTCGAACCGGGCGTGTGACCCCACCAATGGATTCCTCGTTCAAAAAGCAATCCATTGGTGGGGTCACACGTTCGATTCGAGTCCCATTTAGCGACTCTGGAGCTCAAAACGCGTCTAGAGTTTCGGCCGCCTGCGCCGGTCCTTCTGGCCCACTGTGCGACGGGGTGGTGACCCGGAGACGCCATGGTGACCAGCGACGATCACGTCGTCATCGTCGCCCGTCGGCGTGTTCGACGGCCCGGCGGCAGATACGAGTTTGGCTGACGTGCGAGTCCAGTGTGCGCGCATGGCGCGGCGGGGCGGGGCGGGGCGGGGCGGGGGCCTCGCCGGCTGGCCGCATGGCGCGCGGCCGTGGCTCGCCTCGCCTTCAGTCTTCAGTCCACCGAGCGTGGCCTGACCGAACGCATCGCACAGGCTATTACCGAGTGGTTCTATGTGCCCGTGCTACCACCGACTGCCGCCATGGGGATTAGGATTACCTTCTTAGCGCTTTGCGTAAGTCTGCCGATCACCCATCGTCCATTCATTCATCATGCACCGCATTCACACACCTGCATTCATGGCGTTCATGGAGGCACATTCATCCCTTCATCAATGACAGCATGCGACCACGTGTGACAAAATTGTCTCAGCAGTACCCAAAAAAATTGACTTTTTGAATTTAAAAAAAAAAAACTTTTCTCGGGCCAAATTTTGTTTTTTTCTTTCAAAGACAAATTGTCAAGAGATTTTTCCCTTGAAAAAAAAAAGAAAGAAAAAAATTTTTGGGTGAGGGTCACCGGTTATGGAGAGTTAATAGAATTTAAAAAAAAATTATTTACATTGTTTTTATTCCTTGCATTTAATAAGAATTTCTGAAGCGTGAGCTCAAAATGGCGTCAACCCACGTGATAATGTGTATGATTCTATGTGAGTAACATGTGTTTCCTCTAAGCATCGTTTTAAAAATTTGTCATCACAAAGAATTGTAAAAAGAACTATCGTGCACTATCTATCATAACAGCTTAAAGTCTAAAACGATCTCACATATCCCGTTAAATGCTGTCGATCATTCCCCGAAACAAACGTAGTCCCTTTACAAAACTTTTCGTCACGAACGGTTTTTTTTTCTTCGTCGCGCGCCCGGCTGGGAGAGCACTGACATTTACATAGACGTTTTTCTGCCGCGCGGTCTTCCCTTCTCGTCGTGGCAACGCGCTGTGCCAACCGGTCTATGAGTTGACACTGCGGGCCACTACACTTACGCACACTCATTCACACACACACACACAACCTAGCGATCGTGACTTGTCCATCATGACACCGGCTCAATGAGCTACCAGAAAAGAAATGCCCGGCTGGTTTTGGCACCGAAACAACAAGGCACACCCGAAGCTGAAGGGTGTTTATTATTATCCGCTCACAAAAGTACCCCAGCAGAAGCCTTACTTTTGTCTGTTTTTTTTTAAAAAAAATATTTTTTTTGGGTTGGTTTTTATTCAAGTGGGACAGTGTAGCGGCGCTTCGTATATCGACAGAGTGTACGCCGCCCTCGATTCGGCAATGCCGTAAAGTTCTTGATTACCGCGTGTGCACACCCAAAGCTTATAAATCGAAATGCTGATTGACTATATGGCCGGCAAATTAGAGGGCAGGTGCTAGAGGTCACTGGGCTGGACGGGATGCGCACACACTAGACACAATCTCTCTCTCTCTCTCTCTCTCTCTCTCTCTCTCTCTCTCTCTCTCTCTCTCTCTCTCTCTCTCTCTCTCTCTCTCTCTCTCTCTCTCTCTCTCTCTCTCTCTCTCTCTTTCTCTCTCTTTCTCTCTTTCTCTCTTTCTCTTTCTCTCTCTCTCTCTCTCTCTCTCTCTCTCTCTCTCTCTCTCTCTCTCTCTCTCTCCTCTCTGTGCGTGCGTTTTTCTCTTCGAGTGTGTGAGTGTATCAGTGCCCACACACTCACGCACGCGCCGCGGCGGCCAAGTCACTTAGCGCCTATGCGCGCTCGCGAAGTTGACCGTGCCCGAAACGAATTAGTATTGCACAAGCGAGGTTTTTTATTTTCTTTCGTCTTCGCCGTCGAGGCTGTTTAGCTGAAAACTGCAAATCACCGATGACGGAGGGCCACGGCCGCGGACGATGAAGAAGGCGGGGTCAGTCATTGGGCATCTTTGTTTATCCGAAGACTCTCGGGAGCCGCAACACATGCCGGCGACGGTCACGTCGTGTCAACTCGTGTTTTTTTGGTTTTTTTTGGTGTCGAGAATCAAGGTGAATTTCTCCGAACGGCAGACGGCCGACCCCATCACTCAGTATAGCCAATCTTCCTAACGAACAGGTTTCCAGCGTCGCCGCCGTCTTTTTCCAGAGTGCACTCGGAGCTCGACTCGGAGGGAGGACCACCGACGCGTCCTCGCTCGCTCTTGGACTCTGTCCATCAGATTCACCGCCAGCCCGCTGACGGACGGACTGACAGACAGACAGACAGACACACACACACACACACACACACACACACACACACACACACACACACACAGACACACACACACACACACACAAACACACACAGGTGGGCAGGATAGCCAGACAGGGGCATCACTACTCCCTCACGCGTTCCCCCTCCCCCTCCCCCGAGATGCTCTGGGCTCCTAACCTTGACCAGGGCTGACCGCTCCCCCCCCCCCCCCCACCCCACCCTGCGGCCGCTACTCCCGCACTTGCACTCTCGGTGCTGCAACGCGTTGCCCCACCCTTTCACCTGCCGCTATAGCTCTTGGCGCCAAAATTTATTTTTAAAAAAAGCTGTAAATATTTTTTTGTTTTTTTGTTTTTTCACGGAAACAGAAGGTACTCACTTTCCCCCCTAACAGTAAAGTAAGGCTTTTTAGTGTCTAGACTATACGAGAAATGGAGAGTTCGGAACAAGCGACATCGTAACGAGAATGGCTGTGTAGTGTTACCTGTCGTGTGACGCCTCAGGTGACATAGTCCCCGTCATGAGCTATTGTCTGTTCATGGACGTTGCCTCACGGGGCAGGGGGGAGGGGGCACTAGGACAAGGATAATGAGGATGGAAAACAAAACTTCACAAAAGAAGTTTTCTTCCTTTGGCATTCGGCTGCTTCGGAAGCCGAAACGAAAGAAAGTTTGCAGCAGCGTGTGTGTCGTTCGGAGAGCTACCCATTGGTGGGGTCACACGTTCGGTGCGAGTCCCATCTAGCGACTCTGGAGCTCTAAACGCGCCTAGAGTTTTGGCCGCCTGCGCCGACCTCTGGCCCACAGTGGTCTGGCTTGAAATTACACTGCAGGCGAACCAGTCCTGTTCCACAAGACAGTTGTTTTGCTGCCGACCGTCGCCGCGCTACATCTCCGCACAGAGTTCGTTGCAACTACTCTTCTTTTACTACCCCGGCCGGGTTCGTCCCACGGAGCCATGGACTGCAGAGCAGACTCACTCCGAAAGTCGTTTTCTGTCTCTCTCGCACTCATGGGGCGTCGCGTGTAGGTGCGAGAGAGACAGAGCGACAGGGGCCGGGCAGGTAGCCCAGGTGGAATAAGGCGGTTGCGCAACTTGCCCTTGCTCCTTGAGAGTCCGGTGCGGTCCGGTGCGGGTCCGGTGCGGGTCCGGTGCTCGTCCGGCCGGCCGCAGGGCCCTGCCTGCCAGCCTCGTCTGGCCGGCCCTGCGCGGCGCGCCCGCCGAGGACTGCCAAGGGCGCGGAGGCCATGGACCGCCCTGGCAGGGCTGCCAGCCAGCCGCATCCAACCGCATCCTGCCCGGAGCGGAAAGTAAACAAAGCGTTTAGGTTCTGACTTGTGATTAGTAGACACGCACGAGTGTGTCTGTTTTGACAGCGAGCAGTACGTGAAAAAAAAAAAAAAAACAAACACAATAACACCAAAATAATGGCAACATGTGAAAACAAAAAATACATAGTTAAACATTATGTTTTAGCGCAAATAATATATTTAAAAAATTCTGATTTTTTTTTTATTTTTGACAGCATGAGCGTGCTCTGTCTGTCTCGCACCCATGCTGGGGCGGTTCACACCTCCTGACACGTGGAGAAACTAGAGGCAGGTTGCATATTATTTCGCCGGGCGAGAGTGTGTGTCTGAGACGCGACCTTGGGACAGAAAACGCGTAAAAACGAAAACGAAACTGGTGTGGAGAGGCCGTCAAGACACGAACGCAAACCTAGACAGACAGACAGGTACACAGACAGCCCGCTCATACTCTCTGTCTCTCTCTCTCTCACACACACACAGTGTGGAGGAGAACTAAGGGTCGGGGTTTAATTACGTATTAGGCAAGCTGCAATGAATGCACTCATCGATGAATAGGACGCGTGTGTGTGTGCGTGTGTGTGCGCGCGCGCGCATACACTGCGAATTCAATGATGGTGCCTGAAAGTCGCAGCGCATAGCGTGTCGCGCGTGCACCTGTGTTGGTGGCGCCTGGCCTTTAAACTCGTTTTTAGCACGTGCCCGTCAAGCCTCGAGATAGTTATTCACTGGACGATAGCGAAAGTGAGAGAGCGAGGCGGGGCAGCGAGTGAAAGACAGAGAAAGACGCAGAGCTGTGCCCGGCGGCCTCGCGAACCGGTCCACGGTCCACCGTGCAGCTGCACCGCGGCCTGCCGAGCCTGGAGTCGAGCCGGGACTACTCCGTGTCCAGAGAGTCCAGAGTCATGTCCTGTGACGTTGTATTCCAGTCGGCTGGAGCAGTGTCGCCCTTAGTGCCCACCGATCGCAGTGGGGCAACGCACTGGCCGTCAAGGTGAGTGCTGACGTGCGTGTCTTCGAATACGGGCACAACCTCTTTTTTATTTATTTATTATTATTGAATGGGGGAATGTGGTTTTCGGAATCCACTGCACACAAACATAAATGTCGTTTCTCGAGACAAGAAAATTTACTAGCAATAAGTAAATGAAATACTCGAGTAAATTCACTTGTAAGATTTGTTAGTTTAGGCTAGGTCAGGTTAGGTAAAATAAAATACTCAAGTAAATTCACACACGAGTCTAAGTGACACTTACCACAGGACAAAAAAAAAAAAAAAAACGCTAACGCTAACGCTAACGTGGAAGCAGATGATATATTAAAGAGAATGTGTATTTTAATGTATGTTTGTTTATCACTCCATTCACAAAAATTGACATTTGCAATATGAATAATATGAAATTAGTTTTTCTAGGATTTATTTAATACAGATATAGACAATATATATACAATTTAAATCAAATTAATTATATTTTATTTAAGTCGGTACGAGTCGAGCATAGTGCACGCACGCCGAGCCCTGCCACGCTGCGCACCCGCGGGGCCGGGGCCGGGCGGCGGCGCAGCGGCGGTGTGATGGGGAGGGAGGGGGCCCCGCTGGTCCTTGCCGTTGCGATGCGCGCCCCGATCCGGACGAGCGCGTGGCGTGGCGTGGCGTGGCGGCCGCTGCGCGGATGAGCGACAGCCAGGCAGACATGGTCCGCCCCTTACTGCCCGCTCCTACTAATATCTATAGTAAAAGCAAGCTGACAACTTCATTGCAATTGCAGCTTAGCATGCTTGCTTTAGCTTTAGCGAAGTTATCATCTGCTAAAAAAAAAAAAACGAATTGACTGACTCCTTTTTGGGAAGTTTGACATGATTCGAGCCGTTTCCGACAGTGTGCGCGCAATAATTCACATCTAGCTTACATTAAACCGAGAGGAGCGCGGCGACGCCGAGCCGCGCGGTGCCAACTGTTGCCGAACGAATGACATGCGACATGCGATATTTCTGAAACTCGCTCCGCGACGCGGCCGCGCTATGAACGTATGTGCAACGATTTACCTCAGAGAGAGCCTTTGAGCGAGCGTTTAATTATTTGATGGCGCAAGATGGGAGTACGCTGCGAAAACGGCTGACCGTAACACTGACTTAAATATGCCCCCTCCCCTAAAAAAAAAAATGTATTTTTGCGCCATGCACATTAATTTTTTTTTTACAATTTCCCTTGTAAGATCTCAAATAGTTTGCAAGGTACAGAGGGGTTAAATAGGGTCCAGCCTGGGGTCCAGCGTTGTCCAGGGAACATTTAGGCGTTCAGAGGGTATGACAATCGCGTCCCCTTTGACGCAGCACAACGAGCAGAACGCTGCTTGGCTGTCCTTTCGGGGATTGGCAACGAGGACGATTACCGTTGGCCAACCTGGCTCTGGCCTGGCAGCGGGCTTTTACAGCGCCCACTACGCTGCGCGGTAACGCAAATGGCAGCACCAATCAAAGTGTGCACAATGGCATCACGGTGTCATCAGGTGCCCCGGCGCCGTCAGGAAGCCGCGCACAGTGGGTCAGAAGACCGTTGAGGCGGCCAAAATTCTAGACGCGTTTTGAGCTCCAGAGTCGCTAGATGGGACTCGAATCGAACGCGCGACCCCACCAATGGATTGCTCTCCAAATGAGCAATTTATTGGTGCGGTCACACGTCCGATTCGAGTCCCGTTCAGCGACTCTGGAGCTCAAAACGCGTCTAGAGTTCTGGTCTCCTGCCTCCCACTGTGCGGCGTGCGCCGTCCCCCTCCCGGGGGCGCGCCGGGCTGGCTTGACGCCGACGCTTTGTACCTCAAGGTCCCTCGACGCCCGGGTCAATGCTAACGTGCTAGCGGGGCGGGGCGGGGCGGTTGTCCTTTCTGCAGTCGCGCCGCCTGAAATGCAGTGGCTTTGGCGCCCCCCACCTCGACATACATTATAGGCACGTGGCCCCAGTGACACACACACACACTCACACACGCACATACACGGGCCGAGCCTAGATTGCCTATCGCCGTGTCGACACTAGCCAACAGCGGACCAAGTATACCTTGAAGCTGCCTCTATGCCGCGTTTTGCGGCGGAGGATTCGGCGTTGGGTAAAAAGTCGTGACAGGTCCGAGCGAGGCCCCTCGGTACTCATATAACCAGTATTCATATAGCGTCGCGGGTAAATAAATGTACATTTCACAATCTCATCCCACCTGTACGTACCTCGTTTGGAGAGCAATCCATTGGTGGTGTCACACGTTCGAGTCCCATTTGGCGACTCTGGAGCTCGAAACGCGTCGAGAGTTTTGATCGCATGCAGGGTCTTCTGCTCACTATGCACCCCACCCGCAAAAAAAAAAAAAAAAAAAAAAAAAAAAAAAAATAAATACAAAATAAATAAAAAATAAATAAAAAATAAATAAAAAATAAACCTAACCTAACCTTAAAAAAAATAAAAAATAATGGGCTGAAAGTTTTAATGATCGCGCTTTGGTTTGCTTTGGTGTGCCGACAGGTGGTGGCGTGGGTGAGCCGGGCGTCCCCCGAGCCGCGCGGCATCATCTACACGCTGCTGCGCGACAACGTGGCCGGCGCGCCGGTGGTGCACCAGAAGCAGGAGTGGGACTTCGACCCGGACGTGGGGCTGCGGCGGCGGGACGAGTTCCAGCGCATGCACGGCTACCGCGCCTACAACCTGGTGGCGCAGGCCGGGCTGGGGGAGGACGGACGCATGGAGGAGCGGCGCCAGCAGCAGGCCTACCGGGACTCCTTCCCGGTGCCCCCCGAGCAGGACTGGCAGCCCGGACAGCCGCAGCCGCCCCTGCGCAGCCCCACGCGGACCCTGCGCAGCCCGCGGTTCGGTTTCTTCGGACTCTTCTAAAGCTCTAGTCAGGTATGCGCGTATTTAGAGTTTTGGCCGATTCAGCAGTTTGGCCGACGCGTTGTGACAAGGGTCGTGCGGCACTTGCCGTTTTTGCAGTGCAATGTGCCGGAACAGGACGCACGCGCGGCACGGCCCGGCACGGGTGACACGGCGTGCTCGGGGTGATGGAAGGGCAGAACCCATTGTTTGCTTCTTGTCGCACGACGCGTGCTCGTCGGTTACGTTTGAGTGGCGTGGCAGGACGTCCTGGCTCTGTGTGTGTGTGTGTGTGTGTGTGTGTGTGTGTGTGTGCGTGTCTCCATACGTGAGTGTGTGTGGTAGAGTGCGCACCACGCACTTCGCATAGACCTCCGGCCTTCGATTGCGCCATTCTTCGAAGCGCAAAATTAGAAAAAATAAGAGACTTTTTTTTTTTTTTGGTGAGTGTGCGTGCGGGACACAGTAGTGATCCAGGTGCGAAGACAGTGAGACGGTCATCGGCGTGACGGGCGGACGGCGACGGGTGCAGAAACCGGCTGGACCACGATGGATTTGTGACGTCATTGGCGCTGATGCAGCGGTTATCCAGCAGGTGTGCGTGCGTCAACTCACGTGCGAGCCGCGCCGTGTGGGTAGGCAACCCATTCAACGACCGTGTCCGACGGGCAAGCGGCCTCGAGGCGCCACCAAAGGATTGCTCTCCTAACGAGGAATCCATTGGTGGGGTCACACGTTGGGTTCGAGTCCCATTTAGCGACGCTGGGGCTCTAAACGCGTCCGGGATTTCGGCCGCCTCGCGACGGTCTTCTGGCTCACTGCCCGCTGCTTTGCACGTATTCGTAAGTAGACTGAACGGTAACGGTGAGTCATCCCCCCAGGGGAACGCCCCCGCCGCACCACGCCGGTGGCGATCGCAGTGGGCGGGACCGAGATCCGGTTCCGGCCGGCGCGACCACCGACCGCGACCTTCAGACACTGGCTGTGCATTTCCCTAGGAATCATGACGTCGAGGGCAGTGCGGTAACCCGTACGGCGCGGTGGCCGCGTGGTCTGGGGCACCGGTTTCGGGATGTGTCGCGTACGTTCCCTTAGTTCGAACACGAGCACCCGCTTTTCTTGTGACAGTGAATTGCTTTCATGGTGAATTTGGCTAAAGCATACATATGGCGTCTAAAATTATTTTTTTCAATCCAATAGATTCTTTTCTGATTTTCAATAAAAGGTGCAAAGAAAAAACATCCCAATTCAAAGTTAATTTTCGTTCATACTGTGGTCGCGTCATTTTTTGCGTACAGTGAAAATTTCTGCGTCTGACGACGTTTAGTGCGCTCTGTCAAATTTTGGTGGTGTGGCGTTCCAGAGATTCCTTTCGAGAATCGTTTAGAGTCACCCTCGGAACAAAAGCAGTGACCGTGAGGAGCGTCCAGGCGAGGGTGTCCCCCTTACCCACTTTCATTGGGCGTAGTGGTGCGCGGGCCGGGGTGGGTGGAGGCAGGGTGCTGCCACTCGCCTTGGCTCGGTGTCTCGGCACGTACCAGTCACACAGGGAGGGGGCACAGTGGGCCAGAAGACGGACGCGCAGGCGGCCAAAACTATTCACGTGTTTTGAGCGCCAGGGTGTCACCAAATGGGGCTCGAACCGAACGAATGACCCCCACCACTGGATTGCTCTCCAAACGAGAAATCCATTGGTAGGGTCACACGTTCGGTTCGAGTCCCATTTATCGACTCTGGAGCTCAAAACGCGTCTGACGTTTTGACCGCCTGCCCCGGTCTTCTGGCCCCCTGTGTGTGTATGAGTGTGTGTGTGTGTGTGTGTGTGTGTGTGTGTGTGTGTGTGTGTGTGAAAGGGGGGGGGGCTTTTCGAACGGCTAGCACACCGTGCGGCCTTTCTTTCTTCCCTTTTTTTTTGTTTTTCTTTGGGCAACACTACACGTTGGTTATGCATATTTGCAAGGCGGGCACACGACGTCGAAGAAGAACAGGACGCGAGGCGAGGGAAGTCCACGCACGGCTATCCTTGGCGGACTGCACCGATGGTGTTTAACCCGCTAGTTCTGGCGGAGGAGGGAAAACTCCACACTCTCAGACTCGAAATTGACTTTTTGTACATGGTATTGACCGGTATTGACAATTTGTTTGTAGGACCTTCAGTAATTTGTGCAACAATAATACGTACTTTTCGCATTTATTATATACATATTTGTTTGTACTTATTGACTAAAAAAAGTTGCCTGAATAATTACATGAAGTAAATTGTACGTATCTAAGAGGAAAATACTAAATATTATTGTTGTAGGCAATAGTACCAGGTTACTGACAATAAAGTCAGTAAGATTCTGAGAGTACATTTTTGAAATGAGCAGGATATGCCGGGAACTCCACTGTCTGTTGTCGCTGACTAAGATTAACACCTCCCGTAGGAAAAGATGACACGCTCGTGTATCTCTCATCTGTCCAGTTGCGACAGGTGTGTCTGTGAGTGTGTTTGTGAGTGTGTGTGTGTGTGAATGTTAGCATCAGGACAATCCAAATCCGAACCACAGCCTATTGTGACAATGCTCTGCGTAGCCTCCAGACATCATTAGTGTTCTCTTAAGGTCCTTGATCCTCATCTTCCTTGGACTCCCTGTCTGTATGTCTGTCCGTCTGTCTGTCTGTGAGTCTGCCCGAGTGCTAGTGTGCCTGTCCGTCTGTGGAACGCAATCCGCGATGCACCTTACCTTGCTTGAGACTTTCTCTCCGCTCTGAAACCGAAAGTGAATCCGGGGAGGGATGGGCGGAAGAGAGGGGGAGGGGAGGGGGGGGGAGGGGAGAGGGAGAGAGGGGGAGGGGAACGGGGCGAAGGGAAGGGGAATGGAGGGGGAGGAGGGAGAGGTTGCTATGAATGCTGCGGTCACGCACGAAAACCGCACCACCGGTCGGCCAGTCTTCGTCCGGCCGTGCCAGAGAGCGGAGCACGAGTGCATGTGTGTGGTGTGGAGTGAGGGAGCGAGAGAGAAAAAGCGCCATGGTCTCCAAAGTCACGATGCTCATATCGTCCTGGAGAGTTGTTCTACGTTCCGAGGACATCGCGTTCAATTTTTGAACTGTTTATTGTTTGTTTTGTG